>WTXL01000030.1:0-304079 GCA_022376525.1 Russula vinacea
AAACTGTGACTCTGGAACCTCGGAGGCACGTGACCATGGGAAGGTCACATGACCAAACCGGTCTGACCCATCACGTGACCCGGCGCCCAACCCTGCATCTAAACCAGTCATGTGACAAGGAACGAGAACATGACCTGATGCATGCTTACTTCTGCAGACATAATCTCTGTTATATCCACGATAGATACTAGGACTCAAAAAACTAAGTCGAGTAAGATTGGATCTGCATTAACCCCTACAGGGTAAATGCGACTTGATCCCAAACGAGAAGACAATGTACCCTTATGGGGATCTCCGATACCCAAAGGGGTTCTTGGGTAAGAGAGAGCTGTGCCATTGGCTAGAAGGTCGTAGAACATTGCGGAATGCCCCTGCTGCGCAGCATGTCATCCTGACTGCGCATTGCGTCATTCGTGCATGGACCTCTTAGTAACAGAGTTTAAACCTACGCACAGACCATGTCCTAGATGTATATAAACCCCCATGCAATCCGATGACAGTCCTCAGACTGTCCACTTTGTACCACCCCCACAGTAGCCAGCCCTGCTAAAGTTACCTGCTTGGCAAGTTGGCGTTGGACATCATTGATCTCCTCTGTATACTCCTACTGCTCGTTGTGGCCCACGCTGCGGCCATTGTCCTCCACATCATCGTCATCATCTATCACCTTCAGTACCCCTGCCGCCCTCGTCTCACATAAGCCTCACTGCTGCATGTAATAAGCAGTGAGTCTTAACAGCGTGCGCCACAACAAGGAGTAGTAGTATGTGAAAGAGACCAATGGTGTCCAATGCCAACTGCCAAGCAGGTTACTTTAGCAAGGCTTGCTACTGGGGGAGTGGTACAAAGTGGACAGTCTGAGGACTGTCATCGGATTGCATGGGGGTTTATATACAACTAGGACATGGTCTGTGTGTAGGTTTGAACTCTGTTACTAAAAGGTTCATGTGCGAATGACTAGCCAATGGCACAACTCTCTCTTACCTGAGGACCCCTTTGGGTATCGGAGATCCCCATAAGGGTACATTGTCTTCTCAATTAGGACTGAGTCACATTTACCCTTGTAGGGGTTAATGCAGATCCAATCTCACTTGACTTTAGTTGTTTGTTGAGTCCTAGTATCTGTTGTGGACATAACAGAGATTACGTCTGCAGAAGTAAGCATGCATCAGGTCATGTTCTCATTCCTTGTCACATGACTGGTTATGCAGGCTTAGGCACCTGGTCACGTGATTGGTCACATGGCAGGTCATGTGACAGGTTAGACCCAGTTTGGTCATGTGACCTTCCCACAGTCACGTGCCTCTGAAGTTCTGGAGTCACGGTTCGTGACAATATGAATATTATCAAACATGCCTGGGATTATTTAGACAGGAGGGTTCACTCTCGAAGCCCTCTCCCAAAGAATTTGGGGGAGTTGTGGGATGCATTGGTGGAAGAATGGGGGAGGATTGATGATGACTATATTACCAAGCTTTATGAAAGCATGCCACGAAGGGTACAGGCTCTTTTGGAAGCCAAGGGGGGTCATACCAGGTACTAGAAAGGATCATCAGATTTGATGGAAACTTGATGGAGGAGTGTCAGAAATAATTTCCTAATATAGAATCCAAAAAAGAATTGCTTGGCACACTTGGGATTGTTTTCTCATTTTTGGCCTTAATATTACTTTAAACTACATCTTATTCACTGTACATATACTACAGATCATACATGTCCATAAACAATAGGTATTGGACCATTTGCACTATCTGGCAATGAGACACTTTATCGCACGAAAATGTGCACGTGGTGCATTACATAATTGAGTCACGTACTATTTGACAGCATTTGTACACAATTTCGCCCCAGGCTCCCTCCCCAATTTGTTACATGCTGTTTTTGCATGATTTGGGCCCTGCTCGCTGTATAGTTTAATTGTCTCGTACTATCTGTTGCTGTATATACACGATTGTGATAATTTTCTCATGGTTCTGAGCCCTCCCCCTCTGTTATCAGCTCTGATGCATGCATGACTGTTTTTGCTGTGATATGTATTATCATGGCAATCCCTCTCCAACCTTGAGGGTGAGCTGCTTTCCTCTTCTGCTGCATCCACACCGTGTCATAGCAGCGCAATCTTGGCTGCGGATTATTGCACGTGACCGACACCTACACCCGGACGACCGAAGTACACCAGACCCTTCGTATAGTTCATGCCACTGATTTTTCACTGTCCGACTCCCACTCCGAAATATACCAAGGGTCTGGGACCGAGACTAGAGCCTGTAATGCCCAGCGCGCAGGCTCGGCTCGGCTGGCTTCCGACCTGAAGCAGGGATGCCAGAACACTTACTGTAAAAAACACGCCTTCAAGCTTCAACACGTAATGTATCATTCACTCATCAAGAACGTTTTCTAGATATATAGCACTGGCTCGGGCAGGCATGATCTAGTGAGTACATTGTTCCGTATAGTAGGGAGTTACGAAAGCGCAATCACGCGCTGTTCAAATCCATCCTTCAAGTTCGAACCGTCCACTACGTAAAGTGATATATAGGTGACAAGAAAACACGACCCGGCGTCGCTGGAGACAAGCGAGGTTAGGAAAGTCTGAGGAGGTCACAAAATATCTAACCAATACCTATCCGCTTCTTCGCTTCACTTGCGATAAATACCAGACGTCAGACACGTGAGGTTTCACTGGGTGATAATGAACCGGAAAGTTGTTTGCATTCTTCCCCGTCAAGTTGCCAGATATTACTTGGATTCAGGCTGACAGAAGATGGCGCGCGATGTAAGAAGCGATCTCCACTTGCGCATAGCTTCGTGCTACTTGTCGAATAAACGGAGACGGGACTTGCAATGTATTCGTCCACCGACAAGTCGGCGGATGTCGTAGAAGTGGGTGATAAGGAGGGCGACTGCACAACATCCTGCAAACAGGACGGAAGAAGGCAACCAGATGTGTTGTCAATAGGAAGTGGGGCGGGTACCCGATACGCGGATGAGACGGAGCGTGTGGACGTCTGATAGATAGTGTCTTTGTAGCGCGAACTCAGTTCCACACTGGAGTGAGATAGGTCACGACTCCCCAGTGCTGAGGAACGCGAAGAGCTGCATCCACGTAAATTCAAGTAGCAATCAAGCGGGCGCTGAATATGCACATATGCAGACTGCGGTGGGCAATTCGAAGCGGTATTTTGAGCAGGGGAAGAGGGAGGGAGAGTCGCAGTGAGAGCTTCGCGGAGTCGTTTGATGCGGTCTGCCTGAACTGCGGTTGGAATTGAGTCACCGTTACCCTCGGCATCTTTACAGTGTATCCTCAGAATAACAGGACAAACAGCGAGAATGAAGAATACTCACATGGATAGCATGTCTGGCAAACTTTCCTTCTTCGCCAGTTTAGATAACTACATTTCTTGCAAACCCAGTCACCCGGTTGGTGTTCAATCGGACCTTTGTTTCCTGTATTGAGGATAGGAGGGTGCTGCAAGTGCCGCGAATTCAGACGAAGTTCGATCACCAGCGACTCAGCGAGGCGATACGTACTGGTTCCCCGAAAGCGTTATTTGGACGTATCTGACCCTGCTCCGGAAGAGGTTCGTTGTCCGGCCAGAACAGAAAACAAGAAGATAGAGGGTCGGATGACACGTCCTGCACCCTTCCGCCCATGCTGAACGCACGACCTGATGGTGTGAGAATATGTGGGATCCTGTGAGGAAGCGATGCGGGCATGTGAGGTTCTAGGGCCCCAAAGCGAGGAGACGGAACCAGTGCTGGATTAATAGTGGAAAGTGAAGTCCTTGGGGACGACAGGACGTGTGATGTGGATGGGCGTGGGCAACCGCAACCGATGCAAGTGAAGTTGCGTCTGGGAAGTCTCCGGTTAGACTGTTGTGGGTATAGGAGGCGAAGTAACGTTGAAACCCAGATAGGGGCAAGTGGAATGTGATCTGAACTCACCCAAAATTGTGAGCCGCGCAGTTAGTGGAAGGACACCTAGAAATGGACCCAATTGTCAGACAATAAAGAAACACCGAAAGTGAGACAAAGAAATCATGAAACACTGCAGGAATACACCTACATCCAGTCACCCAAACGAAACCCATTCCGAGGATTGGGAGGGTTGCTCGAGAGAGAGAAACTGGGGGGAGGGGGAATATTTAGCCCATCAGGGTCGGGGGAATGATGCAGGAGGGATAGAGAGGGCCCGAGAAATCCCATCTGTCTTGAGATGCTGGCTGGTACTGGTGACTCTATAGACATTGACAGACCTCCCTAGAGATATTTTAGTTCGATGTGGCATACGAAGGACCAAAAAGATTAAATACTACGTCACGAAGCTGGATTCTCTGCAAGTTGTACAGTGGCTCCAAATCAGATTCAAGGGCAGGGGACACTGAAACAGTAGCGCAAAACAAAGCAAGAGCGGAGCGGGCCTAGAATATTGGGGAAAGCGACGAGGTCAACGCTCGGATGTATTTATAGACGACAACGGAAAAGTGAAACGAAGCCGCGCGAAGCAACAACGAGATGCTAAGGAATCGATATATAACTTCGCGCCAGGCCGCGCCGTAGCATTCGCCACGGACGGGCATGCATAACCTTTTCCGATTCGATTTACGAGATTGTGGCTGTGCACAAATTTCACGCACCTCTTCATGCGTGCCGAAGACCGCCCAAACACCGTCACTGGGGCCAATGCCTTCGCAACCAGCTCTGCGCGCCCAAAGGGACTTGGGAATGGGAACCAGCTGTTGGGATAAATTGAGATTGAGTTCGTATATGCGGAACTGCCGCGTACGCTTTTGCTGTCGCGCGCGGTATCTAAGAAGAGGCCGTGAAGAAAAATAGACGGCAGTGGTGGGAGGTTGTAGAACTAGAAATACACTTGAGCGAACGCAGCATGACGGGAGTGGGGAACTTGCTCTCAAAACCCGCGAATGGCTTGAATGAAAAGCGGAATTCCAATCCATGGCAACTTCGCGGGGCAATTCGTGAGCGCGGCCCTCTTCTACACCTAGTACGGAGAACGTTTGCAAATGAAGGGGTCAAGAGATGACCATGCGGGGACATACGAGAGAAGTGAGGGATTGAGAGAACAAAGTTGGACTTTCGGGTGGAGAACTCGTTAGGTGTATGGAATGGAATGGCCAGAGGCGAAGAGGAGGGGTGAAAATGAGAGAATGGGGGAAGAGAGGGTGGGGCAATAGCCATGATTCTCGAGAGAGCGAGGAGGAGAGACAAACGAGTGAGCCTTCTTTAGGATGGGGACGGCGTCTGAAAGGAGGAATAACAAGGGCGAAAGGGGAAAGAAAGGAGCCAGGGAGCGATCGTCGTCGGACGAGCCCCAGCGCGAGCGTGAGCACGCTCGACCAACCTGACAGCTCGGGGGCGAAAACCGAAACGGGATACGCGATGCCCATCCCTATTCATGACCCTTCTCCAGGCGCCGATGACGGTCTCAAACATTTCGTCATGCGTCTCCAAATGCGCTTGTCCCCGCCGCCGAAGATATGACGAATGAAATCCAGCGGGGATATCTGGAGGCAACATAGCGCTCAGTGCCTCTGGTCAAGCCAACCTCGCAGACCCTGCTCTGCTCGTGTGCACGAGAGGGGAAGGAGAATCCCAATGTGCTGTTGTGGTTGACGGCAATGGTGTTGACACCTGAACACGTTCAGTCGAAGATCCAGGCAAGATTGAGTGTGCTAATATCGCCAGATCCGGTTACCAAGATATCCCTCGTGACTCGCCCTCTCCACTTATCTGGTGATCCCTCTTACCCTCTCTCACTTCTCATGTGCTTCCAGCTCTCGAAAAATCGCACCATCTCCGCATTCCCCTCGCTAATCGTTTGATTTTTCCCTAGCGCCGTTCGCCGCCTCTGTCTCTCCCAGGCGCTCGATATACCGCCGCAAATGATCCCGCGGGGAACGGTGATCTTGGGCTTCCGCTGACCGACGATCGACCCCGGGCCCCAATGACTGCGTTACAAGAACTACCGTATCCAACACATGACCCTGTTTGGGCTAACACAGAAGCGGCCACGCTGCCCCGTAAGTACAAAGGGGCGATGTAAGGTATCCGCGGGATAATTTCGTGATATATGAATTGTGGCTACCTTCATTTTTCTCACCCTCTTACAAAGTTGTCAAGGCTACGAGGGACTTGGCATCACAGCTTCTTTGTTGACTAATTAATAACAGACGCTCATAGAAGTATACGTGGGTATATCAAAATTATAGAATGTGTACCCCAAAGCCGATGATGCTGCCAGCACCTTTCCCTACACGGAGGATCCCTCGCCCGTTTATACCCTGCCATCCCAACCAGACCCGTCTAAAACTTGTCTGAGTATGTCACCCTTTAGTGGTCGTACGAGCCGTGCTCCGGCCAGAAAGTCTGCATAATGCTTCCATGCCACGGCGCCTCGAGCCGACGAACCAGCACGCAAGGTCGCAAGTCCTCCAATCACGAACAGCCCTCGCCTGGCTCTCGTTAGTCCCACGTTGAGCCGGCGGCGATCGGCGAGAAAGCCCAGGGCTCCAGCAGCATTATTCCTTACTGTCGAAAACAACACAACCTCCTTCTGCCTGCCTTCGAACCCGTTCACAGTTTTGACTTCGATCTGGGCGAGCTCCCCAGCGCGGCTCGAACCCAGAGCCTTATGAAAGCGGTCTCTGTGATCCGGGTCGACGTTAAGTAAATAGTTCAGAAGCGAAATTTGCGCCATATAAGGCGATATGACGCCAATGTCCTCGCCGCGGAGGCCCTGGGACGGTGTTAGAAGATAGTTCGGCATGCAGAAAGCTAAATATCCACCTCATTCCGGCATAGCAAATCTTCCAGAACGGCGCACACTATAGCTGCATCAGTCACGTTGATTCTGCTGCGATCCTTTGTTGCCTCAAGACCATCATGATCCAAGAATACGACCGACGGTCTGCCTCCAGTCAATGCGTTGATCACGAGGTGCTCAGACACTGGCGGCTGAAGTTGGGCAAGAACATTCCCTCCCGAATCAACGGTGCCGTCTTTCAATGACCGCGCGTAGAATTCTGAAGAAGGGAAGCGCGAGATTTCGGGGTGCATCCGATATTGCATGTCAAGCATGATGGAGGGTACGACTGACAGACGCCGCATTAAGACGGGAAGGGATCATGTACACATACATTTGAGACATACCGCTTTCCTCTGTAAGACGCTCAAAGAGGCTGATATTCAACCCCCGGAGTTGGGCTTCGCGGCTTCTTATCACAGGTGGCAGCTGCTTGTGATCGCCGATCAAAACCACGTGTTGTGACTATGTCAACCGAGCAGGAGATTCGTAAACAAGCCATGTTCGTCGAGGAGGCCGCCACTTACACCTTTCATCAACGGGATCAGCGACGCAGGTTCGGTCGCCATAGATGCTTCGTCAAGAAAGACGACTGGGAAATCAATATTCCTCAGTTCTGACGATGTTGCGCCGATGCACGTCGTGCAGATCTAAAAACACAAAGCCGTCAACAAAGATGGGAACGGAGATCAAAGAGCCAACCTACCACATCAGTCTGCTTTAGGACGTCAGTAATCATTTCTTGGCGTAGCTTGAAGACCTTCGCTTTGACTACCCTGAGTTGACGGTCGACATTGGCCAGGATTGTCTGCAAGCTCACAAGGCGGCGAGCCTTATTCGAGCCTTCCCCAACATTTTTCTCCAACAGTCGTGATTTCTCCTGTAACCTCGTTTCTTCACGGACAAGACGCTCCAGATCGTTGCGTCGAGGATGTCTGTCAAGGTAGGCCTCTAACACGTACTCCTTGAGAGCGGGCTGTACCTTTGCATCAAGACCCACACGCAATGGCTTTAGGCCTCGCCCAACAAGACCTTCAACGATATGGTCAAGCGCCATATTTGTATACGTGCAGACAAGTATGGGCACGGGGACTTCAAAATCAGCCTAGATTACCACGTTTATGCTCAAAGATACGCGATATCATTTGCGGGAAACCCACCTTTAGTAGCCGGACGGCCTCAATTATCGTTTTGCTCTTTCCAGTCCCAGGGGGCTACAGAATGATGTTCACTTAATTAGAAGAGCAAAATTAAGGGAAGACCTCTCCTCACACCGTGAATGAGAGTAATTCGCTCGCCGACCATCATGGCTATTGCTCGTATTTGCGTCGCGTTCAACCCATGCAGTTCCGGGTCTCCCTCCACACAAACTGGGTTGACGCGTGAATGCCTCCGTGCCCAGCTCTGGATTCGCATATCATCTCCAAATATGCCCCCATACCTAGTCCCGATCTGCGCTGGGTGATCCAATGTATCATGTGCAGCATATGATGCATCATCCGCTGCCTGAAATGGCTTTGGTTCATAAACGCCGTCCGACGGAGAAAATGAACGGAGGATAACATCGCGTAAGTGCGTCCCCAGGAGAACAAGTTCGCTCTCCGGGTTCGAGCGATCCTCCTCGAGAATCCGCGGGTCCTGATGCAGCTGCGTTACGGCGTGGCACATGCGCTCATAAGCGATTCTAGACTGCCAAAGATCCAACCTTGGGGATTGTGATTAGCATTTCTAACTTAGGATAAGATGTGACCAACCTCCATGGCTGATCCTCGAGGTCGAACAGTTTTTGAAATGACACTCGTAACTGGGTGGAAGTACGTGAAAGTACTCGACCATGGATGGGCTTTTCTCTGAGGGGGTCCACGCGTGTGACGAGAACAGATGTACCACCCCTAGATATGCACTCATCAAACACGCCACCATGACGACCCGAAATGCTCACTCAAACATGTTATCCGGAAGTGCAACCCCCGGGCCAAGTCCAAAAGCTGCGATGCGGCCAAACTTTGAATCTAGCCAAAACCCTGACATCCCGGTTATGCAATAACCCTCGTCGCACAGCTTTTTGATGGGCCATTTTGCCAATCTTTCGCGCATTTCCTTTTCCTCTTCGGCCTGTTCGAGCTCCAACAAGGGTAAAAACCTGGCAGAGAAAAACTCTGTAACAACCTCAAACGCGAAAAAATAACTCACCTATCCTCATATGCCTTCACTTCATGATAAAAACGCTTCCCCGGCTGTATCTCGAGTTGTTGGGGCACCAAGCGTTTGATGTGTGTCTGTATGTTCTTGTCATCGCATGAGAACTTATGTGCATGTCCCTGAGAGGGTGAACGCGATGCCGCCCTACGTCGCCAGTCAAAGCGTGGTGCAGAATAGCCAGGCGCAGATGAATGGAGGGGCGACGCTGCTCTGAGGGTTTCATCATGGACGGAAACACCACGTTCTTCCAATGGCACCGGAAAACCCTGTCGCTGTGACCGTGATAAGATCGAGTCTTGAAATGCGTCATCTTCCCAGGAGCGATCATGTAAATTCGCATTGTGGGATACCAGCCACCGACGGCGAGGAGTCCACTTGTGTCGTATTAGAGAGTTCTGGGGATGTGACAAAGCTGAAAACCCGTAGGACGAATGCGTTCTCTGGAATATCGCGAACTGAAGACCATTTGTCCTTGACCAGCGAGGCGTAGCCTTGACGCGTGGAGACGCTCGGAATAGGTTGGCAGAGTTGCGAAATACGAAACGAACGTCGGCCCAAAATCGTGTAGCCAGGTTGAGCGCGGTGTGATCTAGTTCTGAAGATCTGAAGGTTTGAGGGGTCTACGAGGGTCTACAACCCAATTTTTCTCACGTGACACACATTACGTAGTACGAAATACCGTCCATAGCAACCGTGCCCCTTCAGCCGAACTGGCTAAAACGGATCTCTACATAGTACAAATGATTCCCAGGGATCCAACACCAATGATCGCACCAGTCATGACGTAGAGTATCGTCTCCCCAAGGTTCAGATGCACACCGGTAGGCCCATCCCAACCGGGTGGGAGTTGAAGGACAGCGTCCGTAGCTGGGACAGTGACATTGGCAGAGGACGCCTGACAAGCCGCTACATACGCTACGTGTTAAAGTCAGCACCGACACCCTTCAAGACACTGAATGCCGACCCACCAGCAAGAGCAGGGGTAGATCCGGCCCTAGGGTCGGGCATCCGTCGATTGCCTTGGATAATGGTAGTAAAGTAGCACTGTTGACACGCGGTTATGGCTGTGACCGTGTCATTGCTGCACAGACAGCCGTCGTCACCATTACAGGCCTCCATAAATCGTATGAATGTCACAGGGCTGTTTACGAGGACGGTAAGCCTACCTGGATGGCAGTATTCGCAGGCCCGCAATCGGTTTGGCACTGGCAAATGTTCAGCACGATACAGTCAAATAGTCCGACATACCATACCTGGCTAGTAAGACTACTATCCTGCACCGTCAAGAAGTTGTCGGCCGTAATGTTGCCTACGGAACCACCAATGACAATGTTCAAGGCCAGGGCCGCTGGGGACAAAGAATGTCAAGACACTTCGTGAGCACACAATGGATCATACCTTGACCAGCAAGCAAAAAGGGGAGAACTAAAATGGTGATGAGACGCATTGGACTCTGTAGGGTAAAAGGGACGAAAAGGAGTGGAGAATAGTGCACCAGGCAAACCTCGCAGAGGATCGTGAAGAGCCAAGGTGACCAAGGCGATGCAGCTTTTGCCGCCATCACCTCTGTCCCACGGTCACGTGAATATCACCTACCAAGCGGCCCGCGACAAGTAATCCGCACTTTGAAAATCTTCTGATTCAATATCGTCACCGACTCTGTAGTTTCCACTGGTGATCACAGGCAGAAATCCAGAATCTGGCGGCGGCTTTCTTCTGTATCTACCATACACTTTCCATGGGATATGTTTCCGGCGGGCCTGTCTGATGGTTACCAAGCTGGACAACGGTCACCGAACTCTACTGATCGGGAACCACACAGCCTTTTCAGAGAAGAAATACCTGTGCTTTTAGACCCTCCTGCACAGCCGCACAGAACGAGTACTAGGATTTGGTCGTCAGCCGCCAGGGCGCTCCTCCGGCGAACTATGGCACGTTTAAAGCGACAACCCAAGCAGGCGCCGCAAGATGATGGTTCGACTTCGCTGCTCAGAGGAGCTCTTATAGGAGATCAAGGAAATCTATCACTATCAGACGCTTCTCCTCGTCTCACTGGTCGAAATGTCTTCCCTTCTTTGACTCGCCTGGTTCTGCGAGGCACTGATGACGTCTCTTTCTCGCCGTCCTCGTTCTTTCGAAGAGTGGAGGAGGTTCGCGCTCTTGGCCCCAACTCAAATGATCCACTTGCACCTCCTTTGCCCCCATGTCGACCTCAACAATGTCCTCGTAGCCGTTCTCCACCTCCAGTCGAAGCACCCCCTGCCCTAGTCATACCGAGCACACCTTCGTTATCGCGAGATTACTCGAATAAAGCCAAGGCGACACCTCGGAGGTTATCAGTGAGAACAGAGTTTGACTCAGTGCTAGAAATACAAGCTTTGGCCATGGAGCTCGAAAAGCTGGACCCTTTACTAGTCAATTCTCCTCCTCTCGCGCCGCACCGCTTACATGCTTCTCCAAGCATCAAGTCTTCCCGTCCTCGTTCTTCCCTCTGGTCAACCTCTCCGCATGCGGCCCTTAATCTTGGCCGCGATCCACTCGCCGAACTACTGGCCGTTGCTGATGAACTAAAGACGATGAAGAACCTCGACAGCGATGATATCCTCTACATGACCGACGCGCCGCCTCCTTCGCCTTTGCCACCAACCTTGCACGCTTTTCTTGACGTACCTGGTGTATCACTCCGTATCCTTGAGATGGACATTCACAGTGAAGACGAGACGTTTTTTGGAGTTCCAATCCCCTGTATCGTCGTGACTTCCGAAGGGGATACCCTACCTCCAGAAGCGTTGGAAGTGCTCGTGCCATCACCATCGTTGTCTGAAGACTTGCTTGCACCGCCCCTTACAACCTACAGGGGGCGCATAGAAACCGATCAGCCGCCCATTACTAGTGATGAGTGCGAGTCCGACTCGCCGTCTCCATCGTTACATTCTCGTGAAGCATCATAGGCAGGAAAGAAGAGACGGAAAGATCTCTGTCTTCACCCTTCGACTGCTCGGAGTGCCCCTTGGGCGACGCGAACTTGCTCTGGGAAGCCGTCAACACAGAAGGCTCGTCGGCACCATGCATCCAGTGCACGAAGCCTGAACGCCCCACAGCCCCGAAGCCGACGCCACTTCTAAGGCGGCGCGAACGCTCATTACTCCGACGCCTGCTCGGCGGCGATGTAATCAATGTCCCGCTAGGGGGAAGGGACAGACAGCGGTGCATCCACTCAAAGCAGAGACGGAAACGCATCCCCAAGGAGGCTATTGGATTACCACGTCCGTTATCACCAGCTTCTCAGGCGGTGACCATTCTACAACATTGAATTTATGATACAGGTCTAATACAATAGAAGTGCCTTATAATACAACAACCCTTCTGTCATTCCCAAATGTTCGATGTAGGAGTCGTGGATATGTCTGAGTCCGGGAACTCTCACCACGGTGGGTAGGTGAGAAATTGGAATAAGACCGCAACAATACATGCGTGAGTGATTGAACCAGGTGATGCCTGCCTCAGCGGGCGCGCGTCGGATGATAAGGAAGTCCTACCCTTCTTGTTCTGGAACCCGTAGTCTCCGTTGGAATTTGCAAGCAAAGAGGGGTCGATGTAGACTGTGTTATGGGTCCGTGTCACTGCGGTCGTAGGAAAAGTGAGCGTTGCGGATGACACAGCCATCAAAGGAAGGTCTGAGAGGAAGACAAGCGCAAAGGACGGAGCCGGGACCTTGACTTGGCATGTATTGGCTTGGGTATTACAGTTCACAGTCTGAATGACAGAGACACCCCGGAGACGGCCATCTGATTCGAAGCTATTCCCAAACGTCTTAAAAATGGTCAGCTCGAAACACGATATCTTCCAAACTGCACACCTGACCACCCCACGAAAAATTGCCCTTGGCAGAGACCGACGGAGCACTCAGGTACCTGCAAGGGCGATGGCGTGATAGCTTGTAAATTACGGGGGTGTAAAAGTGACATACTTGACTTTCACCGTCGAAGGCGTTGCTCCAGGCAGACCAGTCGATCCGCCGCCAACAGCAAACGTTACTGTGTAGTCATTCGCACCTGACGGGTCTGTGACAAAGTTAAACAGCGCAAGTTTCGTCGGGGTGCCATTTTCATAGATGACGTAAATTGGCGTCAACTGGTTCTGAGTAAGGTCGAGTACCCGAGATGCATTGCTAGGGCCAAGTGCTTCGGCCATGACAAGTGCTGAATAGTAAACGGGACCAATAGTCCACTGGCGGAAGGCTGATTGATTGGTGGGAGGAGGCGTGAAAGGGTTATAATACGCATTTTGTCCACCCACATGGAAGAGGGCGGTGGAGAAATTTCGAAATGCCATCATGAATGCCCAATCAAGCGACCAAAGAGCAGCGCCAAATGAATCACTAATACCAGGAAAGCCCGAACAAGAAGCTGTGTTTGTCTCGAACATTAGCATTGGTTTGTTGCTGGCCATTGCGAACTGGCTAGAGTTGACATAGCTAGAGACCAGGTTGACAGAGGAGTTGTGCGTGAGATAACTAGGGAACACATCTTGCGGGTTGATAGCCGTGCCAATACCGTACCGCGCGGCGCAGTTATTACTCGGGTACCTGAGCAAGGGGTAGAGTGTTGGGAACCGACGGCGCAGGCAGATTTACACCCACCGCTCGACAGCAAGACCATACAGACTACTCGAGTACGTTCCGACGATTCCAGTATTCCAGACTTCCTCAGGAGTCCACACTGTGGCAGAGATGCTCGGAACGACAAAAAGATTATTCTTCTTTGGGATCAAGGAATTGTTAGCCACTTGGCTGACGAGCATGCCAATGTCACCCATATAATCAAACGGACCATAACCCTGAATACACCGTCAGACAACTGGATTGCATCCCTAAACAGCTACCCACCGGGGGTCTGTGTGTGCGGGGAGGTTGTGCGTAGAGATCCGGTTCATTCCCTGCCTGGAAAGCGATGAGATTGTCACCAAGGATCTGCTGACCTTGCTGGACGATACTAAGAGAATAAGGGGTATTGTTGAAGAATGGAACACCTAACACAATTATTTTGGCGTGCAAAAAAGTGAGAGATGTTAATACTAACCAAGGTACCAATGCGTGTTAGTCAGGGAAGATATGTTGCCCATGAGGTAGAGCAGATCTGGAGTGTAAGCCAGTGGGGGTGTACCGGTGGGATTGAAGGCGCCTGAAAGATCCTTGGCCAGAGTTACGCCGTTCGGAAGGCTTTGAACGAGCTCAGCACTCTCCTGCGTGTTACCTCCAACCCGAACCTGGACCCAACCAACCCGTTCTTTGATATTTGCCATCAGATTGAGGAAAGGGACTTGAAGCAGGGAACTATTTTTTCCCACTCCAGAAACAAACAAATCGATGGAAAGAAGGTCAAGAACGAGGAGGCACCTACGGACGCGCGTGGCTATGGACATTTCGATAGAAAATCCGAAGAAAGCACCCGACAGCGGCATGGACAGGTCATCCATGCCCCCACTGTATAGCTGGATGAATTGGTTTGTCGGGACAGGGGGATCTGGGGGGGTTGGGGCTTGAAGGAGTGTGGGGTCATACGCAGCGGATGCCATAGTCAGGCTTTGGACACTGTTATTGGCGTTTCCACCGAATATGACTTGCTGCTGGGGCTGGTATACAGTATACTGGGCCGAGGCGAGCCCAACGTTTGATACAAGTAAAGAAAGGACTGGAAGGATATACATGACAGGGAAGAGCGCTAGGGAGAAACCTGGAGATGAACGCACAGCGCTGTGAGGCAGCGTGGTCCAAAACCACACTCCTATTTTATAGCCAAATACTGTTATACACAGAGCATTATTGATTGTATAGTATAACGAGACGCTATTACAGTACATAGATCGACTATGAATGTTCATATTATCGTATATCCAACGATAGTGTATCCAACGAGCGCGATGCCTGCGCGCTGTGGCTTCATAAATGAGTGAATGCCCGGCTGGGTCTGTCAAGAATCAAATTAACGGGACCGTGCGGCGCCGTAGCGGGGGACACGCACATATTTGACGCGACCATCATGCGATAATGCATAAGTTAAGAGGCTGAGTAGGCTCCTCTTGGTTGTTCACGGGCAGATCAGTAGCCGGGGTGGAAACGTCATGTACCTCAGTGATAGGGCGAAAGGAATCCATTCAAGTGGTCAGTGAGTGGGGTTACGATTCATGGTCCCAACGAGACAAGGAGCCTATTTATGCATTCAACGACCGACCCACCGACACGAAGGCCGGAACAAAAGAACAAAAAGGAGCTCACGCTAACTCTAAACAGAGTCACGTGATTATATCGAACAGGACTGACTAAGCAACCCACAACGCGTTTCAACGCGTTCTCTGGTCTGCAAAGCAGCGGCCCCGATCACTTGTCCTCGTCCTACTCTATGGAATCTTTATCACGTCTTCGGTCTGCCTTACTCGGCGTGTTAGAAGCGCAAAATTCCACAGATGAACAAGAATTATTTGATCTCCTGGTCTTGCATCGCCGTGCTCTAGTCAGCGTGTTCGACACCAAACCCCCAAGTGAAGACGAGAGAAAAGAGCTGCGGAGTGGCGCGTACTTTTTTGTTTTATTCGACAGCGCTCAACTAATCTTCTTAAGCCAGGCATATGCACAGTGCATGGCCGGCAATTGTCTGTCAATGATGATTTCGCAACGCAAGTAATTTACATCGCCCGGGTCCTGGACTGTTCAGAACGTCATATTGCTGGACTAATGCAACACGTCATCTCCAATAATCCGAATTTAACTCCCGTATATATCCTGGAGGAGGTTGTGCTCGAGCACCACCGAAGACGGCGTGAACTTGCTGACTCGCTCCGGTTTCTCCTCGAGGCATCAGAGATATCTCCGATAACCGCTCTCCACGCTCGCCTGCAACATTTTGTGAAGACACAAGTCATTCCATCAGAAGGTGCAGACAGCATACTCTTTGGAGAGAAAGGCCTGGGATGGAAGGTTTCGCTCGAAATTGAAGCCATCAATAAGACACTATCTCAGGCGCTGGCTGCGAAGCAGAATGCTGGGGGCGATACAGTGTTGCAAGGTCTGTTGTCTTCATTTCTCACAGTAACGTCTTCTCATCTATCATTTACGCAGGCACCAACATAAGCCTGGGATCCAATATAATTTCCATGCGCGTCGAATCGCTGACCCAAGAGCGGCGCGCTCTTGCCACAATTCTCTTCCTCATCGCTCGTCTGGGATACTTGTCCCCTCACGAAATCGAAAAATTAGTGCCCTGGTTGCAAGAGAACCCACGACACCCGATCTCATATTACGTTCTCTGTTCCTTACTCGCCGCATTTGACCTCGTCGACCCCCAAACTCCCGGGGGAGAGCTGAGGCAACACCTCGCCACCTTCCCCTCCACCCTCAATCTTATGAAGAGGAAGTTGGACCCGACGGAGGAGTGGAAAGAAGCTGGCGTCAGGGCTACCCTGCAGCTAAAGTGGACCCTTTTCTTGACAGAGGCCCGACATCGTGATCCTTCTCTTGAGCACAAAGATGGGTTTAGGACAGAGGAACTTGAGACGAACATATGGAATGCAGTTCAGGGGAACGCCTTCACTTTCCTCGCTGGTTCCGTGGCAAAGCTTCGCAGGAGGGAAGGCTCCTTTCCACCGGGCTCCTACGCAGGCACCATTATCCGGCTCAGTGAGGCGGATCAGCTACAACCGCTTCCAGCTGATGATTTCAAGCTCGCGGTGTTCCAGTGCTTCGAGATGCTTGTGAGATCTGTTATCTCGTACGCCTCATCAGAGCTACGCAAAATCAAGCAGCGACAAGAGGATATTATCCTTGCAAGCACACGTCAGGACAAATCTCGTCATTTCCGTTCATCTGCGACGCGTACAGAATCAGACAGGCTCACACAGGCACCCCGCAGCGACATTGCTATGCTCTTTTCCTTCATTGGTGTACTTTTTTCTGCTTTGCCACCCGAACGTGCGCTTCAGTTCTGGGGCTCTGCCCCGTCCGTGTCGCAGCGACCCAGTTGGCTGGAAAATGTAGAGGCGCAAGCCGGGAAACTGCCAGCATTCCTGCAATGGGCTGTATGGTCGACAAATCTGCGTGACTTGGACATGTCTATTGCGTTATATGACATGCTCGCAGGGTTGGCCAAGGGTCACCAGTGCAGTGACCTAGCGTACAACTTCTTGGCACGAGGTAGTGGGGAAATCATCCCTGGAAGTGTACTACCAGCTACAAGCTCGAGTGGCGCGATTGCCCCATGGGTTACTATATTTAGCATCCTGGATTCGTGGGCGGTGACATCAAACAACGCGCGATCTCAGCAAGCTGCGACATCGCACTCCGGCTTCATGTCTTCCCACCAAACCCAACCCCAATTACAACAGGCCTCGCTATCTCAGAAGGACGTCTGTCTTAGTCAATGTCTCCTGCGTCTTCTTGCGACCGTTGCCAAATATTCCGTGTCGGCACGGCTGGCGATCAGTGGACACGCACATCTGCGTGCGATTCCGACTCTCGTCTCTCTTATCCCTCTTAGCGTGCCCTTGGAGCTTAAGGGTGCCGTGTTCTCCGCACTAGCGGCATTTTGCGAGGCAGGCGCTGGACCACCCGGAGTCGAAATATGCCGCGCAGTGTGGCTACTCATGGAAAGGCTTGAAGTTATCAATGTACGTGGTGGAGGTGGCATCGCCAAGAAAGGCGTCCAGGCAGAGCTCGAGCTTGTGGAGGAGGGGAGCAGGGTGTATCCTGAAACCATTCCCTTTTTGCAGCTGCTGGCTACGCTCATCCATACACCAAAGCAATTGTCTCTCAAGAGCAGGGTCGTAGATGCCGAGCCTATTAACACCATTCCAGAGAGCCTCGGCCAGCCTTATCGTCAGGCTGGCATTGAGCCATTCGTCGCTTTTGTCATCGATGAGGTCTTCTTGCGTATCACGAGTAGGGAGTTCCAAGACAACCGTGAACGTTGGCAGATGAATGACCTGTGCCTGGCCTTTACTGAACGATGCTTGGCAAGTTTCAATGTGGAGGTGCTCCTGACGCTCGCCGAGGAGAATCAGGCACGAAAAGAAGCCCTCAAATCGTTCATGACTCACCCAGGATTTAGTGTCCTCCAGCGCGTATTGACAACTTCGCCCCTTCAGGCAAGCTTACTAGCGTACCTTATCGATGGCGTCCAAGGCTTTGACCAAAATCTCGATGACGAAGAACCTCTCTTCAGAAGCACCATTATTAGAGTCCTTCGAATCATACATCGGGTGCTCGAGGTTCAAGACGTCTTCCTCGATGTACTTGTGCCGCTCCTCGCAGAGATCCCCACTGCTGCCCACATCGCCCAACCTCGCTCTTTCTACACCCGTCTAGATCAAGCCCTCTCCTTCGGATCCAACTTCGTCCCAACTATAGCCTCTTATGTGACCTGTCGTTCACATCCTGAAGTGTCCTTGCTGTCAGTGAAGATTCTCAACCTCCTTACCAGGTCTCCCGCCTTTTCGAGCCTGGCAGTGTTACTCGACCGCAGCCAAGATTCAGATCGGATCATAGCCGGGTTCCGCCAGCTGCTAGATATTGACACCTTATGCGAAATTGATACAGCCGAGAGCGATGAAGACAAATTCACAGGCGCGGGTGCCGTTGAGTCTGAAATTATACCACCCAGCTTGCCGCAGGCGGTTCGAATCGCTGTACTTGACCTGCTTACACAAAATACGCGACCAGGAACACCATATCCCAATGTGGCGCATTTTTTGCTCCTGGGAGCCACCAACTTGCAACAGATCCAGGACCCCCATGCTCTCGGTGCCCAAAGAACCTCTATACATGTTATCCTCGACTGGGTAAACATTGGGATTCCCCGGACGCACCGGAACAAAAGCGACAGCGAACCGTTTGCGCACGCTGAGCCTCTTTTTAGCGTCATGCCTGCTTTGGCGGAACGTTTCTATCGGGTCCTGCATAATTTATGTATGCATCGCGAGACATCTGACTTCACGATGCGTTACCTCCGCACGCGTGAGGACTTCTTCGTTCGTCAATTGGCCGCACTTCCTTTCCATGCCTCTTCCCATCCCATTCCCGACATTGAAGTGAGATATTCAGATGGCTCAAGAGTAGCTACCACGGTCGAAGCTCTTACTTCATTCTTACGACTACGGTCTTTCGTATTCGACCTTGTTGCCTTGGACCTTCACATACTCACAAGTCGCGGTCACCTCAAGAGCGTCTCGGAACTGTTGGAGCTTATTTACGGAAACGAGCAGCGACAGCTCGACGTTGTGGACTGGGAGGACGAGGCTTTCCAAATTTCCCCTGCAGTCGGGCAGCCAAACCTGCGGATCATCGAATACGTGCAGTCACTCTGTTTCGACTGGGTCGACACACTTAGTGTTGAGCCCATCGAACTGCAGCTCCTCGACAAACTAAACATTGCCGCATGCATGCTTCTCGATGATAAAGGATGTGAGATTGTCGATCAGGCAGCCGTATTGTCCCTTCTTACAGGGTCAAGGCACATTCTTCACATGCAAGGCCAAATCGTCACTCCTGTCGACCTCGAGCGCCTCGATGCAGAAACTGCGTATATTCTGGAGAGTTGTGCGGTCGAGAATCATCAGCGGGAGGTCTTATTCGCGACAACGGCTAGCTTCGACTCTTGGAGAAGGTTAGTGGACATGACGCTGGTTAAATGTTTCACCCGCTTGCCCCGAGATCGACGAGAAATGATGTTATCCGACTTACTGCAAGAGCTGCCGCCCATTATCCGTTCAGGCAAAGTGGCCGAGTCCACTGCAGTTCTACTCTCCGAAGTGTCTTTGTCTCTCATAACGAAGCTGCGGGAGGACTGGCGTAGTCAACAACTCCTTGGATCATATACGCACTCAGGTTCGCTTTCCTCCGAGCGATTGAACGGGTTGTTGCGAAGTTTCCTGGAATGTGTCCTGGAATATCGAGTAGAGCTTGTTCGCGGAAATCTTTATGCGGCCCTCGTCAATTATTTCCATCTTGTGGCAGAGGACCTCAACGATACTATCCCAGAGAGCAAACCCTCAACAATCATGACGTTCTCGCTATCATCACCTGTGGCACGGGATGAGTTTTCGATGCGTGGTGGGCAGGTGGCTGCGCCGCCCGCGCGCCCTAACGGGACAGCAAGTACGACATCGACCGGGTGCTTAGCAGTCCTGAAGCCCGTCGCAGAGAGACTGGTCGCCACTGTCTCGCGTGACGCAACGGATGGGACGGAAGTATGGAAAACCGTGGCCTATATGCTCCTAGATTGCCTCGTAAATCTTTCGCGAGATGACAAACACGGCAATATTCTTTCGACGCTGGTCCGGCATGGTTTTCTTGGCGTTTTCGTACAGGATATCAAAGACTCCGATCGTCGACTGCAATCTGTGCTCAAACCAGAGCCGGGTATGCCTCCATGTTTTAATCTCTTATCGACCACAGCTAATGGTTTGTCGTCGTGTATTAGATGATCTCAATTCACTGTACATTTACGAGGCAAAGATGTCGCTCTTCATTCGTATTGCACAAACAGACCAAGGGGCTGAGCGATTGATAGAAGCTAGAGTAATTCCTATCCTGGCAGACTGTGATTTCCTGGACACCCTCCCAGAAGTTGACCAATCTTTTATTGGTATGTCACGTGGTCTTCTACGCCGATAACCGCTGATATAGTGTTTAGACCACGACCATTTCCTCCCTTCTGCCATTCAGCGTTATCACCAACTATTCGTGCCGGCTTTACAATTGGTCAATACGATTTTGGCAACGTTGGGCTCAAGACATTCGTTCGCAGTTAATCATGTACGGTCTAACATTTCTTCATTTTATAGAGAGATAAGCTGACATTCTTAGGCCCTGGAATTTCTATCTAGCCATCGTGATACAGTCACCATGATACTGAGAAATGATGGAGATGAAATGTCTCTGTCCGTACTCGACGAGATACACCTCCTGGTTTATCTGTGTTCGGCGATATTCCCTTCGGTTCCCAAATCCGAACTAGTAAGTGAAGCTACTATATCTTACGAGTCATCATATTCACACCTCTCCCAGGGTTCTGGGAGTGGCGGTTACGGAGGCGTCCACGCAGCAATTTTAAGTTTGGCAGCGCGTTATGTCGGAACGAATCAATGGTCGCACAAAGTTCGCCTACAGACCGAGTTGGAAAACTTCCGGGCAGCAGGTTTCGGTTCTCGAACTCATCACTCGGACTGGACTAATGTAGTCCTGATGTTCGCTAGGTCATGGCGGTCCTCGCAGTTTTGATTTGAACCTTCATCAAAAGGAACAAATGCTCCACAAGGCGCTTATCATGTACCTTGGAGCTGCGAGTGAATACACGGGCGCGTTCTCCACACCATCTGAAACGATGCCTTGCTTACGTCGCCAATGTAGAGCCGGAAATTACTATTGTCCTGTCACCGATAATAACCACCCCACGGCAGCAGGACAAGGCAACTCGGTTCATTGGTGAGTAATTTATATTAATGATGCTACTTGTGGTGTTAATCTATTACTCATACACCTGTAGCCACCGTCCCCTCGGTTGGTGACGCGATCGAGGCGCTTACAGACATTTGTGACGAGTTACTGGAGACACTGAAACAGATGAGCGTAATTAGTTCGGAGCTAGAGGCACGGGATCATGTACAAGTCGAGGATATTCGCCAGGTGAGTCACTATATCGCCATGATCATGAGCGTCACCAATTCTGGTTAAAGATTGTCAGCTCGCAAGACGTCGACAACCTGGGTGATCTTGACATCGGGCAGAAACGCGCCTTGATATGCCGTGAGCTCGAGCGCACTCTCGGTCGCACGCGAAATACGGCAAATATCCTCCTGTGTGAGCCCACTATTCCACACGACGCTGTCATGACCTGAGCCATACACTTTATAGCGTCACTTGAAATGGTGTTGCTACTTCTTTGGCGCCACATCGCATACTATTGCGACTCATTGCATGTCAACAACCCAAGTATGAAAGTATCAACGGCAGCAGTCCTTAGGTCTGTGCCGCAGCCCAACGATGGCGCTGCCTTTCGCGAGGACGCCACAAAACGACTCTCACATGTCCTCAATCAGCTAGTCCAACTCAACCTCGTAAGCCATCACCTTTCTAGGACGAGCTGTCACATCACTACTAAACAGGACTATAAATGGCGCGAGAGTCAGACATACATCGAGACCATGTCACGACGAATTCGCGATACCATTGGCTTGCAGGTGGTAGATGAGGAGGCGAATGGTATCACTGTATAATTTAATCACTACAACTACAATAAAAGAAAATGGGATATGGGTGCGAGTTCATAATCGCGGGGTTAGAAGGGAAGTAGGGTTCCAGCGCCACGAAGAGCTATCTGACTGCCAAAACGTAATGTTTGTATACCCCCGGGAAAATAGGCAAGGACGTATGAAAAAAGAGCAACCACCTGGACCACTGCCCCTATCAGGGAACCGAAATATGAGTGAGGCTGGGCAATGTTGTTAGTGCGATCAAGGGCGGACGATCGAGCTGTGGCGCACCCCCAGAGCAAAATACAATGTCAATCCTAGACTAGACAGATAAGCAACGGAGAACGGCAGGCGTTCTTTTGATACGAGATGTCTTATATGATTCATGGGACCGATTAGAACGGAGAATCTATGCGAAGAAATACATCAGTGCTGTCCTCGATTTGGCCCGGTTCGTTCGGGCTGGACACTCACCCAAACATAACTAGCAGGCTACCGAGGCTAGAAGGGACATGAGAACGGAATGGCGCGGAATTGCAGTGTGCGTACCTAAAAGAGAGCGCAAACTTTGCCGGGCGAATGGCGAGTAGCGGAAGTGTAAAGAAAGCAACTCCAAAGCAAACTGCGGCACCTGCGAGGCACGCTACAAAGCCCAGCAACCTACGAGCACGGTCGATAAGGCAGAGAAC
This sequence comes from Russula vinacea, assembly GCA_022376525.1. NCBI lineage: Eukaryota > Fungi > Basidiomycota > Agaricomycetes > Russulales > Russulaceae > Russula > Russula vinacea. The sequence goes on from WTXL01000030.1 coordinate 22,957, forward strand.
GAGAAAGAAAATGCGTGCCTCACCTTTCCCAGCGGGAAAGAGCAAAATAAGCCTCCTCTTCGTTCGAGTTTTCACTGGACCGTAATGGGACATATGACCCTCCAATTGCGTTGTAGAAACGAGAGAAAGGATTGCGAGAATTCCCAGCATCCGTAGCTTGCGAATCATCGGTTACTCCCCTCGCCCAGCGGAATTGAGAAAGGCTACTGCGAAAGTTACTTTCGGTCGCCGCAGACGCCATGGCAGTTGACAGAACTGAAGTGACGAGCAGCGAAATGCTGCGCTCACAAGGAGACACGTGACTGGGACACTTCAGTCATCCCTCGAATCACCATCTAGTCCTGGAGGACACAGCTAGCTGCATGGTCTGGAGGCCGAAATCATGGAAGATCAACACGCACCAGATGAAAGCTGGGGGGAGTTGAATAGGACAGATTGGCGCGGCTTGGCCCTCACAGATCCCATAAAGAAGGTCGAGGTATGTGGTTCGAAAACGTACTCAGTGCGCTGCGTTTAGAAGTTTTAGGACAAATGGTTGTTGCTCCCGGCCTTTTTAAAGGTCAAGGGTCTGGTCAAACAACATATTGACTCCTTCAATTACTTTGTGGATGTGGACATCAAGAACATTTTAAAAGCAAATAGCAAAGTCACGTCTGACGTAGATCCCCGGTTCTGGCTGAAGTATACCGACATTCATGTTGGATTTCCCGATCGTATGGACGCAGACGCAATCGACAAAAGTGTTACACCGCATGAGTGCCGTTTGCGTGACACGACCTATAGCGCGCCCATCCTTGTTACTATACAGTATACGCGAGGGAAAAACGTTGTTCGGAGGTCAAACGTAAACATCGGTCGTCTTCCTATTATGCTTCGGAGCAACAAGTGTGTCCTCACAGGTCGCACTGAGGCTCAACTGGCTCATATGAGCGAATGTCCGCTCGACCCTGGTGGGTATTTCGTGGTCAAAGGCACGGAAAAGGTCATCCTCGTTCAGGAGCAGCTGAGCAAGAATCGCATCATCGTCGAGACTGATCCAGTTAAGGGTGTTGTTCAAGCTTCTTGTACTTCGTATGTTATATTGCATCTCGTTCATCTTTCCTTGCTGATACTTTGTAAAGCTCCACCCATGGCGGTCTCAAGTCTAAGACTTACATCATAACCAAGAAGGGAAAGATCTACCTTCGGCATAACTCAATACATGAAGATGTGCCTATCGCCGTTGCGCTCAAAGCCCTTGGCGTACAATCGGACAAGGAGATTCTTCTTCTCACTGCCGGTGATTCTGAGGCGTATATCAACGCCTTCGCGCCTAATTTGGAAGATGCAGCGCGGCTAGGGATTTTCACACGTCACCAAGCCCTAGAGTGGATTGGTACGCGTGTAAAGGTAAACCGCCGTGTAGTTGGTCCACGCAGGCCTGCTTGGGAGGAGGCTCTTGAGGCTTTAGCGACCATCGTTCTCGCCCACGTACCGGTGACCGGGATGGATTTCAGATCGAAGGCGATCTTTGTTGCTACCATGACGCGCCGTGTCTTGATGGCTATGAATGACGAGAAGATGGTGGACGACCGTGATTACGTGGGCAACAAGAGGCTGGAGCTGTAAGCGAGGATAACCTCTGTATGAGATGGTTTACGACTCTCCGTAGGGCAGGACAACTACTGGCTTTGTTGTTCGAAGACCTCTTTAAGACCTTCAACACTAACCTCAAGTCATCGATCGATAAAGTCCTCAAGAAGCCTTCACGAACAAACGAATTTGATGCCTGGAACACAATGCAGTTCCAGGGAGATCATATTACTGCTGGTTTTGTGCGCGCCATCTCCACGGGCAACTGGTCGCTGAAGCGGTTCCGGATGGAACGTGCAGGTGTTACGCACGTTCTTTCGCGCCTGAGTTTTATCTCGGCATTGGGAATGATGACGCGCATCTCCTCCCAATTTGAGAAGACACGCAAAGTTAGCGGCCCGCGAGCGTTACAGCCTAGCCAATGGGGAATGCTATGTCCCAGTGACACACCGGAAGGAGAAGCATGCGGACTAGTCAAGAATTTGGCACTCATGACCCACATCACCACTGACGTAGAGGAGGAACCGATCGTTAAAATCGCGTTCATGCTTGGCGTAGAAGGTGGGCATCGCAGCTTTAACACACTGTCAGTAACTGAGGATAATCAGACATTTGTCAGGCCACCGGGACGGAAATGTATGCTCCCGGTACCTTTGTGGTGCAAGTCAACGGGACAATCATGGGTCTCACCCGCTTTCCCACCCGCTTTGTCCATAATTTTCGTCGCCTGCGACGAGCCGGAAGAGTTAGCGAGTTTGTCGGTATCTATATCAATCATCACCATCGAACAGTAAATATCGCCAGCGATGGCGGACGTATTTGCCGCCCGATGATTATTGTGGACGGCGGTAAGTCGTCTGTCACGGAACATCACACAGAAGTGCGTTTTTTAGTTGTGGCGAGTAAAAGACGAGTTGACCAGTTTTTCTAGCTCCTCAAGCAAGGTGCATTAGAATTCGATGACTTCCTGCGAAAGGGCCTAGTCGAGTATTTGGACGTTAACGAGGAAAATGATTCTTACATTGCACTCTATGAGCCGGATATTGTTCCAACTACGACGCATCTAGAGATTGAGCCCTTCACATTACTTGGCGCAGTTGCTGGTCTTATTCCCTACCCACATCATAATCAGTCTCCTCGCAACACATACCAATGCGCTATGGGAAAACAGGCTATTGGTGCCATTGGGTACAACCAATTCAGTCGAATCGATACGCTGTTATACCTCTCTGTCTATCCACAACAACCTATGGTCAAGACGAAGACGATCGAATTAGTAGGTTACGACAAACTTCCAGCAGGACAAAATGCAACTGTCGCAGTCATGAGCTATTCCGGTTACGATATCGAAGATGCCTTGATTCTAAACAAAGTGCGTGACCTGACACCGAGACCCCCTTGCCAGTTCCCTTATCGTTATATTTTACAGGCTAGTTTAGATCGTGGGTACGGACGGTGTCAAGTCCTTCGCAAGAACATGACCCTCATCCGAAAGTACCCTAACGGGACGTGGGTAACGATTTAGCATGATCTTTGGAGATTTCTTTAACCGTATTCTTCTAGCTACGACCGCCTTGCGGATGCGCCGCTGGACGAGAACGGCCAAACCCAGAAGAAGTACGACATCATTCAACTTGATGGTCTCGCCGGGGTGGGCGAACGAGTGGATCCAGGCGACGTCTATGTCAATAAACAGACACCCTCAAACGCCAATGACAATTCGTTTTCAGGGCCAGCCGCTTCGGCACCCTACAAAAATGCTCCCATGACGTATAAATCACCCGTCGCGGCCATATCGACAAGGTCATGATCTCCGACACTGACAACGATCAAACGCTTATCAAAGTTTTGGTACGGCAAACCAGAAGACCCGAGCTGGGTGACAAATTCTCCTCCAGACATGGTCAAAAAGGCGTCTGTGGGCTAATTGTAAATCAAGAGGATATGCCGTTTAATGATCAAGGCATCGTGCCTGGTAAGCGCCATGGTTCACAAAGCTGTGTGGTGATGTGACTCGTGTGCAAGACACCATAATGAATCCTCATGGTTTCCCCTCGAGAATGACAGTCGGTAAGATGATTGAACTCCTTGCTGGGAAGGTTTGCGACTATCCTTCCTTACAATGGCTTTTGAGCGCACACATTTTCCTAGGCAGGTGTACTGGCGGGCAAACTCCAATATGGCACTGCTTTTGGGGGGTCTAAGGTCGGTTCCTCGTTTCGGATTCACGACACCGCGGAGATAACTGATCGGTGCGCTTGTCAGGTCGAAGACATGTCTCGCATCCTTATCGCCCACGGGTTCAGTTACGCCGGAAAGGACATGCTTACCAGTGGTATCACCGGAGAGCCACTAGAAGCGTACGTTTACTTCGGGCCCATTTATTACCAAGTGAGTTTGGTTGCTTGATTGATTGTACTATCCTATCACCTGACCCTTTTGGCCAGAAACTCAGTATGTTTTTCAGTTTGTTACATTGTCTCTCGCTAAGCGAATTCGAGAACACATGGTGATGGACAAGATGCACGCTCGGGCGAGGTATACCGTTTCTAATCTCCTGGTTATCAATTTCACTTGTGGCTGACTGGTGATATCTAGAGGACCACGCGCCACCCTAACACGACAACCCACCGAAGGCCGTTCCCGCGAGGGCGGTTTGCGCCTTGGCGAGATGGAACGGGACTGTCTAATTGGTTATGGCGCCACCCAACTTCTGCTTGAGCGTCTGATGATATCTTCTGATAAATTTGAAGTGAATGCATGCCAGACTTGCGGCCTGCTGGGCTACAGGGGTTGGTGTACATATTGCAAAAGTTCCAAGAACGTGGCTCTGCTTACTGTTCCTTATGCGGCAAAATTGTTGTTCCAAGAGGTACGCGCTCATAGTTCTCGCCATGGACCCTTCGCCGAACGACTCTGTTCCTCTATAGCTCATGGCGATGAATGTTGTTCCTCGTTTGATCCTTGATGACGCTTGAAGGGTGAGTATCGATAACGGTATAGTTTACATGCACTTACAGTACACGGCTGTCAGCTATCCGGGACCGGTAATTCAGTAAACTTCTCAGCTCTGGACCTTCCCGCTGCTAGACCCAACAAGAAAGGAGGGGTTGCTTCTCCGTGATTTGATGGTTTCCCCGAAAAAATTTGGTCACAAGAGTCTCCACAAGATGGTGAAAGCCTGGCACTCAGTGCCTCTCCCCTGACCCTGTAGATAAAAATAATAAATAGTGATCCATTCCACGTGAGATGCACAGAAGTCTTCCACAATTCCAGACGGTTCTAGACCCAATGGACACAAGAGGTATAGCAGCCCGTTCAGTTGGTCGTGGTCCCGGCCGAAACCGAGAGGCAACAGTGACAACCTTGGCAAACCGCCGCCGCCGCCGACGTCCGAGTCTGGCTATTGTGTCTTGGCTTGCTTATCGTGCTGCAAATAGAGAACCACGTGGTCCTGATCGGCTGACTGATGATATGAATTATATTTTTTGCGCAGTAAGCCCCGCTGTGGACCGTCGATGGATCGATCATCTTTGTACATGCCAAAATCGGAGATGAATTAGACTTTCGCGTCGGTACGGATCCACGGGTCCGCCATCCGTGTCGGGGAGTGCCGTCCGTCCCGCAATCCACGTGGCGGACAATTAGTAACGAGTCACGGTTACAGTAACTTGCCCTCGAATTCACTCCGCAATGGCGATGCGTGCATCCGGGAATGCTACAGCACTCAGGCGGCTCATGACAGAGTATAAGCAGCTCACTGCGGGTGGTCCGTCCGTCTGCGCTGCGCTGTCATCTCTCTTCGCCGTCTTGCTCACCCACCTTGTCTCCGCAGGCTCGCCCGATGGCATGTTCACAGCCGGTGGGGAACGCTTTTTCCTCGGACCTACCATTTATCACGCTGTGGGCTCATGGCCTCTTTTACCCCCAGGTCCTGTTTCTGAATCCGACTTCTTTACCTGGGAGGCCCTCATTTGCGGGCCAAAAGATACCCCCTTCGTAAAATCCAATTTATTTATCTCTTTGCCTTTTCCTTTTGTTGAAATGATCACCCCTCCCCCCTCTCACATCTCTCTCAGGAAGGCGGTGTTTTTGCGGCCAAGCTGACATTCGTGCGTTGGATTTCATGCCTGACCTGACCTGACTGACACGTCCCCTTGCCCCCCTTCTCTGACCACTTTCTCGTTCACGACCCTGCAGCCACCGGACTACCCACTATCCCCTTTCAAGATGAAGTTCGATCCTCCATTGTTTCACCCAAACAGTATGCCGTCAAACCCTCCCCTCGTCTCGTGACCGGGACTCGCTTTCATACCGGCCGAGGTGCTGATCGCTGCTATCCCCAGTTTACCCAGACGGCAACGTCTGCATCTCTATCTTGCATACCCCTGGCGAAGATCCCTTGATGTACGAACAAGCCTCGGAACGTTGGAGCCCCGTGCAGAGCGTCGAGAAGGTGCTCCTTAGCGTGATTTCGATGCTCGCAGGCATGTTTCCATTTTGGAATTGTAGCGCACTTCCACCCTTGTGCTGATCCCGCTTCCGCCGACACCTACCAGAACCGAACCTCGAGAGTGGTGCGAACATTGACTGTTGCAAGCTCTACAGGGACAATTACGCGGTCCGTGCTCTGATGCGATGTGCCTCCCTGCGGCGGCCGTACTGATCTGAATCTGATACAGGAGTATGAACGGATTGTCCGAGAAACGATTCAGGAGCAGCTTGGTCTATAGGCGCCCCGCGGTTCCTAGCTATGTCCGAGGATATCATACAGTACTATGGGCGCACACTTGGCAGGTTAGACCCAACGCAGTGTGCTAACCAAATTCTGATTTGAATTCGTGTTTATGAAAGGACTCAAAAGGCAAAGTATGGCTAGGCGGATGGATATATCCATATGGTTTACGCTCGTGCCTCTGGCATCAAAAATACTCTCAATTAAAGTGCTTGTTGGGGCAGGGGATGGATTGCTAATACTGGTGCGAATGAATACTCCCGTTGTATACACCTTGGGATGTTACTAAATGTAATACAAATTATCGTGGACGAACGTGCCTGCGGTGCTTGTACGGTATAAATTCGGGGTTCTGCGACAACGCAACATCACAAACACAAGACCAAGTGCGGGCGCATTATCCCCATCTGTAAGTTACGCTCTGGCCTGTGGCACTATCCAAGCGCGCCTATGGACGCGCTTTAAAGATACGCGCGCCAAAACGCGCGCCTGTTGCCCCAAAAATATGTCTTGACACGTACTCGTTCTGAAAGACTCCCTCGGGGTCCACGAGATTCAACAGATCCTTGAACGAGTTGAACTTTGGATAAAGCACGGATAGGGTGTCGGGTCGCAGGCCGTGTGCCTTGGCCCAGTGCGGACGTCCCCCATAATGCATCATTATGCGCTCGAAGCGCTCGAAGAGAACACGATACGGCACATTAAAGTTGTAGGGCCTTTTTTTCATGTGACGACGCCGTGAGTGATGGGCGGGGAACAATAAAACAAGACGCAACGCACTTATACTGTACGATTCCGATCCAGCAAGTTTTTTCGCCATAGCTAGGGCTCAACCAAATATCGTCTGCTTCGGAGAACCGAACTTCGAGCAAGCAGTGCGGTCGTAGACCATTCGGATTCGTAAATTCGGACTCGAACCAGGTGCGTAATGCACGTAGACAGGATTGGGCATGCGAATACGGCACTGCCCATTCAGTAGTATGGTGTAGGATCTATCAGGGCTGGCGCGTCAGCGTGCAGGGTACAAGGAAAGAGGGGGTGGCGCGGACCTTGCAGTCGATGTTGAACAGGTTTAGGCTGTCATCAATAGATAATGTCTTATCTCGGACGAGCCACGAGGATAACCGACCAATCCAAATGTTAAGGGCAGGAATAAAGATTCCGAAGAAAAGGAGGCACTCGATGACGTGATGCCCGACTATTGAGTGCCAGAGCCAACTTTTGTGTGGGCGTTTATCCTGTCGTGTGTGATCAGAAGATCGCATCGGAATGGAGTGGGTCAGTGGTCCTTACTTCTTGGGTCTCGTTCATCGCACTGACTCGGATATCGTCCGCTTGTGGCCACCACCACAGGCGCACAAACTCGGCTGAGGCAGCGACGTCGTCCAACCTATCGATGACGTCATTGAATTTGTGTCTTTCCTGGACTTCTCGCAGACGGAAAGCTGGGCGGACCTCCATCCGGATGTCAAGAATAATGCCGGTGCTGCCCAGGCCACAGAGTGTGGCGTAGAACAGGTCTGACTGGTGATCTCGGGAGCAAGTGACCTTCGTTCCATCAGCCTGGAGCAGGCGCACGGCCTGCACGTGAGAAGAAAGAACTTTGTAGTTGATACCCGTCCCGTGGGTAGCCGTGGTCATCATGCCAGCGAGAGTCTGCTCAGATATTGATCCGAGGTTGATCATGGCAAGGCCGTGGGTTTCAAGGACAGCATGTAGGTGCTGGAGCGTGACGCCACCCTGAGCGTGAACGAAACGCTTTTCGATGTTGACCTTGGATAAAAAGATCATGTCAGATTAGTATATCCGTGCCTGGAAAGAAATTAGTGGCGAGAAAACCCGGGGTTCCAACGACAACGACCGAACGGGATAAGCACCGAGGCGACAAATAGATAAGCTAAGTTCGGTGATAACGTACCTCGATGATCTTGTCCAGTCGATTCATCTGGACCATGAATCCTGATGTACATGCCAGGTCACTCGGGGAATGGCCAACCCCAACGGCGCGTATAGTTTGGCGCTCGCGCCGTGCGAGCTCCAAGATGAGCTCTATTTGGCACTCAGTTTCGGGCCGGAAGACAGATGTTGGAGTGCACAGGAATGTGCGACCGCGATTCTGGAACACAGCAGCGGACGAGGATCGGTCGACGGTGATGGGCTGCAGAAGTTGGTAAAGCCCGTGAAGAGAAATGTGAGATAGTGGGGGACGCGGGATAGCAACCGGCATGGGGAAGCAGAAAGGTGAGGGTGCACTCCCAGAGCGTCGCAGGCTTTTATAAAAAATTTCATGGGTTGAAGGGAGGGCACCGACGCGTGCATCATTAACCGGATGCGATCAATTGCGGCAATCTGCAGAGGCGAGCCAAGGGGATGGGGGGAAAAGGTGAGTTACTAGTGGAATGTGGCTGAGTGAAGAGGACCAGATCTTGGACGGGCCATCTGCACCGCTCGGGCTACCCCTCCGGAGATGAGCGAAACGATTTCAGGAGAGGCCGAGTCCTGGTTTGTGGCCGTCGTGGAAAGTGGTTGCTACAGCATCCGGAATGAGAATCCGATGTCAGTCGCCTTTTTCGTGCACAGTGCCGGTGGCCGACCGAACCGTTCTAACCAGGTATATGCTCCCTTTTCCCTTTAGGAGTACCCCTGCGCTTGTATGTGCGCCACGAGCCGATCTGGTGACGAAAGTCATCGGTGCAGCCGCCCACAGGCCAACAACTGTATGCCCGATGACGCCTACGAGTGGTCATCCGATATCATAATCGCGATCTTCCGCCTACCCCGGGGATTGTCAGCGTCCAGCAAGGTGCCAGTTTCGGCCAAGCGAAATCGACAGACCGACCTGCGGGACCTGAGGCCTGAGGAAGGACCAAGCACCTCCTTTTTCCAACTGTCCACGGACGGCACCCACACAGCAAGGCACCCCGTCGGTGTGGCACCGCTCGAACAGTTGTAGTGGTCGGGTTATTGATAACGGCAGCTGTGATGTGTCATTGTCACCTTTGCACCTCACCGTCCACTGTCCTGTCACTTAAAATTTTCTAGCGGAGGGGGGGAAGGGAAGACCGGGAGGACCTGCTGACTCGCACCGTGTCTCCGCTTCTCAGCTCCGCCGCACGGCAGCAGCCGTAAAAAAATCAATTTATGCCTAGCATGGCCAAATATCCCCCAGAGACCAGAGCAACCAATTAAGCCCAAAACTAGTGTGGTCAAGACAACATATCAAATACGACCCGGCCCCACTCGTGTCCATCGTATAATAGTATTCCGCGGACCTCAGCGCCATCCAGCTCCAGACCGAGTTCAAAGTCTGCGGTGCCGAGTTGATCATGTGAACCAGTGTACTAGTAGTGTGCCACACACCCGTATAAAAGCCGTCTTGCGTGGGTCTACTTGCGTTCTCTTGGAATGAGGGCAAGGAACCAATGTCCACCGTCCATTTACAGAGTTCAACCGTCTCGCCCTTGGGAAGCACCATCAGTGATACTCTTCTGCATCTCCGAACAAGCCGTACGCACCTCATCAGTGTACCGCATGATCTTGTCAGCATCTGATGTATACATCGTTGCCACAAAAACGCGGTCTAGAGAGCTCGGATTGAGCCAAAACAGAATATCCGCATCGCAATTTACTGACCGTGCGGAGTTTGCGAATATTTACTTCCAGGACAGTCATTCATTTGGTCCCTTGCACATTTCATGTTCACTCACCAGAACTTGTTCTTGATCTTCTGGCTAGATGGGGCATGAGCCAATAAAACCTACTTGGGATAGTGATGTACACAAACCCTTTACGCAAAATTGCACCCTTCGCCACCAAATACTGCAGCCTGCACAGTGTTAATTTTACAGAGATTAACAAGCGCAAATAGTTTCACCGGTTCTCGCAAATGGCAACGCCAGCGTTATTCTGGGATACATAGGCAGGGCGCTTCATGAAATCTTCCTGTTCTGCAGGTAATTTGACCTAGATTCGGATCAAAACGATAAGGGGCTGTGAGATACGTAAGGCTGTCAGGTAAGTCACACCTTCATCATGTATGATCGAGGCGCAACCACAGAAGATACGAGAGGATGGCGTGCCAGGCCATATTGTGCTGCGCCACGCCCCGTGGCTGTATCGGCATCCGAGGGACGCGCAATGACCTTTACTCGTTCACCAAACTGATCCTAAACACATCAATCACGTTCAGAACGTCTTCCAAAAGGCGCATCGTAGACCGCATGGGGACACCACTGACTTCGACTTTCTTGAACAGATATCCGCTTCCGGAGAAGCCTCCCACGAGAAGGAGGGCATCGATACGTTGGCTGACTTTCCTCATTTGTTCCTCTATGAGTTCTAGTGCCTGTGTACAGCAAGGTTTAGCCTAATTGCTGTACTCGGACACGTAATGACCTCCTAGCACAGGAGTGCAAAGGAAGTTGGAAGGTACGGCACCTGGTTCACGACAGGGTCAAAAACTTCTCGGCGCAGAAGGTTCCCTGGAATGGAAAGTTCTCCGTTGATCAAGCCAACGCGAGGGTCATCCGGGTCTTCCACGTTGAAACACGTGAAGTTGAACATAAGTTCTACAACAAACGGCATCTATCGGCAGCGGCTGGAAAACAACAGAATTCCAACGCACCGTCATCGGCCTCACCTCGGTACGCAAGCTTCTCCGTTTCACTAAATGAATGCATAAAATATGCCAGACTTGCCGCATCCAGATGCGCAGGGTGGTCAGAAAGTAGCGTTCGCACAAGCTCACGAAAACGCAAATCGAGGAATAGGGAGCCGCAATTGGCTCCCGAACGGGCACACATCTCAGCAATTTCGAGAGTTTTCAGCTGACCTAGGATTTGATAAACCGCGAGATCCTGCAGAGACGCCGCAGCTGTCAAGAACACCAAAGGTGGTCCAAAAGGAGCCTGAGACGCACAACGGTACCACCTCCGGCATCACAAATCATGAAAGTTTGACTAGGCTTCAATTTATGGAGGTCCGTCAAGTGCGCACAATGTACCGCGGCAGCCTCCGGTTCACTAAATTACAAACTCTGGTAAGATTTCAATCGAATGGAACACGGATAGAAGAAGCGTACGTTATAATGCGGAGGCGATCTCGCCAGTCGTGGTCTCGTGCACTGACTGAGCGGACAAGCCCGGCGGTGATCGCAGCCTCTCGCATCATATCACAACCCTTGGCATCCCATGCGGCAGGGACCGTCAGCCAGACGTCAGCGGAATCTACGATGAGAAATGAGACACAGGCGCAAAGCGAAAATTGGCGCTTTTTCTCTCTCACCAAGGTCGGCGACCGCGCCGATCTCGCGGGTTATCTGCTGCTTTGCGTATTCCCACATGCAGTATAGGAAATCAACAATGAGGTCAATAGGCCTCTTTCCGGGCTGTGTGAAGGACGTCAGCTCACACGATCCTCGGTAATTTGCTTCCTTACGGGTATAGGAGGCAAACGTGGGTCGACCATACTCTGATCTCGGAGCGCACGGGGCTCGAGGAAAAGCTTAAACCTGAGTGTGCGGCAAGTTCCAGCCCATGTAATAAAGGAGTGCTCCCAGTCTCTTACCATTCGCACTTGATGAATCCGGGCGCAGGATTGGCACTCTTAGCCTCCAGGCCCCATGCGTGGACTTGTCCACGGTCGTCGTACATGAGACACGTTGGAACTTTCCTGAAATGTTCCGATGATCCAGGCCAATGCAAAATTTGTTGCACCTTTCCAGCAGCAATACGCGATGAGCCATACGCCTGTGGGACACACGATTCGACCTTCTGCCAGTTATGCCGGAGGTGCAGATACACTCACTACGCCCGAGAAGGTAGTTCCTGAACCACGAACCGTCAGTCCGAACGCGACGCGGGACGGAGGTCAGGAGTGCGACGCTCACCGAAGTCGATGGAGACTGACATCTTCCCATCATCTGTGGGTGGCAACAAAGGACCAGTCGGAGATGATTGATACGTCGAGATTATGTTCTGATTCCCAGAAGCGGAGTATGTGAGGCTCGGTCGTCGCAACGGGCTCAGGGTACCGGTGGGATCAACGACCGAGGTTTGGTTGAACATGCCCATTTGAGGACCACCGGACGGGGAAGCAGGCGGGAGTGAGAACGCTGTGGACGCCGTCGGCGGCGGGGAATGTGTGCCATTTAAGTGCGATAGGGAATGTACCGGTTGTGGAGAAGTAATGTTTGGAGGTCGAAAAGTTGACCTGTCAGCGGATGCGGGGAACGGGGTGATCGCTGGGTGGGCAGTTGGTTGATGAGAAACGGGGAACTGCTGGACCGTGCCAACAGGGACACTCCTGCTTTGCGCCTGCACGGATTGCGGCGGGCGAGGGTTTCCGCAACACGACATGTTTGTACAATGTCCAGGGGTACGGAAGGGAAAAAGGGGGGAAAGATACCGAACGTTGCTTTGCACAGCCTGCGCGCCTTTAGCGCGCCAATTCCCGTCACCGCTCACGGAATGCACCACTGGGCGTCTCCGGCTTGAAATTCCAACGCACGACTCGGAGACCCTTCCCTGTACTTCAGCGTTGGAAATAGTCTCTCTATCCTGCTTTCTATTACGGATCGCTACCCGCCATCACGATCATGATCGACCCGTACACGAGAACGAGAATGGTCATTCTAGAAACGTATCGCAGCGTAAAACTGCCAGAACCATGCCTCGCGTGCGGGTCCATTTTAAACTTTACTCCCTTTCGTAAATGACATCAAAGATGGGGTCCAGCTTGGGCGCCCGAAAAAGTGCGCGCGGTCATGAAATGCCCCAGGGGAACTTTGACGAAGCGCGATATTATTTTCGTGATGTTGATGATGAGATTTGACTAACCCCGTGGCGGTGACCCCGCGATGGAATGCAACCCTCTAGAAACGAGGGTGCTGTATGCCACGAGAAGGAAAAAACCGGCCGTAGAATGAAACGGCTCACGCGATTCCACGCTATGTCTTTGCTCAGGGTCTGGTTCTCATGCGGTCATTGCCGGTATCCCCTTGGACGTGGAGAGAAACGACAACCCAATCCTGTGGATAAGACCCTCTATGGGCGGCACCACCCGGGGGTGTCACTTGTCTAAACCCCCGGAACTTGATTACGCCGACACTTTCACACTGTGAAAGTGAGACGCACTTGAGGGGGTATGACGGTGTTGCGGCCGTGCTTGCCAGGACAAACAGGGCCTCGACCACTTACGGCGGCGCAACAATCGCGGAACGAGGGCGTCCTCCGTGGTTGTTCTGGTGAGGGGGCATGACCCACCTCTGATGCAGAACACCCTGGGAAAAGAGCAGAAGTGGGGATCGATGTAGGCACGCGGGGTGTTACCACGCAGGGGCAGTAAAAACGCAGCAAAGTTCGCAGGATTGCATGTTCACCGGACAACCCAGGGCAACTCAAAGCAGGATGCCCCGAACTGCGCCACCTGAACTCTGGTGTCATGTGAGACAAATTGAAAGATCCTCGTCCGAGGAGAAGATGGGGTGTAGGGCTGAACGGGGAAATAAGCGTCGGAGGATTTGTCTGATACCCCTTTCTCTTTCGCCGCATTCCGAAAATTGTGAACTACCTGGGGTGTTGAGCCAGCGGCGGACATCTAGATAGAGAGAAAAAACAGAATTGGAGAGTAGAAGCTGTCCGAGTCATATCAATCGGATACTTCCTTGAACCTTGAGCATGGAATACCAGGATGGAAACCGTTCGAACGGCTAGTGCCAATTATCGAAGCGTAAGAATGATGTAAGTGCCATTCCCACTGTTCAGGACCTCCGTTGAGTCTAGTCTGTTCGAACGACAAAGGTGGTGGCAATGACTTACGGAAGGATAAGGTCACGTAGTGATCAGAACCATCACTGGAGTGGCATTGTGATCAGTTACCGGAGAACAGAAACGTGAAACTGACCGCCTTTGAGGGAGCGTCCTGACATGTCGGATCACGACACATGACTGCATGACGATACACGCCGTGAAGACATGACGCCGCGATACCCAATAAACAAAGCGCACTCACTAGCAGCTGGAGTCGCGACCAGTTCAAGTCGCGTGAGCTACCCAGTATGTACGCTTAACGGCGTATCAGGTACGGGGCGGAACCGTTCTGTCCAACCAACGATATGCAATGAATAGATTTTCCCATGCCAACTCAGAAGCGGAGAGCAGTAGGAGCAGTACTGTATGCAACTGGCATCTTTCCACGATCTGCTCAGCGCGCACCGGCAGGAGGGCGTCCTCAGACTGGAACCAAGCCGTCGGGAGAACGTAAACCGTGGACCACGTGGACATTCCCCGCTGGCAGATGCCGGAAAGGACTCCGGACTTCGAGCTCGAACACTCCTCTTCAAACCGGACACCAATGTCGACAAACCTTCTGAGGCATGCACAACAGCGTCTCCGCCACATTGCCACAGAATGGCCAGCAGATCCTCTCCGCCCTAAAATCCAGCTGAAAACCTTCCTCGCCGCCCTCGCCGAGCACCCTGCGCTCACTCCGACATCTGTGGCTGCGGCGAATGCACTCCATCAGAACCGGGTCTCGAGTCACGTCAGTCGCCACGTCTTCCGGATTTGACGGCCGTGAATCACCACCTTTGAAAATTTCAGGTCCCTATTCCGCAAACGGTATTGAAGCCCGCCTCAATGCCGCTGCATTATATCCGGCTTAAGGAGGGTTATGAAAAGACACTCAAAGGTATCGGGCGACCTCGGTGGAAGATCTTTTTCGGCGTATGGTAGTATCCGAGCTTGGGGGAAGATCTTTTCGGTGTATTGTGGCAAAGGCGCATGACTCCATAGCGCCTGTCAGTGGCACCCATCACGAAGGTCAATAACATTACGCCTTTAAGTTACTACATATAGGCTCTGAACGTCATAAACAGTATGGACATACAGTACGCTGGCATTTCTGGTGTGCTTCCAGCCCGTCATGATGGCTCGGGCTAAAGATTCAGCCAACAACGTCAAAAGCCGGGTGCTGAGTGCTGAGCGCTGAGGCCTAAGGACCAGGATCGGAAAAACGGCATTTTCCAATGTGGAAATGCGAGGCTCAGCTAGGTGCAATTCTCGATTGGAAGTTCCTCTGTTCAGGTCTGGACGGGGACCTCTGATTATGTTCCCACTTCGCGGCACCACGGGTCCCAGCGCTGCAACTGGGGCATTTTTAAGAGGGCGCATATGATGATTGTAGGACTAGCGATAGCGGAACATATCCCCGAATCATCAATGTCTAATAGGTGCCCGTGCCACCGTGCCCCGGTGCCACTTTTCCATGGAACACGAGGACATCGAGGAGACGACGAATGTGGGTCAATCTTACATGCGAGAAAGGCAAAATGAAATTTCGGATCATCTAGAGGAAGCGTGAAATGAATGCGGACAACACGGGCTCGAGAGGCCTCGAAGGTTGAGAACTACGCGGCGCAGCTGGCACGCCGACGATGCCGTTGCAGTACGAAGCTGCCGAGAAGGAACGAAGCAAGCGAATAAGGAAATACGAGGGCAGATAGAAGATCCTCCCTTGGGCAACACGGTGGCCGACCGACCTTCTCACGCTCTCTTCTTTCTTCTGGTCCCAATGGCTCTCGGCCGTAGAGCGAGCCGAGCATCGTGTCAAGTGCCAACTTCAAGGCATCCGGAACTTAACATTGTTCCGGGGGCGGATACATAATCCTTACTTACAGTATATTGGCACCCGCACGTTCGACACACCTCACCCAGCGCGAGTTGATCGGTAAATTACCCGCCTGCGAACGAGATAGGACTCGGAGCTTGTTAGACATAGCGCTTATCTGTTGCCCGGATACGATATTTCCCAGTCAGAATTTAATCAAAGCAGGTATCCACTCTCGCCACCAGAGTCGCCCTTACCAAGGAAGATCATTGAAATTGCCATATGCACTAAGGGCGTCCGATGGCCGGGTGTATGTAGCTTTTGCGGTTTAACGGGCATTTCTTAGATCCACGAGGGTTCCTACCGCGCACACAGTCAACGAACTTTTCGTAAGCATGATATATGAACATTTGACAGCTTATCAGCTGTTACGGGGAGTGAATGAATTACCAGAGGCCAGCTACAGTATTAGTAGCTAGGCTCTCTAGGAAGTATCGCCACACGAAAAAAAACCCTAACGTCGGAAAGATGGTACTCAGCCCTCTGTTTTCGCGTACTTTCAACCAGCCTGAGCATCACCGTTTGATACAGAAGAAACCCATCAGCGGTGCTCACCAGCCAGCCTGAAATGATCTCTTCGAGGCCCGGTTAGTATCCAGGACGGCGCAGCCGTAAAAATAGCTCAACGCCCAGGTGGAATCGGTAGCCGTCATCATAAGACTCGTCAGCTGAGCTTTCATCAGCTTCCATGGACGCCAAGGGCAATGGAAGAGTATGAATAATATTTGTGAGCTCCAAATGGCGGATGAGAGTTATCGAATAAACGTGGGCTGTGAAATATGAAATCAGGGGTATACGTTCAAAATGACCAAGGTCATTTCATCGATGCGTCGTGACTGTGACAAATCTCTGGCATACCGGAAGCATTTAATTTGCGGTTGCAATCGAACACGAGGTGAATAACAAACACCCTGACAGAGACTATGTCCGAGCTGCGGTCATTTTGTGCTTAACGGAGTAAAAATCCGGTGATAGTGAGTTGTAGGTGTATTCCGACTGCGTGTATACCCTTACAACCGGGCCAGAAACCCGTAAGAGGGCAGCTTATCACTACAGGCCAAGGTGTGCCATAGATGTTGTTCCGAAAGGAGCTGGCACGCTGTGAAGGAATGAACATTCCCCCTATCACCGGATCTAAAGGACAGTCAGAAGCGCTCTCTAATAGACGCGGGGTGTTCACTGCTACCTCAGGGGTGTTCACTCTTCAAGAACTTCTCCCTCGCCCTTTCGTGCCTAGGACACATCAGGTCCGGTGTTGGTAAAACAAGACATCACCATGAGGGGTGTACGAGTGCGAATACGTACCTTTTCAACGAGCTTGCGCTGCTTTTCGCGGGTCTTACGAAGCACGCGACTGTACTTGATGAGTGGCGCGTCGTCGAGCTCTAGGTCCGCCTCCCAAAGACCAACTGCAGCGGTCTCTCCAGGTGCAAAAGTGACCCCAGCGCGGTGCTGTGAAGTCCACCGCGCGCTCTCTTCGATGCGTTCCACGAGTGTTTTCACGGCGGCACTCACTTTAGGGCGATTGTGTGCAACTTTCAGCGAGCGACGTAGAGACGCAACGATTGGAACGACTAGTTCTGGGAAGGCAATACTCCCATGTACGACACGCACAGAAAGCCACTCCGCTGTCAAGAAGGCTGCCTCGTGGGCAAGGCTTTCTGCGTAAACATGTGTGTTCAGGTATTGTTGCGACACACGGAGAGTAGTTTCGAGGTCCAACGGCCGCAAGGTGGAGGCTTTGGACTTGGTGTGAGCCAATGTTGCGGTCAAAATCGGCAGAAGGTGAGGAGCGAGGGGGATGTAGGTATGCGTGTGCTTTGTCAGGTGAATTAGGGATCGGACAACGTGCAAATGAAAAGGATAAGATCGGGGGTGAGAGATAAGCCTATGAAAGATATGCAAGCGAATTCAGATTTAGAATGCATTTAGACATATAGGTGACCCACTTGATAGCCCTGTCGCAATTTGTACAAGTGGGTATATGAGAGGTCTCATGTCCTCGGTCTTCACTTCGTCCGTAGACCCTTGGACCTGGCAAGCTCGTGCAAGGACAAGTGACCAAAAATCAACGGCATGAACAAATTGCCAATTATAAACCTGCTTGTACGACTCCTGCATATTGACGAGCCACGCAAAATGATTAAAAAGGGCAAAGAAGTTCGAAATGTGACAAACCTTAGTTTTCAACTTCATGCTATTACGAAGATGGATAGCCAGCTGTCGAATAAAGCGGAACGCATGCTGATACGCAGCCTGGTGATCTAGGGAGAAAATCTCCGAAGCGGAGTTCTTCATGAAAGTGATAGACGGTAAGGAATGAGCAGTGGTATTCTTCGAAGATTTAAGTAACGTTTGGTAGGTGTTCTTAAAAATGAAGTTATGGTGATTAGACGTCCCTGAGTAGTCTGTATCTGCCCTCACCTTCAACACTAGATCTAAAATAGATTCGTCAGGTGCAGACGCGATCCTATGTATAGCACGAATCGTAGCAATTCGTACGCTGTCGTCCGCTGTGGACCACATGTCTAAGCACGCCTGAGGTAAGGATGAGCGAGGAGGGTGATGAAAAATAGGCAAAAGTTGAGACCTTGAGATATAGCTTGACTGTTTTGCGACTGCTTATTACGTAGGGAAGGATCTTTGTGCTCTCCGTGACTGCCATCTTCAACAGCTCTGGGTCAGAGAGTTGAGTGATAATATGAATGACATTGTGGAAAAATGAAACGATGAGTTTCTGTAACGTCTTTAGTTTTTGGGTCTGCGTAGGGGCTTTGCTTTGGCAATTGTGAGTTCTTATGGAGCAGAAGTGGCCACAAAGCACGCACAATCGTCCGTTAGGAAGGGTTCTGTAAGGGACGTGATGCTCTAGGATCACAGGTGTATATCTCAGGGTCGTTCTCACAAGCTTGTCATACACTAGGTTCGCTTGATTCAGTCAGGAGTTGGAAGATAATGAAAAAGTCCCACCTGTGGGACTGTCAATGGTCCATGCGAGCACCTTGTCTTCTTCATTCATGAAGACGGCGGAGCGGAACGCAACCAGGAGCTTGCGCAAAGCGCGCAGGGACCTTGTCTACAGAACATACATTAACGCGACTCTTCCAAGCCAACTAGCTGGCTTACTTACCTCAAGGAGAGACTTTTGCCAAGTCCGCAATCTATTTTCTGTCAAGCTAGGGAGCTGACTAGCGTCCGGTTCTCCAACATCATCGTCAGCATCTTCAGCATCGTCATCACCGTCGTCTGCGTCGAATTCCAGAAGGTCACGATCGTGCTCCTGCAGATACTTGTAGAACTCGGGATCCTTCTCCGCGAGCTTGGACAGTTCCAACATATGCGCGGCACCCTCACCTACGTTGTTCAGATCTTGAGCGAAGTAGAGGAAAATTTTCTTTCATGGGGCGTACCGTCGAGTTCATCTACGGATGCGAAAGACGCACCGTCATCGTCATCCATGTCGACGTCCGCATCATCGTCCTCGTCTTCCGTAACGAATCCTCATCATCTGGTTCTTCGTCCTAAACCATAGATTACATTCAGAGTTTTCACAGCGATACCCGGTCAAGACTCACGTCTTGGTCTTCCTCCATGAAACCTGCCCCCAAGAAGTCATCTACTGACATGCCTTTAAGGCTATGTCCCAGCACGGCGTGATATGAAGGCCATTGTCCGCTGAGTGATGAGAATAACATACCTCTTTTTTTTTGATGATTTGATCTCCTTTTCACTCTCATCCTCATCTTCACCGTCTTCGGCATCGACGGGAGGGCGTTCCCGACCTTTGTTCTTAACGCTCTTAGTTTTGTTTATTTTTCGCTGAATCTGCTGGTGCTTGCGGCGGGCCTGGATTTTCTTCGTGAGCTGACCGCTAGCAGCGAATTTACGGGTAGCTTTTGTCCCCTTCTTGGCCATTATTGACGGAGGGGACGAACGTTGGGCCGGGCCGAGAGCGCTTCGCACGTCGATGGCCACCGTCACGGCCAGTGCCAACGACTTGTTGGCTCAGCATTTCGTTCTCATTTCACGCTGAAAGAATCTCAAAAGGCCCACAGGCGAAAGCTTCGCACTCTCCCCTCACCTCCACTCTCGATACTCAACCTACCCACCATCCCCTCTCCCATCCCTCTCCGCCCCCGTCTCCACCTTCTTCACCCCTCCTACTCCCTCGGCGGAAACCCCCAAGAGCGGATCTATCGCAAGCGAAGCGCTCCCGTGCGGTACACTATGAGAACTACGTCCCCGACGAGGAGACTATCAGAAATGACTACTCCCAGCGGTATGTCGATGGGGGCGAGTGGCCACAGAACTGGGTGCTCGGGGCGGAACCAGAAAGGCGATTCGAAGAGTTCGTACATTTTTATTCATGTCTTGTTCCCCTTTTCTCAAAGCTCCGACTGCTTGTATGCGCATATCATCACATTGACGTGGACCAGGATCGCATCGTGTACTACGGTTGCAGTGCATATACTGATGCTTTCGTGCCTCTTACCCTCACTAGGTATCCCAAACAACAGCGTCTTCTAGCACTCAAAAAGGCGTCTGTGACAGAGTATGCTCTCCCACCAATGTACCTCCCATTTTCCGAGCTCGTCTCACTCCAGCCGTCCAAGTTCGATGTGATCGTCATCGACCCACCCATGTCATCCTCATTCTCGTGGGATACTTTACAGGAGCTTCCTCTCGCGTCGCTCGCCGCAGACCCGTCGTTCATTTTCCTCTGGGTAGGCAGCGGCGCCGGAGACGGGCTCGAACGTGGGCGTGAGCTCCTCGCCAAGTGGGGCTATCGCCGCTGCGAGGACGTGTGTGGGTGAAGACGAACCGCGAGAGTAATCGTGGGCCCGGTGTAAGCCATCACGCACCTTTTGAGATCACCTTGACAGCTGACCGACGCGCCGCACGCGTATTTCTCTCAGACAGACCCACCGACGACTTCTCTCCTTACGCGTACCAAGCAGCATTGTCTGATCGGCATCCGCGGCACGGTGCGCCGCTCCACGGACTCCTGGTTCGTCCACTGTAACGTCGGTATGTGCGACCATAGTATCGCACTCTGTCGCGGGTGCACTTTACACGTTCTCCCCTATTTGCAGACACGGATGTGATCCTCTGGGAAGGGGATCTAACAGACCCGACGCGCAAGCCGCCCGAGATGTACACCCTAGTAGAGAACTTCTGCCTCGGCCTGCGTCGTCTTGAACTCTTCGCACGCGCGCGTTCCCTGCACCGAGGCTGGGTCAGCGTGCTCGCAGAGGGCGAGGAAATGCACGTTCCTGCGGTGCAAGCACAAGCGCGTGCCGGCGATGCACAACTATCGCTCTCACCCGAGCAGCAGCTCGAAGCCGGGACGAACGCGCTCGGACAGGAGCTCTCCGTCGACCGCGCGGAACGGTGGGACCAGGACAAATGGGAAACCTCCATGCGTGCCTGGCTGCAGAACGGCCGCGCTGTTGTGCCAATGACGCCCGGTACGTATCTCATATTGAAAATAAATGCTCCTGTACTGATTTGGCGCACGTCTGGATTAGAGGTCGACGCACTGCGGCCAAAATCGCCCATGCGCGGTGGTGGTGGTGGCGGTGGTGGCGGTGGTGGTGGGGTGACGGGCGTTGGTAACTCGACGAACATGCAGCCTGGCGGGATGGTCGTATCCTCTGGGGGTATGATGAATCATCATCAGTCCATGCCCAGAGGAGGCCCAGGGCCCGGAATCATGCGTGGCGGCGAGCAGAACAACATGCTAGACATGGGCGGCATGGGCAACATGGGGATGGGCATGGGCATGAATCCCCACCACCATCACCACCATCCCCTCGGCGTCGGGATGGGTATGGGTATGGGCGTCGGGATGGGCATGGGCATGGGTGTAGGGATGGGCTGGCCCGCGCCGGCGCCGCCACCCATGGGCATTCCGATGGGTATGGGTATGGGTATGGGCATGGGCATGCCACCCATGGGCATGGTCGCCGGGCCTGGCTTCGACGGCAGTGGCTTCGACGGCAGCGGCGGCGGCGTTGGTGGCGCGGGACTGCAGATGCAGATGCCAATGCAAGCTCCTGGCGGACAGTTCCACGCATACATGGACGACGGGTCAGGTGGAGGGGGCATGTGGGATGCTGCTGTAGCTGGCGGCGATGGTGGGATGGGCGATCACGAGGCCGACGGAATGGCAAACATGGGCGGCGGCGGTATGTCGGGTATGGGGATGGGGAATATGGGGATGGGCAACATGAACATGGGGGGGATGAATATGGGCATGGGTGGGATGGGCATGGGACAGCCAGGACAGTGGACTGGAAGTGGTTACTAGCCTTACGTTCTGTTCACGCATCTCAGCAAGCCAAGCTTGGTGTATCTCTAGAGACAAGGCGTGGCATTATTGGTGATTATACATAACAAATTGGCGTGCATCACTAAAGCTCGTCGTGACTACGGAAGGGTTCCTGTTCATCATCCTCACCAGGACCATACCCACCAGGCCCTTCACTCTCATAGAGCTTGCTGGTGATCGGGTTGACAGCAGCCTGGACCTCTGCAAGTTTCTCCTCGAGTGTCTCTGCAGAGGCAGTCTGACCCTCAGTATCAATCCACTCGGTGGTCTCCTTGGTGAGCGCCAATAGTGTTTTGCGGTCCTCGTCACTGATCTTACCGCCGAGGCCTTCCTGGTCGCCAATCTGTGTCTTGAGACCATAGACAAAGGAAGAGAGTGCGTTGAGCGCCTCAATGCGCTTGCGTGCGTCCTCATCCTCGGCCGCAAAGTCCTCGGCTTCCCGAATCATACGGTCGATGTCCTCCTTCGAAAGGCGACCCTTCTCGTTGGTGATGGTAATAGATTCCGACTTGCCACTATGGATGACGATTGAGCACAAGCTTACAACAACATAAGACGGACGACTCACGTTCCCTTGTCGGCAGCGGATATCTTCATAATACCGTTCGTGTCGACCTCGAAAGTGACTTCAATCTGAGGAACACCTCGGGGTGCTGGTGGGATGCCGGACAACTCGAACTTTCCGAGGAGGTTGTTATCCTTCGTCAACGAGCGCTCACCCTCGTAAACTTGGATCAAGACCGTGGGCTGGTTATCGGCAGCAGTAGAGAAACTAAAAATGTGTTAGACAATATGATGACAAAAAATGTTGACGACGCACATTTGAGACTTGCGAGTAGGGATAACAGTGTTACGGGGAATGAGCTTGGTGAAGACACCGCCGGTGGTCTCGATTCCGAGGGTAAGTGCGGCAACGTCGACAAGGACGATATCTTCAGTGCCTTCCTCCCCTGAGAGGATACCACCCTGAACGGCAGCACCATATGCAACAGCCTCATCTGGATTGATGCCTCTGGACGGCTCTTTGCCACCAAAGAATTCCTTGAGAAGTTGCTGAACCTTGGGTATACGTGTGGAACCGCCAACAAGTACGACCTTGATCGAGAGTTAAAGACCTCGACACGAGTCCACTAAGGGAGCATACGCACTTCATCTATTTCCTCCTTCTTTACACCCGCATCCTTGAGGACTTGCTCGACAGGTTTCATGGTCTTACGGAAGAGATCGAGATTAAGCTCCTCAAACTTGGCGCGGGTAAGCGTTTCCGAGAAGTCATTTCCATCCTCGAAGGATTCGATCTCAAGACGCGTGGATTGCTGGGAAGAAAGGGTACGCTTCGCCTTTTCTACTTCGCGCTTTAGCTTGCCCAATGCACGAAGATTGGTCGAGACGTCTGTGCCGGTCTTCTTTTTGTACTGCTTGACAAAGTACTCAATGATGCGGTTATCAAAGTCCTCACCACCGAGGTGGGTATCACCAGCAGTAGCCAAGACCTCGAAAACACCGTCGTCGATCGAGAGAAGAGAGACGTCGAATGTGCCACCTCCGAGATCATAGACGATGATCCGGGACTCAGACTGGGACTTCTTGTCAAGACCGTAGGCGATGGCAGCGGCGGTGGGCTCATTGATAATGCGAAGGATCTGAAGGCCAGCGATGGTTCCAGCGTCTTTTGTTGCCTGGCGTTGAGCGTCGTTGAAGTCTGCAGTAGAGTGAGCAGAAGGATTCTCAAGACCATTTAGATAGAAACCGCACAGGCTGGGACAGTCACGACCGCGTGTGTGACCTTCTTTCCAAGATAGGCCTCAGCGGTCTCTTTCATCTTGCCGAGGACCATTGCAGAGATTTCTTCCGGGGTCTAAAAGGAAAAGAGAAAAAGAAATGAGTGATGATCAGGGAAACGTGAGGATAGTGAAAACTCACAAAATCACGATCTTCGCCGCGATATTTGACCTGTACAGAGGGTTTGCCACTCTTCTCAACGACTTTGAACGGCCTACGACACCAAAAGTCAAGCAGACCGAACAGACAATACAAAAGCGAACCCACCAATGCTTAAGGTCGCGCTGCAACTCAGGCTCTTCGATCTTACGACCGATAAGACGCTTCGCGTCAAAGACCGTGTTTGTAGGGTTAGTGTGGAACGCATTTTTGGCAGAGTCACCGATCCTAGCCTCAGGGTAAGGACGAGGTGAAAGTGGGAAAAAACGGAAAAACATACAGTCGCTCGTCGTCCGTGAAAGATACCCATGAAGGGGTGATTCGATGACCTTGATCATTGGCGATAATTTCTACACGACCGCCGCGTTGCACACTAAAGGGGGGGAAGAGAAGTTTGTTAGAGGACGAGCATGTCTACAGGTTTGGAACAAAAACACGTACGCAACACAGGAATAACTGAAAGAAAAGAAAAGAAGTCAGTAAGGCCACGAGTCACGTACAAAGTTGAGAGAAGAAAAACGCGTACGTTGTTCCCAAGTCTACGAACGCATCATGTTAGAGAAAGAAAAGGAAGAAGAGAAAGAACGTACCAATGCCGATAACCGTGCCATATTCCGACTTTTTGTCCTCTGCGGAAACGGAAGGTGGACAGAGGAGGATGAGTGCGAAGAAGAGGAAGAAGGCAAAGGAGAGAGAGGAGAGGAGGCGAGAGGATTGTGTCCTCGATGGACGGGACATGTTGAAGGTCAAGTTGAAGTGAGACGCGCCTTTGAACCGATTTTTTATATTCGAAAAGGCCACGTCGTCTAATTTGCCACGTAACACACATCGTCATCATTTCCCACATCCTCACTACAGCTACACAATCACGAAAAAATAAGGATATACGTGTCCTGTCGTGTCCACCTTCGTCATTCATCATAAAATCCACATTACAGCCTCAGCGGTGCGAAAACGGTGATGGCAGCACCGACGGTGCCTTCGCCTTCGCCTTGCCGCCCCCACCAGGCCCCGCTCCCGCCGCCCATGCCGCTCCGCGTCCGGCTTGCGGAGCCGAAGCGATCCTTGTCAAAGAGGACGCACGAAGCCCACAGTCCCTCGGGGCTATCTCTCCACATTTGACGTGCGCCCGCAGGCCACAGTCATCGCACTCCAACACGGCTTTGCGCCCGAGTCGCTTGGTGCAGATGTCGCACTTGGCACCGCCGCCGGGAAGGAGCCCACTAGCAAAGAAAAAATAGTCGAGCGCACTCCAGCCGTGACTCGTTGATGTAGTAGGCTGGTGCGCATGCTTTCCGCCTGCCGCCGATGACGTGAGACGTTTCGTTGTCATTCCGAGCTTGATCAGCGTGAAGCGGTGCACTTGTAAGGACGAGCCTCCCTCGGTCGCAGCTGCAATCGAAGCCTCTTCTGAAGCGGTAAAGTACGACGCCGCGGAGATCGTCGAATGGTGCAAGGCCGCCAGTTCGGGATCAGGGTCGACAGAGTCCGGTTCTGCGGGAAGTGGACGATCTGGAGGCGGGGGAGGTAAAATAGGAGATGCGCGGACAGTGAGGATAGACGACAAAGTAGGGATGGTCTGCTCTTGACTGTGTCTACGAATGACGGTGGTACTATAGTTGGAATATGTGCTCTCCGTAGCAAGTAGCGGTTGTTGTGATTCTGCAGAACCATTGGCTATATTTCCGACGTTTAAACGGATGTCAGCAGGAAGGGAAAGCGGGGGATGCAAGATGCGTACCAGATTGCAAAGGAACACCATTATCAACGACGGTAACACTCTCGAGCCGGCTTAGGGCGTCGCTCAGCTCCTCGTCCGACTCATCATCATCACTCAGTGGCTCGGGGCTTCTGCTCATGCGGATGCCTTCGCCAATTCCCTGGCCAAAGCTCGGGATACGCGGGGCAGACGAATGACGTCGATTTCCCGTCATAAACTTGATACTGCCAGTATGGTGCAAGTCTTGATCTTCTGGGCGCGCCAACACTTGTGCCTCGATGGCGCGGAGACGGTCCAAAATGACTCGTGTGGTCGGCCGCGTAGCAGGGTCTACGGAAATGCACTCGATTGCGAGCTGAGTGAACTCGGGCGGACAGCCCGTATTCGCAAGCTCGCGTACTTCTTCAGCGTCAATGGAAAACGAAGGCGCAGAGCGCGCAAAATGAGAATCATCCGCGAGACGGCGAGCCGCGATTTCGGCAAGAATGACGCCGAGGGAGAAAATGTCGGTCGGAAGATCAAACTCGTTGCCAAGGAGGATCTCGGGAGACATGTATGCATCTGTGCCACAAAAGGTGAGGCGACGAGACTCTTCCTTGTTGCGGGCGGCAATGCGGGCAAATCCAAAGTCCGTGATCTTGAGGCGACCGTTTGCGGTGACGAGTAGATTCTCGCCTTTGAGGTCGCGGTGGATGCATTTGCGGGCATGAAGGTAAGCAAGCGCGCGAGCGATGTCGGTTGCAAAAGAAAGTCGGAGACGCCAGGGCAGCGGCTTGGATTTGTCATGAATGTATTGGCGAAGGTTGCCTGAGAGGTCTATAAGATAGGATATCAGGATCAGGCAAGAAATGCCTACCGTTCTCGATAAATTCGGAGATGATGAAGATGCGACCATCAGGTTCGGGAGCACGAGAGAGCCCAAGATAGAGGACGACGTTAGGGTGCCGAGATTCTCTGTGCGGTACGTGGTCAGGTGTGAACTGCGGTAAGACTCGCAAGAAGGGCACGTACTTGAGAAGACGCCATTCTCTTTCAAAGTACTTAGACACATCGTACTCGTTAGAGGGAAGAACTTCTTTGATGGCCACGTCTATGCCCAGGTACGACCCTACAAGTGTATCTGAGGGGCAATTTACGAGGTCCCATGGCACCGATACGCACCCTTGTATACGTTCCCAAAAGAGCCAGAACCGAGCTGTGACCAACCGCCATTGATATCCTGCAGGACCAGGCTT
Organism: Russula vinacea; assembly: GCA_022376525.1. NCBI lineage: Eukaryota > Fungi > Basidiomycota > Agaricomycetes > Russulales > Russulaceae > Russula > Russula vinacea. The sequence goes on from WTXL01000030.1 coordinate 50,157, forward strand.
GTGAGTTAATCAGCCTGCTGAAGAGATAGAACGTACATCATAGGGTATAACATCGAATGGATCACCCATCGTCGGACGGGGCCCTAAGAAAGGTGCAGACCGTCCAGTTGCGGCGGCAACGGAACAGCAGTGTGGTGACCGTGACAGCCCGTCACACTCTCGGAGACTCTTGTGCCTCACCGACGTCGACGATGAGGAAGCGTGTCGAACGTCAGTAATCATCCTAGCTCTCTTCCTCTCTATTGACTTGTTCTGCTAGAGCAGTCTCCCCCCAACAAAAAGCCTCGCTTTCCAGTACCCGATGGATTCAATCGACAGCCGGGTCCTTCCCCCCGTCGCCCTCCAACTCGACGGGTCCCCAATTTTCGCTCCGACTTTACGCTCTCACGCGCAAGCAGCTCGGATAATCCACATCCCGGACCCTCTAACAAGCAGAAGCAGACGCCAAGAACGCGTCCTTTGCCTGTCGTTGATCTAGAACGCTTAGCGCCGGACTGCCGCCCGGTTACAATCCACCCGAATGACCCCCTGCATGTACGTTCGGCACAGGATGCGCTGGTTCCAATCGAGAATGCCCCCGCCCTGGGCCCGATACGAGTTTTTTCCGCGCCACCCCTGCCCCTGCCCGTCCTACATCCTTCGAGCTCTACTAAGATCTTGGAGCCTCCAAGACTCTCCAGTCCACCTCCGCGGCCATGTACGCCTCCGAAGAACGTGGCCGCGCCAGATCTATCCTTGTTCCTGTCCGCGTTTAATGACCCCCCGCGTCCATCAAAGCCAGTATCTAGGACGCGCATCGCGCTTGCAACAGATTTGTGGACAGAGGGCGGAAGAGCAGACGTATTAGCATTGACTCTGGAACAACATGGCGTCCAATATGCGACACCGATGGAGAAGGCAGTTCGAAGAGGTTTGGAGGTGAGCCCTCGAAAAGCCGGCATTGGCAAGGAGATTCGATATGCGAGGTATGTTGTGGGGTCCTCAAAGGTGCAAGTGAATTGTTCCATGACGACCCGTTTTTACACAGAGGGGGACTAGCAGAGCAAGCGTCACAGGTGATTGGGAAGAAGACCACGGCGCTATCTCTCTGGCGTAAGAGCACTCCCTCGCCAGAGTCTGCAAGTATGCATGTGCAGATCGAGGCAATTCTCAACCCACCCAAGCCTCCTCAACGAGGTGGGACAGGTATGCTGCTATGTCTAGCACGTTGCCGGGTCAGGAAGGGGAATGAATCGGTGTTGGTGTTGTTTTCTGTCGCAGCGCACGATGTGAAAGACATGGCGATGACAGCCCTAGGAGTGGGACGCAGTGTAGCACTATGGGAGCCGTTGCATGAGATTGAGGGAGTGTACCTTTGTACTCGGTTTGTAGAGATGTGACTATACCAGGGATGGCATCTGTCCACGCGTGCGCCTCCTCGTGCTTGACTTCCACTCGAGTGAGCGTTTTGATATCTAATCTACTCATAGTATGTTCTCTCGTTCTTTATATCTTCTATCTTCTGTGCTCAAAGCCATCGAGCTACTCTCGGCTCTGTCCTGCTCTAGTTGAGCGAGCTCACGCTGAATCGGTACCTTGCATGGTATGTCCCCTCAAGAGGTAGAACCTCTATTTCGCCATCGCGGACGCTCCAATACCAACAGCTTTACCAACTTTCCCTGGCGTCGCGGCCGTAATGATCCACCGACCATTCCCCCAGCCGCGCCTGAGCCAACCCTTTCCGTCGACGAACTGATAGCTGCATTAACCCCACCCGCCGTGCCGTCGCTCGCTACGGCGCGCGCGCTCTCTGCAGCCCTCGCTAATGCCTCAAACGTCCAGCTATTCTCCCTGGCGCCAATCCTGGCCTCACTCTGCACCGATAATGCACCAGCCTCTCTCCGCGCGGCTGGTTACGACATCCTCACCGCCTTTCTCGAGCGCATTCCCGCGCCCCCGCTCGCGGCCTCCGACCGCATCGCCCTGTTCTCGCTCTTCCCCGCTGATGGACAGAACGCGTGGAATCCTGACGTATGGGAGGCCCGCTTCCGTGCCTTTACTGCATTTACCCGAGAGGGTGCGGAGATTGCGGGCATCGAGCCCCAGCTGTTGGAGATGCTGCAGACATGGATCGACGCTGCCTTCTCTGGCCTGCTCACCTCCCCACGCGATGTCGTCATCTCGTCCTCCGGCTCGTCCTCCTCTTCCTTCGCAGAGCGTGCAGAGAGGGAGCGCAGCGTCGACGTGCTCGGTTCTTTCTTGACCGTGACCACCTCGAGACTCGAGACCCTGGCAAGGTTGGGTGAACCTACGATCGGCAATGTCCTTAGCTTTCTTGGCGGACTGGTGGAGCGCGCGCTTGCACTGCCGAGCGATCCGCCCCTTTCTGCCTACGCCAATCCGGACATTCTGCAAGGACCGCACTCCTCAATCCCGCCAACGCCAACGCGGACTTCTCATCGGCGTCACCACTCCTCCACGTCTATCCCCCTCTCTTCGCCCGTCGCCCCGTCGCCCCTCGGTCCCACACCTCGTCGCCCCGCGGACATCGCCGTTGCCCTCTACCTGGACCATCTCGACGCGCAGGCCCGATATCTCAGCCCCGTACACCTCAAGACCATCATCCCAACGCTATTCCGCTGTCTAGCTTCCTACGCGAGCCAGCTACCCCGGCTCTCCCTGAGCTCGATCGACCAGTTCGACACTCAATTCCCTCTCGAGCGCCATATCGTCAAAGTCCTCGACCCGATCCTAACGGGCCATACACCGCGAGCTGCTTCATCATCCTCCGGCAACACCTGCTGCCCCGCACCGGCGGGGGACTCGGTGCATGGCGCGTGGGCGTACAGACCGCCACGGGTGCGTGCCGGACGCTGCGCATATACGTGCGCCGCGCGCTATGCACCCGCCTCGCGAGATCGTACATTTCGCGCATGAACGCAGACTCATTCGCGCATAGCACATTGGATGGTATCAGCCTCGAACAAGGACTCATGGAGCGCGCATGGTCCAAAGACGAGTTTACCCGCGGGGACCTTGGTAAGGTTGGTCGCATGCTGCGCAGGGCCGCCGAGGCATGGGTGAGCGTGCAACCAGATGGGGATGGCGGAACGGACTCCGAGAGGGAGGAGGTGCTGTTGGAGATTGCAGGAGCACTGCGAGACATTTTCCAGGAGTATGATGAACGTGCTGACAGCTCTGATGTCGAGGTGGGTGAAGACGAGACGAACGTCGTCGGAGAAACCTTGCTCGCTTTGGCCCGCTACATAAGCCCGCTCAGGTAATCGTTGCTCTTCCCCGTTTATTTTCACGTCGGCTAGGTTTCGCAAAGGTGCTGATTTGTTTGTCAGAAATGCGGATGGGAACTTATTCATTGTACCGCTCACGCGCCCGAGCGACGCCCCAACATCGTTCCTTAGGAGTCTGTCCGCGTTGTTGTCCAGAGACCACACCAGCACCCCTTGCAATCCCTACCTATCGACCATTCTTCTTTCGGTTGCGGAACACCTCGTCGATTCAGATACCGCGCACATCATCAACGTCATGTTTGAGCGCGGCGATCTCTCCCCTATTGCGCATGATTGGCTCGCGAACTGGTCGTCGGTCCTCAGCCTCCCAGAGATAAGCTCGGTCGCACGTCCACTTACGCGCACGGCGCTTCTCGATGCACTACAGGCGGTGAGCGCCACGGTGCGGGATGTACCCATGCATAGACAGCCACTTGTGGATCTCGTCATGGACTTCTGCGTGCGACAGGATTACCGCAAGGGCGAGCGCGATGGGTACGAAGTGGTGTGGAACATCCTTGCGGACGAGTTGGTGCTCCGGACAATCGAGGCGCAAGAGAAGGAGAAGGACGCAAATGCAGAGGACGCCGATAAGGTGCTGGAAGAGACGCTGACCACCCCATGCTCGATCTTCTAAAAACCACCGCTGCGGATGGTGATGATGTCGAGGGTGACCTCACGTCGACCTTTGCGGCACCGGCACAAACATACACCGCAATTGGGACGGTCTCCTCTAACGTATCGCCCGTTTTGGCTAGAGGCCAATTCGACTATCCCGGAGTTCAGCGCGATAGGTCAGAGTCATCTGCTATCCCCGGCGTCATGTCGCTCTTTTCTTCGCTTGCTACGGGCGGCAGCACGTCAGGAGCGGCCGCACGTTCGCAGGCCCCAGCACTGCCGCGCGCAGACGACTCATCTTCCGTGAACATCCCTCTATCCGCTTCTGAGCCTCTCGGGATGCCGGCAGCTCTGGGAGCCGTAGTGGCGCTGGTTCACATCTTCGCGCAGCTCGCATTCACACCATACTCGCTCTCCGACCGCAACCGCACGCTCGCCGTGCGCGTTTTCCGCATCCTCGTTGGACTCGTCTCCTCTGCCAAATCAGCCAGAGCCCGCCTCGCCATCTTGCAGTTCTTCTTCAGGCTCCGCGTCGACCGCGACCATAGGCTATATTCGGTTTACGGCAGGTACGACAGGTTGGGTAGCATCGCCGCGCTCGCCGGTCTTATTTGCAGAGTCGGGGTAGTGGAAATCCCGGCAAGTAGTGGTGGGAACGAGCAATCGACGGTACACGAGGAACCCGCTACGGATCCTCAGGAGATCCTCAGGGCCCGCGCACGTGCCCCAGAGCGTAATGGGCGGCACGCATCCCGGGACGCGACGGACGGCCCTCTCGCTCAACGTCTAGTCGGAGCCGCTCGAGAGTCCCCAACCGCCAGCTGACGGGCGGGATTCCTTCTTCTGCAGAAGCCAAACCTCGGAAGCCTATTTGGGCCATCCCCGAATCGCTTCCATTCACCATACCCGAGTCGGACACACCCTCTGATGGATTGATCTCATATGACCCTCACGGACCCGGAAATCGCGTCGTGCTTCCGGTCTCTTCCTTCTCCTCACCATCACCGAGATCATCTCTGATGAAAAGGACTGGGAGATTTTATCGTACGTGCTATGCCATCTCCCGACGCTACTCGCGAACAAGCATTTTTTTGCGGACCGAAGTCCCGCGCGGCCATCTCAAAGCTGTTGACCATACTTTGCAGCAAGGTCTCGCAGGGCGATTTGGCGTCTGGAATCGTGAACTGGCCGACGGGGTTGAAGCCACGAGACGCACAAGGCTTGGCTTGTTATTCGCTGTCCGTGCTCATCAGCTACCGCGGCTGCTTCGAACCCGCGATGCAGCATGTCCTCGTGGAGGTCCTCATCGCTGGGCTGAGCGGTCAGCCTTCGACTATCAAGGCGTGTCTACAGGCACTGTCGCTCTCCGCTTTTGAACTCCCAAACTCCATGAAGCGCTTCCTGCCCAATATCTTGACCAAGTTATCGCAGATCATGACGAACGCGAGCATGGCGATGCACATCATCGACTTTCTTGCCATCGTCGGATCGCTCCCCACCTGTATGCTAACTTCACGAGGATGACTTTAGGCTCGTGTTCGGGGTTGCACTGCAGTATCTCCGTTTGCACAACCGCCCGATCATCGCCAGAAACGTCTTGGGCTCTCTCTCAACATCTACGTGTCATGTCATATTACATAGTCTATTTGTGGTTCCTTGGCCTCAAGCTAGTGGACCGCCCCAGACATGTCAAGTACATCACGAGACAGCTACTTTTGGCCAATGGTGGGCAGGAAGACATTGACGAACCCGCGGAGGTGTGCTTCGATTGGCTCGCACGTTACACGTACGCCAGCGCGGATCCCCGACCGGCCAACTCGATGCTAAATGACATCGTCATGAATCCGGTCGCTCATCAAAACTCCCCCGAGTCCATGACGGAGAAATCCTGGATTGTGGGGAACGCCTTGGTCACAATTCGAGCGCTCCCCAGAATTGGATGGGTTGAGGTCACCGCTCGTCGCGCGTCTGGCCTAACGCGCATACTAGCCAGAATCGAAAATGTTCCTATGGTTGGGCCAGGAGAGGTCGACCCCGACTGTTTTCCGTTCCTGCGATGCTATCCATGGATCATGAATCACTTGGAGAGGAAAATGAACTGTATCAGGTGTGTCTACGTCCTGTTTTGGTGAGGCCTGCGACTTTGTTACTACCTTATTATCACAGGATATCGTCAAAACATTCTATCCCTCAAAAACGGAGGAGACGGCGGAAGAAGCTCCTCCCTCCCGGCCAGATCCCATCACGGCTACGTCTGGCAAGGATCTGCGCCCTCTCAACGGCGGAAAGAAGTTGCTATCGACCCATCGTTTTTCGCCTTGCAGTTATCGCAATACGGGCGCAACGTTGGTCAAAAAAGAAGCAAAGTCGTGGACACATCAGGTCTCCCTGCCTTTTTCCGTACCTTGGACCGAATGCCCGTTATCGACACGCACAAAGTCGGAATCATGTATGTCGCACCCGGCCAAACGGATGAACGGGAGATCCTCGCCAACAGCCACGGTTCGCCAGCGTACACGCGCTTCTCGAAGGATCGGTCGTCTCATCTATTTGCGCGGCAAGTAGACGTCTACGCCGGGGGCCTTGACCCTGACGAAGATGGCGAGTACGCCTACGCGTGGTGGGACGACATTGGCCAGATCTTATACCACACTGCCACCATGATGCCGAACCACGAGCACGACCCGCACTTCAACTACAAAAAGCGACACATCGGCAACGACCTTGTGCGCATCGTCTGGAACGACTCAGGCAAGCCCTACCGCTTCGACACGCTCTCGACACAGTTCCAATTCGTGAACATCGTCATCGAGCCGCACTCGATCGGCGCCATCGCAGCATTCTCCAACAGCCTGCACGAGAACGAGTATTCCGCGTCACCGTGCAGCGCGCGCCGGGCATGTCCGAGTTCACGCCCATCGGCAACTTCAAGCTGATCTCTGCGGAGAACTTGCCGCTGCTCGTGCGCCAGCTCAGTCTTCTCGCAGACTGGTTCGCAGCCGTGTTTCAGCACACCCAGGCCGATACCGTTCAGGTGGAGGTGCAGACCAACTGGCGCGCACGCTTGCAGGCGATCAAGCGTTTCGTGCGCAGATGCCTCCGGCGCCGGAGCCCGAGGACAGAGAAAGTTTTCTGCTGCAGGAATCTTCGCGCGACTTCACGGTAGAGTTCTAATCCTAGCCGTCCAAAATCACTTCGTGTTGTAGAGGATTTCTCTTTTTTTACCGAATCGGTTATCATTATCTCTCCCACCCTGTTCTGTTGCTTGTTTTTCTATTTCCAGAACCCACACACCTTTTTCTACGGAACGGTTGAAAAAAAAAATTCTTCTCCTTGCCGTGCCATTTGTATCACCATTTGGATCAGTCTGCATAAACTTTTCTTCTCCCGATTTTGTACAGGGCATTAATACCCAAACCACGTTACAGTAAGTAGTCATAAAACAAGACGTGCGTACGATGTGCGCGAAAAAATAAAATGTTTACGAGTAGATCATGTTAAATCGATAACCTCGCGCTCGATGTTAATCTGATGGTAGCCAGCGACAGCAGTGGTGGCTTTGGCCAACTGCCGCTGCGAGACGGCAGTTCGCGAGCGCGCTATCAACAGGGGAGCTAGCCGCTGCGGGCCAACACCATCGTCGTCATCAGAGTGATCAGAATCAGTTGAAATCGATATGATCGACGAGGAGGACCTCTCCGATATACGCCGCCGTGCTGCCGCGGCAATCGGCCAGGGAGATCATTCCGCGTCGTCTTGGAAGGGGAAGACGGGGAAGACGGGGGCTGTGGTGGTCTCGAATGCTGATTGAGAACGTCAGGGTGGGTGTCCTGATGTGCGCGGCTGTCGTTGTCCTCGTGGGAGAGAAGACGCTGTATGGGAAGTTCGGCGGGCACTGTGTCCGGGTCGTCATCGCTAGACTCTTCTTCTTCTTTACCTGTGCTTGGGCTACTGACATTGCAGTCTCGGCGGACTCGATGCGGGCGGTGTGGCCGGTGCTGCTGCATGCTGCATATGGTGGTGCTCATGACCCGCCGAAAGTGAGTAGTCCGCTCGGATCGTCGCAATCACTGCCACTCAATCCTTCTTCTTCAAAAGCTATCGGAAACGGTCGCAGCGCTGTGCGAGGAAGGCTGGGTGGAGGAGGTGCGGGTGGTGTGATTGATGGCCATGCTTTGCCATTGCTGGGCAAATCGACGCCTGCGTTGAGATTCCGGTCCAGAATCTGGAGGACTTTGGAAGGCGAGGGCGACGAGAGATGATGTGTTCGCGCCTTCGAAAGTCCCGGGGCCGGAAGGTCGATATTATCATCGTCATCAGAGATGGCATCCAAAACCCGGTGTGGGCTCCCTTGAGTGCGGAGAGTGTGTTGGTGAGCGCCGTCCGGGGGCAACAACCCACAGTTAGCAAATACATCATCAGCCGCGCGTACCATCGCATCGTTGTGTTTCTTTAAATGAACTTCTGGAAAAGAAGCGTCTTTCGATGGGGTTGTAGGGAGAGGTGGCAAGTGATTCAAGGATGGCAGGGGCGATGCTCGTCCATTTGACTCTTCCGACGAGCTAACATCAAGGTCAAAATACTCTGCATCAGTGGGCGGGGGTGGTGCCTCGACAGTCTTCCTAGAGGGTAACGCAGGCTTTCCTTTCCCCTTCGCAGCAGACGCCTTCGCCGTACCCCTCGAAACTTTCGGCTTCGACTTCTTCGCGCGCTTAGCCTCTACCGCGGCCTCGTACCGATCGACGAGATTGGGGAGTACGAGTCGCACCATACATGCTGGCATCCATACGCGCAGGTGGCTCTCAGGCTCCGGTGGTGGACCACCGCCACGGCGTTTCTTTCTTCTGCTCGTTCCCACAGGGCCATCCTCGTTGTCACCTTCGTCGCTGTCTTCAGATTCCGAGGGTAAAACGTCGTACGTGGTGTCCGCGGGTTTTCTGAGCCCTTGGATTCCTGCAGAGGCGATGCGCACGAGTTGCGCCGGCGCTATCTCAAGCCTATACTCAAGGATGCCATCTGTGTAGGCGTGTGTCCGCGACGCGTGGATCTTTACGATAGATCTTCTAAACTGTCACCATCTTGACTATCGTCCGCTTCAAGTGTCATAGATGAGAAATGTCGTGCAAGCACCTTTGTCGGAGTCCCCAAGATGTCCTGGTGCGATTCCCGCTCTTGACAACCTCCGTATCGCTTCCAGCGCCGAGCGGCGCAGAGTGCGGAGGACAATGCTTGGCCACAAGACGGTGCGGAAACGCTTAATGATGATGTCTTTCAGCCCCCATTCAAAATGTAACTCGCAAACGTGAGCAATCTCGGCGAGGTTGGGCTCGCGCTTCCACTGGGGCGGCGTGTGGGTGCGGCGCGCCCCAGCGTCTGTCGCGCTTGTGATTGGGTTGGTGTACGAGAGCAGACATCGACATCGGGAAATGAGTCTGGAACGGCCTTTGCTAGGGAAGGCTTTTTGGAGCCGAGATGCCCGCGCGAGTTGGTGCGCAACTCGCTGCGCAGCGATTCACGCCATACAGTGAGATACTCGGCAAGCTCGGTGCGAGTGAGAGATTGGGCGGCTTCGAGAAGCTCATCTCCGAGGCCAGATTTCGCAAGCCCGTGGGCAATTCCTGGCCCGCAGCGCGGGAGACCAGCCGGGTGGTAATCTCCGCCGGATAGGAGCCCGATCAAAATGAGACCACCACGAGTGAGCTGGACGGATGGGTGTGCGAGGATGTCGGCAGAGGTATAGATAGTGGAGTGGTTACCGTCCACACGACCATCGGCGTTTTTCGTAGCATGCTTACTGTTGCCAGTGAGATTGACGCTTGGGCTGGATTAGGAATCATATGACGTGAGTGACGTAGCTTGAGATGGCGTGTAAACCCACTGCGCACTTGCGAACAACCATTTTTGCACCGAACAGGAAGTTGTCAACGTCGTCCGACAAGATTGCATCGATGACGCCTGTGCTATTCAGGTAGGCCAGCTCGGCTTCTGCCTCCCCAGGAGCCTTCCGGAACCAACGTGTGTTTTGAGAAAACGGTATCAAGGAATCAATGCTAAACACACCATTCTCCATTCAAAGCCAAACGCCTCTATCATACCCTTCATGCTATCGACCAGCCAGTGCTTTTCTCCAGAAATTCTCTTCCCACGCTTGACTTTCGGTCGCTTGGGGCCGTCGAAAATAAAGAGTGGGAGGAACGGTACGCTTATAAGCCGTGCACAACGAAAGAACAGAGTCCGCAATTCAGGATTCTCGCCTTCTCTTCCATATGCAGCGTGAAAAACCAGATAGACGCATCAATGCCAATGCGGAGACCCCTAAGATGGGCAGGATTCCCTTCGAAGCCATCCACGACAGCGAGATGGCTGAGAGATCGTAGTTTTCCAGAAGGACGAAGAATCTGTAAGGGTGAGTTGTGAGCGTAAATATGAGAGGAAAGGTGCAGTGTATGCTTACATCCCAAAGACCAGTTACACCCATTCTGGCAAACTCGAACACAGTCGCGCCCTTAATTGACTCGCGTCGCGGTCACGTGTCTCTTTCATGACAACGTGATCACATGTCTTATATCCGCGATCACATGCTTCCCATTTCACAAGAATATCATGAGCACCAGCTTGTAGAGCGTATCGGTGCAGTGCACACAAACTCGACTTCTTCTCCATTGTTCTTCTGTGCCTACAGAAGTGAAAGATGACCATGAAAGGCCCGCAGTTCTCAGGTACCTCAGGGTACGAAACACGATGTCGTGGGACGATGATTACAGCTGTCTTGAAATCAGAGCGGGGAAATCAATACAGTGTTTCATTTGGGAAGGCGAGACTGTTGAGTTGAAGAAGCCGTTCAGTGTCGGCAACAAGGTATTGTTCCTGAATTCTCGCATTTGGAGATCAAGGGCGTCTTTTGTGTTCAAGTCGATGCCTTCAAGCCCGAGTTGAATCGCCTACGAGAACCAAAAAATAGCTAAAGGCGAAATCTTCCACGAAATCGCACCTCCCACATTGGCAAATAAGTTCTTTTTTTTGTGAACAGGCATCTCAACTGCGTGATACGATGGAATGTCGGTTGTTACGGCGACGAAGCGTTCGGAATGTTCCGTTCATATGGCAACGATGGACAAAGTGCAGGGCCAAAAGTGTCAAACGTGGATACGTGCCAACATATATGTACCAGCGCACCTCCCCCGCACCCCTCTCACCGCTTGCGGTGGGTCTGCGGCTCACTTTATTCATTTTGTCGATCTTTTCCCTTCCAGCTGGTCTGTTACCTGTACTCTATTTTTCAATATGTTGGTGATAACCCGCCCATGGCTGATGGTCAAGTCCATCGTGAGTGTCCCCAACCAGCGCGCCTTTCCGGCCTCATTCATATATTGCTCGCAGTACCTAAGGGTGACACTCAACTATGTCACCTTGGCCTTCTTTCTTTTTTCTTTTTTTCATTGTTTTACCCAAGGCATCCTCCAATCGTTTCTCTTCGTCGCCGATGACACTTGGGGCTCAGTCACTACCGAAATTCTTGCCCACGCGAATATCAATTCCACCATTTTCCCCCAGTACACCGGACGTCATGGGGCGTACAGCCTCGAGTTATGCAACAAGGTTCCAGCCATCGGAGGAGATCCACACCCTTGCGTCCCCTTCTTCACTGCGGGACAGCCAGAGCCCATCACAATCCCACAACGTTTCTTGCCTCCGAACTCTCAAGTTCCCGAACCGGGCGCATCATTGGTGCGCCAGCCGTATCTTCTTTTTTCTAGTGTTATTGAACGTTTTCTTTGAGCAGTCCCCTAGTCCCTCCGGTCAGTCGAATGTGGTAAGTCCTTGTCCAGAGATCGTCGCTATCCTCCCTCACGTCCCACAGACCTCGGCGCTGTGGCTCCTCGACACCTCCCTTGGCATCCATATTGACTCGCAGTCAAGGCCTGATGGGTTCTCGGACGTCATCGTCACGTCAAACGACGGTAGCCTGTCTATCACTCTTGATCCAATTTGTACTTTCTCCCTCTTGTACCCAGGGGCCAAGTGAGTCGCGGTTAACTTACACTTCGGCGGGTTTTTTTTGACTAGTCTGCGTAGATTGAGTCAAGCGCGGCGGGAGGAGTTGTCTCTGATTGGAACCCAATTCTGGTTCTTTGGTCTGGCTGTCTTTGCAGTGGGTGTCCTTGTGTTTTCCCCCTTTGCCCTTGTTGAGTTGTTTCTTTTCAGTTGGTCTTCGAATCTATTCCCCACATGTATGTACAATCTCTATCTCTTTCAGAGCATACCTGACCTCATTGGGGAACAGACTCGCACTTCTCATCGCCCGACTCATTGCAACTGGATGGTCAACGTATGCTTTGTGGCGTACTTCGAACATCAACAACCGTCTACTACACATCATTGAAGACCCAAATTCCCCATGCCACCTCGAGCTGTATGGGCCATACTTCTCAAGGCGTACCTCTCTTCAGGTTCGGTTAATAGTTTCTGTCCCACTGTTTCTCCTCAATTCGTTTTTTTAGATTGCGGACCTTGCTTTGCACTGGGATGCCCTCTTTATCTCCTCTCTCCTCTCCTGGCGCCTTTATAAGGTATTCATTTCTCTCCCGAGCCACTCAGACATTTCTTTACTCACTTATGCAAGGTTTATCGCACCCAAACATTCAGGCGCGTTGGTCCGCCAAAAGACGTCTTGCGGATGTATGCGGTAAGGTCTTGTCACTCCGCTCAAGCCGCATATTTTGACATATTGCGCGCAGTATTTTCTCGCGGTTTTGGTCAGCATCCAGTTGTCTGTTTTCATCTTGGTCAATGCAATGGCGCTTTGGGTCGATCAACTCCTTCACGGTGCCATAAAGAAGCTGTCTTCTCACACCGTCGTGTACGACGGAACATTCATCACTACGACTGTGGTACGCTTTCACCAGATCTATTGCTTGACCGTCGCTGATGTTCATCTATCTCACCAAGTTGTTGGTTCCATGGTTGATGATGGTCTGTTCCTGCCTCCCTTACGTCCCGTGCTAGTGCACTGATCCGAACATGTAGGGTTGGTTCTCCGTGCGCCGAGAGTCTCGCAAGTTGACCGCTGCATTCCTTGGCGTCGCGTTCTTCTTCCTGTTCGCCTGGTCGATGATGTTCTATTCCCGGGTCTACCGGTTCACCTTTGTCGACTGGCCTTTCTTCGGTTGCATGACCGTGACTTCATTCGTCACGCTTCTCTCCTCTACTGGGTTCGCATGCGTCTGCCTGCGTAACTACGACAAGGGACTCGCACAGTGGAGTACGTATATCCTTTTATCTCCCTTTTATTTGCTCGTCTTACTTGCCGAAACACTGACCACGTGACACAAATGAACAGTTTACTTGGAACAGAGATTCGAGAAAGACGACTTTGACCCAGATTTTTCCCTACGAGGTGACCGAGAAAGAGTGGAAACCGAACGCAGACCGCGCCTCGATCGTCAAGGTTGCGCTTCCTGGACTTCTGAGGGATGACCAGCAACTAGGAATAATGGCTTGATTCTTGCTTGATTCTCGCCACAGGTTTGGCGGGATTTTTCCCAAGGTTGCATGCGGGCAGAGGACCTGTGCGAAACCCGCAAAAGGTGGTATACAAAAACAATAAAACTACATATCGATTCAGTCGTCTCTTTTGAACCATACACTGTTGCTCTTTCGTTTTCATGTTGGCGGTGTTCTTGTGTATCTATTCGTGTATTATTAGAACCGATTTTTGGGTGTACTCTTCGTGCTGTGGCACGAAATAAGATTTCGACATTGTACCGAGAGGATTCTACACAAGGCGGTCCTGGTAGCGGCATGCTGATGTATATTGATATTGATTGATGTTCGCACGAATGTCGATACTGTAAGTGACATGGTGTTGCACACGGGGGACTCCCTGACTGATGATCATTCAAATCCGTGGCCATGGGGCGATACCGTAACCATGCATAGAGGTTTGTTTGAAATCCTACGCTCCATCATTTTTAATTGAGCATATTGGTTATGGCATCGGTTATCGATGATACTATGCAATCCAGGCTGTGCATCCTGTGTTCCACATCGTTTTGCTGGTACCGAGATACAATGTTTTCAGGATTTTATCCCCCCCTCCCCCGAAGCGGAAGTACAAGGCTCCAGTATTTTGACCAAAAAGGCTAGTGATACAGTCAGGACATTACTTCCCCCTCATCTCTTTCTTTATGCTTCATAAATTAGGATTCCGCACGTGGAACAAACGAAACGAGGGCATATCTGCGCAGGGTTCGACACCCTCCTAAAAAACGCTGACAAGAGCGCTTAACAAACGTACCTTCCGTTAGTCCGCCACTTCTCATCCCGCACGTCGAGCGCTTCTGCCACGGAACACGGGATCCCGACCACAACGTCGGCCTTGCTAGTTCGAAGGCTCAGGAGTGGGAACCCGCCTGCAAGCGGTCCTGGGGGGAAAAGAGGGGAGGTATGATAGATGTGAGGTGTGGTGAGCGAGACTCACCCACGGCGGTCTCGAACGGCGTGTCGACAGGCCATCGGACGTCACCAGTCAACCTGTACCAGCTTTTAGTCGATGTGTGGGGGGAAGTGACCCCGTGATACCTACTTGCGATAGCTATGACAGTCAGCGAAACACATGCGTTCAGTGTGATGACATCCGGGGTTATCTTCTACAGAAGCTCACTTCAAATCACCCTGCGCGCACGAACGTTTTTACACGTCACAGTCGAGAAGAACCCCTGATACGGTTGTTCAATGTGCTCACCTTGAATATTACGAGACCACTCCCACACAGTGCATCCCACACTTTGGGCGCGCGCAAGCGCATGTCCCAGTAAGGCCATGGCGAAGTCCAAAAGTTTACCACCTCGTCCTGCGCACCGATGGCTGCATCCCTTGGGACTGACAATGCAAACGTGCCATCGGCAAGGTATGCATTCCAGCGCGCGACGGCCCGTTCTAAGTGCTCTGATGCAGGGCCGAGGGGGAGTGACGTGACGTCGAGTAGCGCGGCAAAATCTGGCGGTGTCACATCAGATACAAACCAAGGGATGGACTTCGGGCTTTGTGATCAGATCAGGGTCTGTCGCGAGACTATACAAAAAAGATGAGAGACTGACTGGAAGACGACTTTGGAAACGAATGGGGTATGGGATACAAGAAAATCGGCAAAGATAAGGTCCGTGAAGAGCTACAGTGGATAGTTGTAATTGACATAGTACAGCATCAAGTTAAAACTTAAGGCTGACCTCGAAGCCGGCTAGACAAGGAAGATTAGCGAGGACATGACAGGAACACCAAAGATTCACCGTTATCCAACACAAAATCGATACGTGCATCTTTCAAGGTCGTTATATGTCCCCAGGCAGCGCTCTGGTCGTCCTTGAGAATAAACTCTTTACGTGCATCTTGAGCATCTCGACCAATCGTCTGGAGGTGTTCGATGTCTTCTTGTGTCATATTTGTTAGAAGACTGAGATCCTGATGACGGGCCGTCAGGTGGGTGATAAGCCATCGGAGAACAGAGTAACCTACTGTGGAGTTTCCCCTGGAGCAATTGACTCGGACTTTTCTGCCGAGTAACTGGACTATAAACGCACCATAGACACATCTGGGTCATTTCGTGAAACAGGACCTTGAGCTTCTCCGGGTTGTTGGCAATGATATGCTTCTCGGCCTCAAGCTCGGCCAGTGTCACAGCGAGCTCTATACGCTGACGATCAGCCAACCTATCACAGGGGGGAAAGGGGAGAGTGTTCATACGGTGAACGGCGGTACCGCTTGCTTTGTACGTGTGCAACTTTTGAGCGAGATACGGGTCAAACAACTTCCAGTGTTCGGATGTGGCAAAGAGTGAGCGAAGGAGTCGATATCTGAGCGTCATTAGCGCTCCTCACTCCCTCTTACCACCTGCGAGGACGACTCACAGGTAACACCTGTGTTTTTGTGAGGTGTGAAGATCACGCGACAGGGGCGGGTACAGTCATGGGTGCGTACTCTGCGTAAAGCCATGGCGCTGTAAACCATGTATTCTGGCCGCGCTCTTCGAGGCGAGCAAGTTCTGCATTGTACTCGTCTACGAGGGCCTCGCCATCAGCTGGAAGAGGTCTGTGAAGCGCGATTCGTGCATCTGCCTCAGATAACGCTTTACACGGTCGAGTGAAAGGCCACACGACATACTCTAGTGCTCTGTCGCGGGCCATGCCATATTTAAGGCGACTTATCGTCCCGATGAGTGCTTTACCCTCCTCCAGCTTATCGGCCATCTCAGGCAAGCCTGTAAGCTCGTGGTTTTCGGAATACACGCTATCTATGACGGTGGTGAGGATCACGGGCCATCTTTTGACGACTGTCTCATAGCTGCGAACAAAACTGATAAGTGGCTCAAGCAACATGGGTAATCGCGCAAGTCACTGACGAGAACCTGATTGTAGTGACTTGGAAGTCAGACAGTTGAATATTTGGAAAGGAAGAGCGTGATTACCCTGCCTTATCTGTGGGGTCGTACGGTGGGTAAGGCGGCGAAAACAGTGCCATCGATGCCACCGTGGGTAGTGATCTAGTGATCTACTAGTGCCAGTGTGCGGGTGGGCACGTGACATCCAGGTCTGCAAATTCCGTCGATGTAAGGGGATTAATGCACGCAAACGCAATTGCCCCGGAGATAAATCGTGTGCGCCGCCCACTGTCGTCCGATCTCCACAACTGCGTCCAACCTTTTGCCGTCAGCCTAGTGGAGTTCCTTTCCATCATGATCACCGCCAGCCAACTGAGCCACAAGGACCAAGACCAAGACCAAGGCAATGGTGAACTTTATGGTTTGTTCCAATCATAGTATCCTAGCGTAATGATGAACTTCCACAGTTGATACCTGTTTGTCGTGGTGTCTGGTTACCACATGCGAGCACATACATCGTGCTACACTCGGCGAGCTTCTTAACCCGCAGTAGGCCCATTCGCCATTTCTTTCTCATACAAGCCGGGTGGGTAGCCTGCGCTGCTTCTCGACATGGAGCTAGTCTCAAAATGGAAATCTACTAGGGTGCACCTCAACTCCGAGCATCAGGTCGGCCTGTGTGCCGCATGAAAGCTCGCCTGCGATTCGTCCTGCTCGTCCTTCATGTCAAACGGAATTAGGATGATGACGGCAACTACGTATTCTTGACATAACGAGGTGCCCCGGTTCCGTTCCCGAAGAAGATCAATGTCTGCTCCATGCTCTAGCTAAGGTACCACCGAGCTCCGCCATCGACATGCATTTCACTCAAGGTCGTCGCCACAACTTGAACGTGTGGCTGGGGATCTCATCTCTGTCACCGGTTGCCCTGGTGCTATATCAGCCATCGGGTATGTCGATGAATATTCCTGTCAGTTTTCCCATCAAAGTGTGCAAACCTAGGAACCCTCCTCTTTTTGTTGACAGCGCATAAACGCCCATCCGTGAGACAGGTTAAAAATTAATACACAAGCCCGCCCACCCGTGACGCCCGAGTTAAGAGCTGCCGACAGAAGGTCTGATGGAGTCGGTGTAATCAATCACACAAACAATCGTGTTGGGTTATAGTCTGTGAAACAGTGCATCTACCAGAAATTCAGTTCGTACGCCGCAACGCCAATGCCAGCGCCCACTATCAATTTTCTTCCTCCACAGAACGTTGTGTTACTGTCTGCATGCGATGTAGAATACACTGGCCAAAACCAAGACGAAGTGAATAATAGATGGACCACAAAATACCTACTGGTACTCACCTGTAGAGAAAGTACTGGTCATGAGAACTGTATGAGCACCTTCACCGAGCTAGCGGAACTGAGCGGGAAAAATCATGATGAACTTGAATCGTATTCCAAGACGGTTTACGAGGCTGTCCTGAGTCTGGGTTCAGACACCTCGAAGAAGTCAGGAGGCTCTCTACCTGGGATAAGGTGGTAAGTGCCAATGCATCGATGGATTTCTGGATACAGGTGCGGGAGCAGTCATGTAATGCGTCCTGTGTCTCAATGTTTTTATCACGAACGCGGCATTCTCGCAACCTGAGGACGGACGTGACGCGTTCCTCGTCTTCGAGTGAGATCGGTGCAGCAAGTGATGCAGACCCCGAAGCGGACTGCGAACTGTTGGGAAAGGTGAAGAAGCGCATGTGTGATTGGCCTGGGTGCGTTGTAGACCGCGATTACTCACGAGGGACCGGGCAAATTGTCTTGTGAATTGTTACGCTGAGAGGGCACGGTTGACTGGCCAAGGGGCAGACCTCTGCGCATCCGCAGTCCTGGAGGGTGCGTTCGTTGGTAGTTTCGGTTGTCGTGTTGTTCTCACCATGGAATCGGAGGACGAGAGCAGAGGCCGAACAGGGGTCACGTCGATGTCGGCTTACGCACTGCAAGAAAAGCCGGAAAGGGGTCGAGAACGAGAAGGGGGCGCACGACACGGCCAGCACACGGGATGAGAACGGCAAGTCGAGGGCAGTCATGATGAGAACGTCGTTTTCACACCCGAGTAGTTTGAGTTGAATTATTAGACAGTGTGTAACATATACATACACATAGATAGAAAAATGACCCGTTTTTACCCTGAACGGGGAACGCGATTCGCCACGACAGTGTAATGTTCGATTCCATCTTATTCCACTTTCAATCGAGAGGAGTGGGATCGACGAGAACGATCGGCTCGGAAGTGCTCTCCGAGCACGTCGACGGAAGGTAGGCCGACAAGGTGGTTTCAGGCACGATTGGTTCACGGTCGTTGGACATAGCGTTATCCGACGTGGGCGCGGGATCACAAGCCGGAGCGTGTAGACGGAGTAGGCAGATCGCGGTGAAAAGGAGGGGGGGAACAGACGCGAGCTGTTCGTTAACGGGAAGCCTCTGCGAGAGGTGAGCGGTCGAGGACAGGTGCGCAGTCCACGCAGCGTCTTTCCGAACGAGCAGGCACGTTTGGCGGGCATCGAGTTGTTTCGTCGTCTTTGACACGGTTGTCAGTGCGGCAAAAGAGAACACCTTCGACGGTTGTCGACGCGGTTAAAACCAACACACCTCGTCCTTGACGGTTGTCAGCGCGGCAAAAAAAAGGGACGACGCAGGAGAAGGATGAGACCGAGACGGGGCCAACGTGTGACCGGCCCGACAGCCCTAATCTTGGGCCTTCCACAGACCGCGAAGAACCGCGAAGGACCGATGGTGGTAAGTGTTACACTCGACATATTCCTACTGACCGACACTCTTACAGAAAATATCTGTGCTGCAACATGCACCTTCTGCCCACCTGCCCGCCCGGCCAGGAGATCCCACGCCAACGCATAGAAATTTGAATCCCTTACAGCATCCGTTCGCCCGAGCCCGCGAACGCATTCGCGCACTGAACGCAGCAAAAATGGAGCGCATGTTCTCCAAGCCCTTCATCGCGGCACTCGAGGGCCACGCAGATGCGGTCGAAGTCCTCTCACGCCGTCCGAACTCCATCACAGACGTCGCGAGTGCAAGCTGGGACGGAGGTGCGTTTTCCGTGCAAAAACTTGCTGCACAAAAAATTCACCAGAAATGCCTTTCAGAAATTATTCTTCATAATGCTGCGAGGAGGACGCATGTTGCGAAAATCGCGGGCGCGCATCAGGGGAAGATATCGGGCCTTTGCTGGGCCGATGACCACAGAGTTTTGAGTTGTGGTGCGGACAAAAACATCAAGTTGTGGGATGTGCAATTAGAGGCATCATTGGATGCTTCAGGAGCGGGGCCATCGCAGGTACGTTTCCTTGTCTTCTGTCTCTAGCGTGTTCTAACACTTGCGTAGCCAAAACCGCTTGCGGTTTTTCCAGGCAAAGGAACACTTCAGTCGGTCCTTGTAGTCGGTTCATACCGCTGCAACTGATGCGATATTTTTATAGCTCCATAGATCACCATACCACAGATCCATTATTTGCGACGTCTTCGACAATAGTTCAGATATGGGACGAGACAAAGTACGCTATCAGCCCATCACGTCTTTCGTTTCTTATTGTCCATTAGGAGTGCCCAGGTGATGGATATCACGTTCTCTACCTCTGCAGAGTCTGTAACGAGGGTGCGCTTCAGTCCGTCCGAACCTTCTGTGCTCGCTAGTATTGGCTCCGATCGCACCTTCATCCTTTATGACATTCGAACCGGCAAGGCCGAGCGACGTGTGGTCATGCAGGTATATACATCCCTGGATTTGGTTGCTTCTGGATCTAATATGTATATAGATGAAAAACAATGACCTTTCTTGGTCTCCTACCTTCCCTACCTCCATCCTCCTAGCATCCGAGGATCACAATCTCTACTCATTTGACATCCGGCGGCTTGCAACCCCCACCCAGATTTACAAGGCACACGTCTCCGCCGTGACGTCTTGTGATTGGTCACCGACCGGCACCGAGTTTGTCTCTGGCGGATGGGACCGCACCCTACGCATATGGAAAGATGGCCACGGCACGCACCCCGAGGTTTACCACACGAAGCGCATGCAGCGCGTACTCGCGACCGCTTTCACAGCGGATGCGCGTTTCGTGCTTTCCGGCTCTGACGACTGCAACGTGCGCGTGTGGAAAGCGAACGCTTCGGAGAAATTAGGCATCGTCACCGCTCGCGAGCGCTCTGCGATCGAGTACCGGAACGCACTGAAAGAGCGGTGGAAGATGGATGCCGAGGTCGGCAAAGTGCAGCGGTGCGTGCTGTCGGCTTTGGATCAACCCGGTTCATAAACCTATACTGACACGATCGAGAAGGAGTCGGCACATGCCGAAACCTGTATACAAGGCTGCGCAACTTAAACGGACGATGGAAGAGGCACAGCGCGTCAAGGAGGAGAGGCGGCGACGACACACGCGCGCGGGCGAGACCAAGCCCAAAGCGGAGAGGAAGAAAGTGGTTATCGCGGAACAGAGCTAACATGTTATCGATGTACAGTACAGTACTTCCGTCATGACTCGATGAATTTTAATTGGCGATTTTAACCTTTTTTTCCACGTTTTCGAGCGACAGGGGTCGAAATACGACCGGGTGCAGAGAAGTTTACTGTACATGTTACAGGAGTGGGCCCGTCAAGGCTATTTTTTTATCTCCGAGTCGCCAGGCACAATGGGTCAATGAGATAAAAGGTTTGGTTTGTCAGGCATTCTTACTGTACAAAAACATTCGCAGCTGACGGCGGTTAACACACTTGCTCACGGTCTGGGAAATGTACAGAGAATACGTATTGCCGCGTGGGTGATCCCATGGCATCGAGCGACAGCGACGCATCCATCGTCGTTGCGAACGTCCGCGTCACAGGGTGCTCATTAGTCAGATCCATGCGGTTGTTTCTGTTGTCAAAGAGTTAGACGCAGCAGACCCCACAACGGGGTGACAAAAAGAGCGGGTGTGCGTACAGCGTAAAATACAAGGATAGAACATACAGCTTGCCCAGCATAGCTTGAATTGCCGCATACCACATTTGTGGTTTCCCCTGCGTATAGGGAGAAGTTGGTCAGTCGTGGGGAAGGAACGAATAGCTAGCTAGCTGCTCCTGCGGATGTCACGTACTGGGTGCGCTTCGGTGAAGGTGACATACTTAATTAACAGCGCGACAGCACAGACACAGGGCGGAATGACCGCCTGCCATGTCACAACCATGTAGCGCGTTACCCGCTACCATTCCTTTCCGTCAGACAATGCGAAAAAAGAATTTTGGAGAGGACGCACGCGACGGATGTGTTCCGCATGGATGCGTTTCAAAAACTTGATTAGAGAACGTAACACTATCTCGCGGGGTAGGCGGACACCCTAAGCCACAAATGGCAGATGATGAATGAATGTCTACGCACGGATGCTAGTAATAGTGATGTCCAAGACTACATTTGCAGATTAAGGACGCGACGCAAGATATGGATGACGACGACATACCTGCAGGAAGAGTGAGGAATACCACAACTGCAGGTGAGAACATCATGATAAGCAATTGCCACGGCCAGCCATTAGTCTCGGGTTCTCACAAGGATATACTATATTATTCGAAGTTTCGTTGTGATTTGCATTACTTCGTGCTGCGGCGTGCATGTGGAAGATCCACGCGGTGACCCAGCCCGCAGCAACAACGGTGCTAACTAAGGTAACGACCAGGGGAATCTTGAAAGGTAAAAAAAAAACAAAGATCAAGGAGAGCACACCACGCTGTGATTCGGAGGGACCCACTATCAAATATATGCTCTTCAGGATCTGCCACGGATGAGTACTTGGGACATGCGGGGCATTGATAGAAACTGACATGATAACAGCGCCATATAAAGTATGCCTGAATGGGTGCGGCTACAAGAGTAGACTGTTGAGAGAGAGGTAAGGACTCGGATATTGTGCTTGAACAGGCGAGAGTTTAGTTTACATACGAGCAAGGCGTGGACAGACTCGGTCCATTCAGGTATTATCTGGAGCAATAACATAGTGCAGTAAGCCACTGAGAATTCCGAAGAAATGTCTGCTCACAATTTGTCCGAAATTATGAACATAGATTCTCCATGCGGAGGTAAAACAAACAGCAGTCTCCACGCTACAGACAAAACAGGGTCAGTCACGTGAGACAACCAGTGCGGGGGAGCTGACAATCCAACAGTGGTGACAAAGATAACGAGCAAGGTGATGGCAGTCCCATCTCTTTGCTCAAGAGAGAGCCATTGGGATAATTGCGAGATAACGAGACCGGTTTCTATACCCTGAACGAAGAGGCTGACAATGCCTGGGCTCAGGACATTGCTAATGCTTTGAACAGGGATCCCAGATGCGGCGCCAGACGACGATAATTGGACATAATCGGACATGATGATCGCGACACGGACACCAAGCGGAGGGAAAGGAGGTACAGTAGGGCAGAGGGAGGTGAAGTGCCCCCGGGGTGATTTGCGTTTTTAAACATCTGGGCGAATTGCATAACGACCTCCGAGTCCAGGCGTTCCGCTGCACTGGCACTGCCAGTGGATGATCACAGAACGGGGCAAAGCCCGGCGCCTATCGTCGTGGTCCCTTGCTTCATAGATTCGCTCGGCTCGGGGCAAAGAACGAGAATTTCCCCACGGCGCTGGCACCCAGAGGGAATACGGTCACGGTACGCCACCACCGCCACGGTCGGTCAAGTTGAAACACCCATCCCATTCAATTTGCGGACTAGTGGCTCGTTCCCGGATCAGCCATCCTGGGCTCGGCAACTTGAAAAAAGAACGTATCCCTTCTCCTGTTTGAACTCACTGTAGCTGGACACCCACCCAGGTAGGAGAGCAAGCAGCAAAAAAAAACCTTCCGATATGAGGTGTTGCCATGGAGTTTTGACCGCCACCCGCCGGGGCAAACCGTTCGAGGTTCGAGTTCGAGGGGGGCTACGATCAGCTGTCGAACAGCACAAGTTGCTACTGTCTGACTTATCAATCAACATTCCTCGCCTCCCTTACCCCTTTCGTGAAAACACCGCGACCGTGACAGTGGACTCGCCGCCGGGTTCACTCATGATCACTTGTACAGGCAGCCACATTACCGTATTTCATCAGAACGAGTAAGGGTACGCGCGCCTCAATACTCAATAGGCGGGGTCTTCTTCGATGGGCAACCACGAAATCATGGTTGCATCGGTACTTTCCATCCAACGTTCAACGTTCAACAGCTATTGTGTCCATTCGCGAGTTTCATTTCCTCTTCTACAGTTGTAAATACTTCGGCCTCATGTGATGGCCGCGTACCATTGATCCCAAACATACCAAACCTCCGAGCCATGTGTGATTTGGAAAGCAATGTCAGGCGCCACACCTTGTACTGTATGGTACAGGCCTCGGCTTACCCCAAGATGGTACTGATCCGGCGGTGATCCCTGTGGCGGCTTGTAAGGGCACCAATGCCAGAACGCCCTCTTCAGTAAGTTCTGGAATCGGTTTAGCAATATCGGTAAGCCACTAAGCGCAGGGCTTGGCGCATGGGTGGAAAGCAACCTAAACTTCGAAAGAGGCTGTGCCGACTTCACCGACCTGGAAAGGCAGCACAGCAATATACTGTAGTGCCAATACGGTGCCAATACAATCCCGTGGTGTAGAATTTTTTTTCTTCATCTTCAGGGTGTTTCAAACTTACTTTGCTAGTGTGCCAGCGGCGCTTCGTCTTTTCCCCTTCAAGTTCCTATTGACGTGAAGACGATTACGAGTCAAATTAGTATCAAAGAGGTCTTTGTCATTAGTTACATCTCCCTCGGTGTTGTCTGTTGTCGCGTCTTTCCGCAGCGGTTTCCCTCTCCGAAGACAGCTCTACAGTACCCATGTTCTTGTCGTCAGGAGAACCGTGGCCCCGACCACGCTGGGCTTTCAATTTGAAAGCATCACAGAATAAGCGCCGGCGCAGCCTGAGTGTCCGTCGGTTCACCCGAGCTCACCGTCGCTGATGCATGATCTAGGTTGGAATCAGGCTCGGCTCAATCACTATTCCACGTCACTCCTGCTGCGCCTCTTTGTCTCTTGTACATGGTTTGTTCGCTTTCGGCATTCCCGGCTCGGGTATATCGGCACTCTCGGTTCTTCATGGACAGCAAGACACAGGCCTACTGCATCCCAACCTGTCATCCTTCCTGAAGGCTCAATATTTCATCCCGTTCGTGGGCAAACCTGTCCCCCGGCTCGGAAGTTGCCACGTCGCAATTATTCAAGTACGGATGTCAATAGATAAAAGATACCGCATACTGCTGTCCACATTTATCTGGTGGCGTCAGTGCACTCCGAGGAAATAAAGTGCCAATTGAGTTTTGCAACTGGGCGCATTGTCTCGTACCACCACACGCCTTCATAATATGAGACTTACAGTATCCGATCAATGTCATCTGATTTGCTAGCAAGTCATTACGAGGGCATGTCGTCGGGTCGTCTGTTATCACGAGGCAGGAAAACTCTGATTTGAGCCCTCCAGCCTCGCAAAAACCTCTCCTGTTCCATTGAGACGTATGGCCAAGACGGGGGAGTCTAAAATCCATCCTTCCCAGGGACCACGCCAGGAGCAGGACCCCCTTTCCCGAACATCCTCCTCAAATCATCTCAAGGGCTTCGGGTTTTTCATAGGCCGCAAAATGCCCGCCGGCATCGTGTTCCGACTCGAAGACAACGTTTGCTTCCGCGCGGAGAAACCTATACAACGTTTCAAATTGAACCTTAGATCAACGAAGAAGCACTAAAGCGAAAGACTAACGCTCGAGGTGATTGGCACATTTCCTTTGGAAAGAAAGATATACCAATAGGCACAGCTACTTGACTTTGGTGCCAATCCAAGATATCGCTTGATCCTAATACCTCGTAGTAGATCTCACTGATGCCGCTGGTCCAGCGCGCGAGAACCAGAAGATTGATATCCAGGTCAACACTAACACGATGTCAGAGAGAAACGGCTATATAGATAGGGATGCTCAGAGTTAGGTACGTACCTTCCTCATCTGTCCACGGATAGGAGTCTGTCCACTGAACGAGTTTCTCGTATATCCATGCCAGCATCCCCACGGGTGAGTCCGCAAGACCATATCCCAGAGTCTGCGGACGAGTCGCTTGCACTTGCAAATACCCATTGCCTTGTACTTGAAATGCGGCGTTGAGTGCCAGATCTTCCCGTTCTCGGGTGTGTACGGTGTGATGAGGTGTTTGACATATTGTATCGGATTTTTCTGGAATGAGATCGGGGTGGAGCTGAGGGATTAAGGTGTGTCAAAGAAACACGAGAACGTGAGGAGACAAAACCACCCTACAGAGGACAATTGGTATGTGAAGCCTTGACGTGCTGGGGACCGTAGCGGGATGCCAAGACCCGCGTCAACTAGTAGGGTAGTTGAGCCATCTGGTCTCATCAGCAAGAGTAAGAAGAGTGCAAAAACGCACAACATGACCCCAATCACCACCCTGAGTTACATACTCTGAGTATCCAAGAGATAACATCAGCTTGTTAAAGAGCTTTTGTATCTGTGAGTACGTGAAGGTATTCAAGGTACTACCAGTGTGCGTACCTCAGCGTAGTTCTTCGAACGAAAGCCCCGATTTGAAGCCGCCTCTGACCACGCATAGCCGGGGAGACTTGGTGCCACGACGTGAAAAGATGGATTTCCAGCCCCAGTAGCAGTCAAGAGCGGCAACATTTTTGTCACTTCAATGAAACTGCCGGGCCCTATTGACAATATGCGTCAATCCCGCACACCAAGACTCGGAGACAAGGTGACCACCCACGCACATCCATGGACAAAGAGCAGTGGGATCGCATTTTCCACTTCGCTCCTCTGATGAACATAGTGAACATTCAGGACCCCGAATCCTCCACTTCGATGTCACGGGTAAACATCGGTAGTTTGTTGAGTTCGCGTTCATGCGCGCGCCAGTCGTAGCCATCTTTCCATTTGCTGACCAGACGTTTCACATCGGACAGGGGAACGCCATAGGCCCAGCCAACATCACTTAGTTCATCCGGGAAGCGGGCGTCCGCGAGTTTGCGATGAAGGAGGGTGAGTGCATCATCCGATACGGAGATTTGGAAGCGGCTTTCTTGTGACATGATACAGGTCAGTGTGGTGGAAGAGCGGGTGAGAGGCCATCACTGTTTAGGTTGAGCTTATATGCGTCTGCGGCGTATGGTCAATGATCCGGCGTTTGGTCACTTGGTATTACAGTGGGCAATTCGGCCGCAACCAGCCGGAGATCGAAGGTTTGTCCCTACAAGGCAACTTGTATGCCACAAAGCCAAAAGGCAAGACGCATACTCCACCAATACTGTACGTGAACGCGTGAACATCAATTCAATGCTAGAATCACAATATATTGGATGCTGCGGTCAAACATACCTATCTGACTTCGCATTAATGCCTCAATAACAAGGCAGAGAATCAGAGAGATCTCGTGTTCAATTGCCCGTCGCCGGAATGATCCAGGTTGGAAGAGGCTGTCTCAATCACCATTCCGCATCGTTCGGTTTCGTTCCTATCGAGAAACTCGTTGGTAGACACACATTTGCATGACAAGAGCGTATTGCTACGACGATTACAGTCCGACAGGGCTCGTCCATTATCGAGATATCACTGGCTCAGGGCAAGAAAACTCGGATTTTGATCGCTCTAGCCCGGTAGAAACTGCGGTGCGGAAACCACCTCCATCCCATTAAGACGTACGGCCAAGACAGCGAGTCTAGAATCCTTCCTTCCCAGGAACCACACCAGCAGCAGGACCCCCTTTCCCGAACATCCTCCTCAAATCATCTACAAGGGCTTCCGGCTTTTCATATGCTGCGAAGTGCCCGCCAGCATCGTGTTCCGACTCGAAAACTACGTTTGCTTCCGTGCGGAGAAACCTACATATTGTTTAAATTGAGCCTTTAAAAGTACGAAAAGGGAAGACTAACGCTCGGGTGATTGGCCAATTTCTTTCGGAAAGAAAGATATGCCAACAGGCACAGTTATTTGCCATTGGTGCCAATCGAGAAGTCGCTTGAGACCCAATACCTCGTAATAGATCCTCACCGATGCTGCCGGTCCAGCACGTGAGAACCAAAATATCGATATCCAAGTCAACACTAATCGACGTCAGAGCGATGACTACATAGATAGAGGATGCTCAAGTTAGGTACGCACCCTCTTCATCTGTCCACGGATAGGAGTCTGTCCACTGAACGAGTTTCTCGTATATCCATGCCAGCATCCCGACGGCGAGTCCCGAGACCATATCCCAGTGTCTGCGGACGAGTCGATTGCACTTGCAATACCCAATGCCTTGTGTTTGAAATGCAGTGTACCGCGCTAGACCTTCCCGTTCTCGCGGTGTGTACGGTGTGATGAGGTGTTTGACATATTGTATCGGATTTTCCGGAATGAAATCGGAGCACCGCTGAGGGATTGGTGATGTGTCAAAAATACAGAACGTGAGAAGACGAAACCACCTACAAAGGACAATTGGTATGTGAGGCCTTGACATGCTGGGGACCATACTGGGATGCCAAGACCCTCGTCAACTACCAAGATAGTCAGTCTCATCAACGAGGGTAAGAGCGCAAAAACACACAATATGACCCCAATCGCCCCCTGAGTTACATACTCTGAGTATCCAAGAGATGACATCAGGTTGTTAAAAGCTTTTATATCTGTAAGTACGGGAAGGTAGTTGAAGTAGTCGAGCGCATACCTCAGCGTAGTGCTTCGCACGAAAGCCCCGTTTAGAGACCGCCTCTGACCATGCATACCCGGGAAGACTCGGCGCCACAACATGAAAAGATGGATTGCCAGCCCCAGTAGCAGTCAAGAGCGGCAACATTTTTGTCACCTCAATGAAGCTGCCGGGCCCTATTGACAATACGCGTTAGTCCGCACACCAAAACTCATGATCATCCACGTACATCCATGGACAAAGAGCAGCGGGATCGCACTTTCCGCTTCGCTCCTCTGATGGACATAGTGGATATTCAGGACCCCAAACCCTCCCACTTCGATGTCACGGGTAAACATCGGAAGTTTATTGAATTCGCGTTCATGTGTGCGCCAGTCGTAGCCATCTTTCCATTTGCTAACCAACGTTTCACATCGGAGAGAGGGACGCCATAGTCCCAACCGACGTCACTTAGTTCGTCCGGGAAGCGTGCGTCTGCGAGCTTGCGATGGAGGAGGGCTAGGGCTTCATCGGTACGGAATTTGGAAGCGGCTTTCGGGGGACATGATACCAAGTAAATGTGGCGGAAGAGCGAGAGGTGATCGCTTCTTGGCTTGAGCTTATATGTGTCTCGGGTAGGGAAAATGATCCCGATGATCCGCTGTGTTTGGTTATTTCCATATTACAGCTATTGGCCGTAACCGCTAACCAGCCGGACAAGCGAAGGTTTGTCCCAACAAGGCAACTTGTGCTGTATGCCACAAAGCCAAGAAGCGACGACCACAGTAGAGCATACTTGCGCAATATTACTGTCTGTGAACGTATGTGAACGTTCAATGTTGGACTCACAATATATTTCATACCTATCCGACACCTCGTTGAGGCCTCATTAACCAAGGCAGAGAATCAGAGAAGACGCGTCTAATTGTCTACCTTCGCCTTCATGGGATCAAAGCACTTAAGCGTCGTATCTATGTCTTCTTGAAGGCTTGATATTTCATCTCGTTCATGGTCGAATCTGCTGTCCCCTAGCTGGGATTGCTATGTCGCAGTTCTTCGAGTACGGGTACGCCAATAGATACAAGACACCGCACTCTGCTGGAAATTTTGTGGGAACGGCATGCGCGTTGCATGTCTCATCGACACGATGGGTTCCGCCTCCGATCCGCGTTCGTTCGTAGGGAAATAGACATATTTTGCACGAGCAGGAGCGTATCGCTATGGCGATTACAAACTGGGCTCGTCCGTTATCACTGGCACGGGCAGGAGAACTCGGATTTGAACCTCTAGCCTGGCGGAAACTGCGGAAACTGCTCCGTCCCATCGAGACGTATGGCCACAACAGGGAGTCTAGATCCGTCTTTCCCAGGGACCACACCGCAGCAGGACCCCCCTTCCCGAACATCTCCTCAAATCATCTGTGAGGGCTTCGGGTTTTTCATAGGCCGCAAAATGCCCGCCGGCATCATGTTCCGACTCGAAACCACGTTTGCTTCCGCGCGGAGAAACCTAATCAACGTTGCAAATTGACCCCTTAATCAACGAAAAGCAGAAGCGGAAGACCGACGCTCGAGGTGATTGACCCATTTCTTTTGGAAAGAAAGATATGCCAACAGGCACAGTTATTTGCCATTGGTGCCAATCCGAGAAGTCGCTTGATCTTAATACCTCGTAATAGATCCTCACCGATGCTGCTGGTCCAGCACGCGAGAACCAGTAGATTGATATCCAGGTCAATACTAACCGACGTCTGAGCGAAACGACTATATAGAAAATGGGACGCTCAAAGTTATGTACCCACCTTCTTCATCTGTCCACGGATAGGAGTCTGTCCACTGAACGAGTTTCTCGTATATCCATGCCAGCATCCCGACAGGTGAGTCCGCGAGACCATATCCCAGAGTCTGCGGACAAGTCGATTGTACTTGGTAATAACCACTGCCTTGTGCGTGAAATGCGGCGGAGAACGCCAGATCTTCCCGCTCGCGCGGTGAGTACGGTGTGATGAGGTGTTTGACATATTGTATGGGATTTTTCCGGAATGAGATCGGGGCGCCGCTGAGAGATTGGTGATATGTCAAAAAAACAAGAACGTGAGATTAAACCACCCTACAGAGGAAAATTGGTATGCGAGGCCTTGACATGCTGAGGGCCATACTGGGATGCCAAGACCCGCGTCAACTACAGTAGTAGGATAGTTGAGCTATCCAGTCTCATCAACACGGGTGAGGAGAGCACAAAAACGCACAGTATGACCCCAATCACCACCCTGAGTTACATATTCTGAGTATCCAAGAGATAACATTAACTTGTTCAAGAGCTTTTGTGTCTGTAAGTACGGGAGGGTAGTTAGGGTAGTAGTGTGCATACCTCAGCATAGTGCTTCGAACGAAAGCCCCGTTTTGAGACCGGGGAGACTTGGTGCCACGACGTGAAAAGATGGATTGCCAACCCCAGTAGCAGTCAAGAGCGGCAACATTTTTGTCACTTCAATGAAACTGCCGGGCCCTGTAGACAATACTCATCAACCCCACACATCATGCATCAAGACTCGGAGACAAGGTGATCACCCACGCACATCCATGGACAAAGAGCAGTGGGATCGCATTTTTCACTTCGCTCTTCTGATGAACATAGTGAATATTCAAGACCTTAAACCCTTCCACTTCGATGTCACGGGTAAACATTGGAAGTTTATTGAGTTCGCGTTCATGCGTGCGCCAGTCGTAGCCATCTTTCCATTTGTTGACAGACGTTTCACATCAGAAGGGGGGCGCCATAGTCCCAGGCGACATCACTTAGTTCGTCCGGGAAGCGGGCGTCTGCGAGTTTACGATGAGGAGGCCTAGGGCTTCATCCGTACGGAGATTTGAAGCGGCTTTCGGAGGCCATGATACCAGGAAGTGCGGCGGAAGAGCGAGTGAGAGGTCATTGCTGCTTGCGTTGAGCTTATATGCGTCTAGGCAGGGAAAATGATCCGTATGATCCGTCATTATGGCACTGGGTGGATCGAAGGGAATCGAACGGTGGCGAAGAGTGGAGTACACGAGAAGAGAACGGAAGTTTGTCCCAACAAGGCAACTTGTATGCCACAGCAAGAGCACGTGACGCTCGGCTCATTACTGTACTGCATTGTATGTGAATATTCAATGCTAGAATCACAACATAGCGAACGCCATGGTCAATCACACTCACACTACTCCTCATTAACAAGGCAGAAGACGCGTGTCCATCTTCAACCTAGGAACCAGCCGTCGTCGCAGGAATGAGCTCTTGGTGGCAGCAAGGTGGCTATGGGTGTAGTGGGCCTGTGCCACTGGATGACTGGGCGCTCTGGGGGTTAATTCTCTTGCCCTCCGTCCGGAGAAAGAGGGTTATGAACGTATGTGAGACCTAGTGAAATCCATCAATTTTGTTTGACATCGACAAGGCTCTGGGGAAGTGCGATAAGCGAGCCTTCGCTTAGCCTGCCTCCGCTCAAGCCCCAACCCGCTTATCTGAACGCCTCGGAAAAGGGAGTTCGGATTAACTATTCCCGTCGTTGGCCGCCTGGTCGTAAGCCGACTTCTTTCCTTCCTGTTCTACGGACGAGCAGGTCCGATAAAGGTCCAGTATCGGAGGAATCCAGATCCTCCGAGTCACGGCATCCCCAGCGACCATCCACCAAGACCCCCTGCGCGATTCTGCGTCTGCCTCCGTGCTGCTTCTCTAGTAGAGACGTCTCTTCCGTTTTTACCCCATGGGAAGGTTATCCCCTTTGTCTCGGCTTATTCGCCCATCTGCATGGAGACTCGAACCGGAGCCATCGACATTCGCGCCGAGCAGCGATTGGAGCAATAAGGACATGGATCCCGTACCTCTGGATAAGCGTACATGGACGATGTTCAACTACGTGGCGTATTGGATTTCAGACACTGCGAACGCTGCCACGTGGGCAATGGCATCATCAATGCTCGCGATAGGTTTATCCTGGTTTGCATCTCATCTACCTTATACAAAGGATTGAGCTAATGCACAGCTCGTAGGCGGCAAGCACTCCCGGCAATCGCTTAGGGAACATCATTATGGGGATTATTATGGTACTGAACGGCACTATTGGTGCCAGACTTCACATAGCGTTCCCTATCCTTAATCGCTCTCATTTGGATTCTGGTTGAGCTATTTCAGCGTTATCAGCCGAGTGGTTTTGTCCTTGTTCTGGTTCGGGATCCAGACTTTCGTTGGCTCAGAATGCGTTTACCAGGTGCATATCCTCCGCTTGTCCCCCGTTTCATGGACATCATTTCATGATCGTTATTTCAGATGTTAAAAGCCATTTGGCCATCCATCGCTCGCCTCCCGAATCATCTTCCTCCAAACGCGCATATAACTACCTCTGGTGCGCGTCGACGACTATGCCCTATCAAAAATTATACAAACGCTCACTTATCCGAAGGGATGATATGCTACTTCCTTTATTGGCTCATTCAGTTCCCATTCTTGCTCGTTTCTCCACAGAAGATACGCTGGCTGTTCTTGGCCAAGGCAATTATAGTTCCACCCACATGGTTGGCGCTGCTTATTTGGGCGTTGGTCAAAGTGCCTCCAAGTAGCGGTCTTTTTGCACAAAAGGCAGTGTTAAGTGGTAGTGAGCTGTCTTGGGCGTGGCTTGGTGCTCTCAATAGTGCTCTGGGGAATTACGCGACTCTCGGCGTCAACATCCCAGACTTTACTGTGGGTTATATATACGCAACCGTTTCACATCTACTCATGTATGACAATCTAAATTTAGAGATATGCTAAGAATGAAAGAGCGTAGGCAAACATTCGTTTAGCAGTCAACCCTTTCGACAACACTAACCAGCATTCTCGCAGACAATATGTCCAACTCATCATACTTCCTGTCGGTTTCACAGTAGCCAGCTTTGTCGGTATTGCCGTGACGAGTGCTGGCATCGCCCTCTACGGTCAAGTTCTCTGGGACCCACTCAAGCTGATCGACCGCTGGGACAACCGCGCGGCGGCTTTCTTCACAGCCTTTTCGTTTACTCTCGGTACGCTAGGCACGAACGTCTCGGCCAACTCGCTAAGTGCCGGGAACGACATGACCGCGCTGTGGCCGCGCTATATCAACATTCGGCGAGGGCAGGTCATCTGCGCTTTCCTTGGCGGATGGGCTCTTTGTCCATGGGAAATACTCGCGAGGTGCGTGGGTCTCAGAAGAAACTCTGGGCATAACTTTCTACGACGGCAGCCTCATTTCCTGTTGCGCAGCGCGACGGGCTTCTTATCTTTCATGGGTGGTTACACCGTTTTCCTTGGCCCTATCACCGGAATCATGATCACCGACGTAAGCCTTCGCTATCCTTTCATCCTCGTCGGTGGCGGAAGGAACCGAATCGTATTGCGGCTTCGCTGCTTAGTATTGGCTTGTACACCGCACTCATGTCGACGTTCCCTCGATGTATCGGCCTCATGGAAGGTATAGGTATACATATGGTGCCGTAAGTCTTCCCGATCGTAGATCGTGCATCTGTCCCTCATGACGTCCGAAGAACTGGCGCGCCGCCGCCGCCATGATAGTCTCAGTGCCGCTCACTTTGCCGGGGCTCGTCAATAGTATAAACACGAATATACACGTGGGTGTCGGCACTCGCCTATTCGACATTGCATACCTGCTCGGGGTAAGTGCCGGTCCCTGATTCTCATGAACGACCGAGTTGGCACTCATTTCAATCCCGCCGAATCCCGTCCGTGTATAGTTCACCGTGGCATCGACCGTCTACTTCACGCTCTCGAGGCTTTTCCCCGCCCGTGAAACGATGCTCGATCACGCAATCCTGGAGCAGGAAACGCTCCCAGACGACGGGAGCTACTATGGCGGCGATGAAAAGAAGGCTCATAGTCGGATCGATGAGGCGAGGGCCGCATAAACAAATCTTAGATTCGATCGATCTGTCGTGTGCTTGCGACCTCGGAACTTGAAATGCATGCCATTTTGGATTTGGTCGGGTCGGCCCCTGCGATCATTGGGATTCGTTGTCAGGAGTGTTGACCGGTAGTCCTGGTCGACGCACACCTGATGTACCGATATGTTCTTTCAGAGAGGCGCAGCGGTAAGACTCTTCCAAGTTGCAAGTAAAACAATCATCAATCTGGACCCATCCTATGAAATCTTCCCTGGTGATAAAATGGCGAATGCTCGTCATCATGACGAGCATGCTGGAATTCATGTAGTAAAAGCATGCACTCCCGCCGACCGCCGATGCTCACGAGGAGGCTGACAGTCGAAACAGTCACGGCGATTATTAGCAGGCCCGAGAGGCGTATAAAAGATGGCCATACGTCCGCTTCAAATCCCCATCACCCGCCCTCTCTCTCTTCGAGCTTCACCTTCTATCCTGGACATGAGCAGCTGACCACGGCTGCACACAGACCACATCGTCGGTGTTGCTCTTGGGAGAGAGGTGGATGCGTACTGTACACTCCTCCCCTCGATTCTCGACCGTCCTTCATCGGGCTTACTGCTCGTGATGCGTACGTACTGTCGACGAGGGGGGTCGGAAAAAGCGTGCCGTTCTGGATACTTACACGTGGTCTTACATACCACATCCCCCTCTCGACTTCGCGGCCCTCGTCCACTTCATGGAAGAGGCTCCGAGTGGAATAACGTGTCGTCGAGGGGGGTTGGAAAAAAAATCAGGCATTGTGCGTAGATAGTAGATAGTTGTTTCGGGTGGCAGCGACGAGTCCAGATACCCGGGGAGTTCTGACGAGTCACCAGGGGACTGGCGCTCGTACACCTTAGAGGACGCAAGAGGCAAAAAAGCCCAACTCATAGAAAGGTCCCAGGTTTAGAACCGGGTGTCTTGCCTTTGATGGCCAGGACTCGTCGCTGCTGCCCACCCCACGAAATTTGCATATAATATACATGCTTTCGTGGGTTTGACTCGTTAAATCCTGGCGTGATCACCTGGTCTGTTGAGAAATTTTGAAAAGATGGCACGCAATAATAACTCCTAAGCCTGTTCTTTCGAACAAGAACTGGTATTACAGTATTTGACTCGCATTTTGCCTGAGGGCAAATTAGCTCAGCATACAATGGATTTAAGTCAGTCCGGACAGGAATGCGCGAGCAAAAGAGGCAAATAGCATTCCTCCTCAAAGATGGGAAGACGCATTCGCATTTGGCAGCAAGAATCTCTCCAAGAAATGGATCTTGGCAGCGTTTGTGAACTCAATCACGCTCTTTTGCCTGAACCCTGACCCCAAAAGCACAACAAAAAATCAGCATTCCTGCCGGGGCGGATATCGCACTCCCACCAAGCATGGAAAAACCGTACCATGGCCCTCGAGCTCGCACACCATCAATTCCATGTAGACCCTCTTGCTCGCGATGTCCCACAGCTGCAATGCCTCGTCCACAGGCACGCGCGAGTCTTCGTCGCCGTGCGCGATCGAGAGAGGTACCGCGATCTTCTCAGCATTGTTCAGGGCGAGATGCGCTCGAGAAACGCGCGGACTTCCGGGTTCCGCTCGTCGCCGTACTCATGTCGCCGTTGGTCCCGTCTCCGATCTGCCGTATTCTCAAGAAAAGATATCCAGTTGGCGATTCCGAAATTGGCAAGGCCGCATGTGAGTTTGGAAGAAAAGTGCACGAGGGATGCCTAGAATATATGTAGTCATTGTGAGCCTGAGTCAAAAGCATGTCGAGAGAGAAAATAAGAAAAACTGGTTCTGACATAAACCATGTACCCGCCATCTACAGGGCGAAAATCAGACAGTTAGAAGAAACGAGAACGGGAATACGGACACGATCCGCCCATGACGGCTATACGAGAGCTGATAAGCTCGTTCTTCATATTCTGTCCGATGTGATCCAAGAGGGCTCCGATATCCCTAACTCACAATATCAACAAAAACAGAAAGAACAGAACAAACGTTCTCACTTGACTGAGTCTTCGCGTTTGAACACGTCATCCAAAGCACGGTATCGTCTCCCGTATCCAGTGCTTCCACGGACATTAGGGTATATAACGGCGCAACCAAGCTCATTCAGTAAGTAGCCATGGATAAGACTAGCCAAATCCTCAACACGGTCAGCCAAAAAGTGAAATAATAACGGAGGCACGGACATCTTCGTCTCAGCAATACTTTGGCTCTCAGGACCGCCATGGATATTGATTACCACCGGTACGGCCGTCTTGCCCTCGTCAGGGTGATAGTACATGCACGGTACCTCAAGCCCATCAAAGCTCTTGAACTTGAGCAACTTCGGCGGGTATACTTTAAACTGAGGCGGACTCGGCGCCGCCTGGTGGAATGCCCTCGGGGAAATGGAAATGAAGAAGTTCCCTGTTCATCCCGCTCAGGCTCGTCCTCGAACGCGCGGGAGAAATCTAACAAGGCGACGAAGCCGTTCATCCGGAACGAGCTGAAGTTCACGACGAGTTCGTTCGGTCGGTCGTTGCGCATGTTCGCGGTATATCCCAAGGGAGAGCCCTCCCAGTCGCGCATGCGCACCTCGAGCACCCTAGTCGCGCGGGAACCTGCACCAGTACCGGTACAGAGAGTGGCATGGCATACATGGTCTGCCACCCTTCGACATTGGCGGAGAAGAAGAGTGCGGTGGGAGTGACGAGCAGGTCGTCCGTTTCCCAGGGCACAGGTCGGAGCGGACGCAGGTCGGGTTCGGGTGTTGTAATGTGGATGACGGTCCTGGCGAGCGTGTCGTATACGACAACGCTCGTGAAATCACAAAATGCGTCTGTGATGAGGTACAACATGTGCGCCTGTGCAGGGTCGCGAGAGAACTTCGCGTCCGTGTACGACGTCGCCTTCACTTTCTCTCTCACCCCGGAAGAGTGACCAATTCGGGTGTCTTAGGGTCCGCCCCTGTTATGTCGACAATGTAGAGCGGACAGTACGAATTGCCGTAGTACATGGTAATGGCCACGTGCTTGTCATCGACCGAAATGCTCTCCGGAGTCCAGAGCGTCGTGCCTTCCCCCATCTTCGCTGCAATCAGGCGCGAGGGTAACAAGAAAGGTTTGGAATCTGGTTTGGCCCTGTGTCCGAGTCGAGGAGCTTGGTGAGGTACACCAGTGTGTCCTTGCCGTTTTCCTTGGTCGAAGCGAATACCAACAACCTGGAGCAGAGACGTATTGGTCAGAATGGAGCATACACATATGTGTACTGAGGCAGCACCTGTTCGACAGAGACACGATCATGCTATGGTACGAATAGTTGTCGTTTGTCAGGCGCTCGAAGCGCCCTTTTCCTGGACGATTTCAAGTTCTCCATCGATTTTTGGGAAGGTCGCCTCGCTACTTGAATCCTCCCAATAGCGCCTATGTAACAACCAGGGCAAGGGTTACCAGGCATTCGACTCGAAGTTGAATGGAACCAGTGGCTCGGCCTCGTACCAGAGTTGAAATTTCGTTCCCGGTGAGGTCCATGACCATGAGAGCACCACCAGCCCGCAATTTACTGCGCCAGTCCTCTCCCAGAATGGGTGCGAAGGAACGAATGATTCTCCCCGCGCCGATATCGAAGTATGTCAACCGCTCGAGCTCGGTAGAGCTTGTGTCAGAGGGAATGCGGTAGAGCTGAGAAACCTGAGCATCCTTTGGCCTGTGAGATAAGAAGATGCCACCGCGATATTCTTCAAGGAGTGTTCGAACCCGGTGACGCCGAATCCTGCCCACGTAGTTTACATATATTCTCAGATGATGCGGGAGGAAAAGGGCGACACGTCAACAGCTGAACGTACCACGAGAAGTATCATTATACTTCGACATGTCATCGAATATTCTCTGCGGGACGGGACCAACATTTAGCGCCTTAATGTGCTCTGCAGGTTGGGTGAATTTACGATCGGAATCGTATGTGGACATCGGGTTCAGCGACACAGTATTGGAGGGACCAGGAGGGCAAGCTTCTCGAGAGTCGGGAATTCAAGGGGTAGTAAATCAAGATCAGATCCGATAAGGGCGCCTCAAAGCTAGGAAGACCCTGGCGGTGTTCCCGGGCATCAGAGCGTTACAAAATGGGGGCGAAAGCACCAAGGCGTTCCTACAGTGCTACTAGTACTAGAAGGAACTCTCAAGTGACAAGGCCACGTGAAGCGCATGATCCCTACACCCGGTCCACCACAACACCTTTCGGACTATCCATTCTCCTATCTTGATCACTGCGATCAATACAAATACCGGATCGAAATGGAAAGTTGGCGCTTATCGCCTGTACACTAGTCCGCCAAGCGTGGGAGATCCTGCAACACAAAACCACACGGGCATCCCGGACAACTATTCGTACGTTCAGTTGGCTCAAGGATAAATCTCGTACACTGAGGGAAATGTCAGTAGAGATTCAAGTAGCTAACTGATGGTAGATTCAGGACGGAACGAAAGATTCGCACGACGCAGCGAGCATATGCGATGCCTTCACTGCCTTTCAGTGGCCGCTACTCCTTGAGTCCTTGTCCGGGACAGTCTGGCGGCCCTTGCGCATAAAGAAAGCCGGGACTACACGAAAGACCGGGATGAGTCATTTAGTCCGAATGACTTCACATGGTGGTTACTGTGCACGAAAACGGGGCGCTGAAAGAATTCACGGGCGTCCTCAGCAACCTCTGTCCGGGTATCAGGACAGCCAGTTGGAGCGTGCATACGTCAACAATGGGAAGACCCGAGGGGCTGGAATGACCTCATTGTGCATTGATGGAGCTACGCCCCGTGGATTGAGGAAAGGCGCCTGGATAGTGCCGTACAGAGGAAGGGAGACGTTCGAAAAGACTTTCCGGCCGCACAATGAATATCAGGCTAGACTTGCGTACGTCCCACAACACCTGCATGGAATCACTTTTGTTGCCTTAACCTCAGCCTCAGGAGACCGCGGTGTCGCGTCTAATCCTGGCGGTCCCTATGAACTCGCGCCAAGGTGACTTTGTCCGTGCCAGTCGAAACCTTTTCTAGTTACCCTTCCGCCTATGCACGCGCGAACCGACGAGTAAATCATGTTATACTATAAGATTGACTACAACTACACGCTGCTTGGCTGTAATAGACTACTTCTCATCGGATAAAAAGAGCTCGGAAAAGAATTACAGGCAGTGGTACAAGCAAAATCATACAGCTATACAACAAAAGACGTGGTGACCATTAATCTCCACAACTAGGGCGGAGGGAACACGAGGTGAACGAATCTTTGGAAAGCGAAGAGGTGAGAAGGGGTGGGGGAAGGATGTATGGGCTATGTCCAAGAATTAGAAACAGAAATAAGTTTCTAGACGGGACGTTCTAAAAGAGGGCTTACCGTAAATCAGATCGGCGTTGGGCGAATGTTCCGTGAAGACGATCAAAAATGAGACCATCTAGGCGACGATGCAGCCGCTGCCGGAGCCTCCTCCACCGGCATCAATGGGGGTCGAGGGGGTGGGCTCGTGCTCGGGAGCGTTGGAGATGATGGCGAAGAGCGAAGTGAAGGAATCCATTGTTGTTTGTGGTGAGTGGATAGAGAGTTGCGATGAAACTGTCTGATGCTGAGAAGTCATTCGTGCTCTCCTTTTATACATTTCGAATCCGAGCTAGGGACACGCAGTAGGGAAGCCAGCAACCTCCTAGAACACTGACGCCAGCCTTGCTAGGTGTGAAATCGAAATTGCAACTTGAAGGAATGAGCGTCACGTGTCATCTTCACATCAGGACAATTGGACAATGGTGAACGTCAAGGCTATACAATAGTCAGAGAGGGCAAGTCCCAATAGGGCAACAATCCGGGTTCCGGCACCGTATGATAGAAGATAGATATCGTCTTGGTATGAGCAAGGAACATGCTTAAGCGCTGCCAGGCACACTCAGGGCGTGCCGTATCCATTGTAATCTAGTCATGATAGCTAGCACCTGAGACTAGCAAATACACCTACTGTACTGTATTACGCTTCGCACAGTAATCGATCTCTACGGTGTTATTCTTCTACAGAGACAATTAGGGAACGCACCGGATCCACCTATATACAGTTGGCGTACGCCCGATGTGAAGGGCGCATCCTTCGAGTTGCTGGTCGAGGAGGCCTTCCCCGGCATGCTAAAGAACTGGGACCTGTCACGCAGTTGCGAGACGAGATGAGCCCTGGAACCCTCCAAGCAACCACGGGAGACAGTATAAAGGTCCTCGCCGGATCAAAACCTCGTGGATGAACACGCTCCTGGGCTAGAGTTTTCGAAAACACAATACGAAATACGTATGACAGAGAAGGCGGCTGATACAGTGAGTAGCAGTAAATGAACCTAGACAGACCGCCCAGGCCATAATAACGTCAGGAAAACAATTGAGGGTATAGGATCGTACATTGATTTTTAGGGTCTGAGGGGTGGAATTACAACCGTATGTCTTGATAAGAGGCCAAACCTAATCGAGCCTCCCAAACTGCAGCTGCGGCAGGCCAAGCAGACTATACCGGGCGATGGAGACAACCGGGTGTGTTTCCCTGCTCAAAAAATTTTAAGGAAGCGTTTCCGGGTCAAACAGACCAAGTTGGATCCCCAACGCAGGAGGGTATGCCGGGTAGGGTTTACCACCGTCTGTATCTCATAAATATCTAGGCATCGGGACACGTCAAGCTCACCCGTTAACTTGAAGCCTATGTCTCTCTATTTATCCTCGTTGTCCTCGTTGTCTTCCTAGACATAGAGCCACGTTACCTGTTATGGTAGATAAATCCAGAGCTCAAGGCTTGGAGAAAAGGACTGGACGGCTCCAAGTCTTGAGACCTTGTTGTGACGACTTCTGGGACGACGCTACAGTAGTGGGCTGGTGGCTTTGCTGGTGGGTTGTGAAAAATAAAATCAATCACGTGAAGGCTTGACTCGCCACGTGGCGCCGCCTTTGTACGATTTATGGACTTACCCTTATTCCCCAAATAACACGATCTCTCTATGTAACGTGCCACCAAGCGATGTCGAGCATCATATGTACCCTCAAATTTGGGAGGACGTTGATATTTTAAGCAATCAGCGACGTTTGTGCTCTTGAGACGCGAACGCGTCTCGGCTACAGTACGTACCCCAACTCGATGGGGACCGCCTCCACGATAGAAGCCCACAACGAAAGGCTGGACTGGGAAACCCACTTTCTGATCTGCCACCTGAGGCTTCTCAAGTTTAACGGTAGGGTCTCAGGCTGTAATTCCACCCCGAGGACCCTGAGAGTCAGAGTACTGCCCTCTCCTCCCTCCCAACAAACAATTAGTAAGTGCTCGGCCCGCTGATTGTTCCGAAAGGTTTATATGCCGTCGGCATTTAGACAGGTTTATTTACAGCTAATTAATGAGCTGGATGTTCCGTGACTTCTATCATGCATGTTCCCTATTGTCTGCAGAAGCGCTGGGCCCGCTGGCCAAGAACGTCTGATACTGGAGGGCGTGTGTCGAGCTGTCAGGTTCTGGTCAGGTGAGGATTTTCGTACTGTCTGCCTCTTACTGTTTTGAGGATGCCTGGGCTCATCTTTCCTCGCACCACAGCTTGTCGCGGCGTCCAGGTCCATAATTCGCATACAGGGAAGACCTCGAATAGCAACCTGAGAGGTGCATCACTCAGCCTGGGAATATGGCGGCTGTATATGGGTGGATCCGGTGCATCAATTGTCTAAAGAATAACTTTCGAAAGGTCGACCACTGGGCAAGGTGTCGCAGGTGTACGTCAGTCATGTGCCGGCTAGTACAGCACGCCCCGAGCGTGCCTGACGGCGCTTATGCTTGTTCTTCGCTCACCAGAGATACGCATCCGCAAGTGCTTGCAAACTTACCGTTGCTCTTCTGCCGGTGCCGAGACTCGCACTATATTGTCCTATTAGACACCTGCCCGCTCTGGCTATTCTGTTGCCATGAGCGGCCTGACGTTCACCATTGTCCTAATTGTCACGTCATGAGAAAACTATACGTGATCCCCATATGCTCCTACAAACCTTCAAGCACGTCCTCTGCTCAGACTTACAAGGTATAAAAGGAGAGGGTGAACGAGCTTTCTCAGCATCAGACAGTTTCATCGCAACTCTCTATCCACTCACCACATAAACAACAATGGATTCCTTCACTTCGCTCTTCGCCATCATCTCCGACGCTCCCGAGCACGAGCCCACCCCCTCTACCCCCATTGATGCCGGTGGAGGAGGCTCCGGCAGCGGCTGCATCGTCGCCTAGACGGTCTTGTTTTTGACGAGACATTTGCCCAACGCCAATCTGATAACTTTCGGTAAGCGCTCTTGTGGAACGTCCCGTCTAGATGCTTATTTCAGTTTTTAATTCTTGTGCGCAGCCCACACAGCCTTCACCCCGCCTCGGTTACCCTTCCCCTTCCAAATATTCGTTCGCCCCGTGTTCCCTCCGCCCTAGTTGTGGAGATTAATGGCCCAACACGTCTTTTGTTGTATCGTTATATGACTTTTGCTTGTACCACTGCCTGTAATTTCTTTTCCCACCCTTTTATTCGATAGGAAGTAGCTTATTACAGCGAGCAGCGTGTAGTTGTAGTCACTCTTATATAACATGATTTACTCATCAGCTCACGCGTGCATGGGTGGAGAGTAACAAGAATGGCTTTGACGCCATCAGTGAAACCAGGATTAACTGCATCTCCTCAGGTATATGCAGCGAAATGTTCACATGCAGGTGGTCGTGGGACTCAAGGGATGGCAAGGATACATGGCGATTTTTACCGCGGAGCTCCAAAGTCTTTTCGGACATCTCCATTCTACTTATAAAATATGGTGCAAACACGGAGTAAACTGAAACAAATGGATTGTAGTAAAGAACTGGAAGGAGAAGTAGAAAACGGAAGAAATGGCAAGTTGAAAAATGAAAATGAAATTGGTGTGGGAAAAATACGTAATTTCAAAGCAGCGGACTAGGATCGGCGAAACACCGGAATATACGGACACAGCCGCGACACACCATTTGAAAAAACACGTCCGCGCCGAGCTTGACGAGTTTGACCCACTCATGTCGCCGCAATGGTCACCAATGGTGCAGTGACATGATCATCGGACAGGACTCTTTCTTATTTATGCGCTCGCGGTGCTGACCCTGTCATAGCCGGTCAGAATTTTTTCTTGTTACTCCGCATATGCGCGCAAGTATGCGCGTGTAAACTGATGTGTAAACCATGTCATTTTAAGAGCAACTACAATACACGCTGCTTGGATGTAATTAACTACTCCCTAACGAACAAAATGGGTCGGAAAAGAATTACAGGCAGTGGTACAAGCAAACTTGAAGGCAGAAAACGATACAACAAAGGCGTGTTGACCATTACTAATCTCCACAACTAGGGCAGAGGGAACACGAAGTGAACGAATCTTTGAATAGGCGTGAGGTGAAATGAGGTAGGGTGAGGGGTGTATGGGCTGCGCACAAGAAAAATCAGCTTTCGAGAAGGGATGTCCCAACAAGAGCACTTACAGTAGTGTTGGGTGAACGTCGGTCAAAAACAAGACAGCTTACGCGACAACGCAGCCGCCACAAGTGCCTCCGTCGGCATCAATGGGGGTCGAGGGGGTGGGCTCAAACTCTGGTTCGATGGAGATGATGGAGAAGAGCGAAGTGAAGGAATCCATTGATGTTTATGTGGTGAGTGGATAGAGAGTTGCGATGAAACTGTCTGATGCCGAGAAGCTCACTCACGCCGTCCTTTTATACCTCTTCAGTCTGAGCTGAGGACGTGTACGAAGATTGTTAGGGAACGTATGGGGACCACGTATAATTTTCTCATGGCGAGACAATTAGGACAATAGTGAACATCAAGCCAGTATGGCAGTAAAATAGCCAGAGCGAGCAGGTGACGGATAGGACAATAACGCGAGTTTCGGCATCGGCAGAAGAGCGACGATAAGTTTGCAAAAACTTATGCACGCGTATATCCGCTGAGCAATGAACAAGCTCAGGCGCCGTCAGGCACACTCAGGGCGTGTTGTGTCGAATGGCACATGACTGGCTTAACAGACACATGTTACACTTTGCCCCGTAGTCGACCTTTTGATAAGTTAGTCTTAGACAATTGACGCACCGGATCTACAGCAGCCACGTTCCGAGACTGAGTGCTGCATCTTTCAGGTTACCAGTCGAGGTGGCCGTTCTCTGTATGCGAAACATGGAATTGGACGTGTCAGAACTGGTGATGCGATGAGCCCCGGCAGTGGCC
The DNA here is from genome assembly GCA_022376525.1 of Russula vinacea. Classification (NCBI taxonomy): domain Eukaryota; kingdom Fungi; phylum Basidiomycota; class Agaricomycetes; order Russulales; family Russulaceae; genus Russula; species Russula vinacea. The sequence continues at coordinate 94,305 of WTXL01000030.1, forward strand.
GGCACGTCTGAGGTCTTAGCAACCAGGGCGGACACCTTGGCAGACACTACGAAATTCCTCAATAACCAGAACCCGGCGGCTGGACACACACCTCCAGTGTCACACGGTCCTCTTTCCAAGCGCTTCTGCAGACAATAGCGATGATACACGACAGAACATCCAGCGCATCATTTGCTAGATCATCAACGGCATATCAGCCTTCCGGAGAAAAATCGGCCAAACACTCAGTTATTGTTTCTCGGGAGGGGAGACGGCAGCACTGGCCGCTCTCGTTTTCAGGGTCCTCGGGATGGAACTACAGCTTGACAAGAGACCCCACCTAGTCCAAACGGTCAAACTGGAGCGGCATCGGAAGGCATGTCAGAGGACGGCGAGATACCAGGTGGGTTTTCCCAGTTCGCCTTTCATTGTCGTGGAGGCGCTCAGCGAGTCAGAGTGTGAAGGTGTCATTAGTAGCCAAGATGCGTTCGCGTCTCAACTGCTAACCAAGCGTCGTTGGTCGATCGTTCCTCGAACCGGCATTCTATCACTTCGCGCGACTCCCGACGGGTTCAGAACGTTCGGACCCAACCACCCAATCACAAGCCCCACGTCGGTGAGAACCAAGTTACAAGGTCTGTCTCCCGCGGAGGAGCACAACGTCGTTTATCGCTCAAATACCAATGTCCTCCCAAGTTTGAGATACCGTATATATGACCCCTCGGCATCACTCGGTGACACGATACATGGAGAGATCGCATTATTTGGGGAGAATAAGGGTGAGCCCATATATCGTACAAAGGTGGTGCCACGTGTTAAGTCAAGTTATCACGTGATTGATTTTCTTTCTCGCACGCAGGCCATCCAGCAAGCTTTCCCAGGAGCTGTCCAATCCTTTTCTCTTTGAAGTCAGCATCTATATTTCATAACAGGTAACGTGGTCTTATATCTACGAGGACCGCGAGGCTATGTAGAGGAGCATAGGCTTGACGGATGAGCTCGACGTGTCCCGATGCTTGGATATATGAGACATAAACCCTACCCTCCTACCTTGGGGTTTCTATTTGACCTGTAAATCCTTCCTTAGAATAGGTTTTTAGCAGGGAAAACCCACTCTGTTGTCTCCGTTTCCCAGCAAAGTCCGCCCAGCCGCCATCTGAAGCTGCAGTCTGAGAGCTTCACTGGCTAGGGCTCTTTGTTGAGAAATACGGTTGTAATTCCACCGGAAGACCCTGAAAAAACAGGGGACTGCCGTACCCCTTCAACTCGTGAGTTTTCTGCTGATTGTTTTCCCGAAGTTATTACGGCCCGGACAGTTTTTTAGGTTTATTCACTGCTCCTCATTGGATGGGCTAGCTGCCGTCATACATATTCCGTATTGTCGGGGTCCGTGTACTGGTGGATGATGTGTTCATTCACTTGTTTCTAATCTGGCGAGGACATTCTTACTGTCTGCCCGCTATTGCTTAGAGGATCCCAAGCCTCATGTCGTCTCTCAACACTGCGTGACTAGTCCCAGTTCGTTTACATTTAGCACACTGGGAAAGGTTTCCTTGACCAGCAACTGGGACGATGCACCTTTCACTTTCGTGCGTACGGAAGCCATATATGGGTGGATCCGGTGGCTTCCTCAATTGTCTTAGTAGAAGAATAACATGACTACTGCGCCAAGTAATAGGCGTGTTTGCTAGATCTCCAGTGATGGCAAAGTAAGTTTACTGCACAATGTATACGACACACCCTGAGTGTGCCTGACGGAGCTTAAGCCTGTTCCTCGCTCGTATCACGACGATATCTATCCTCTGCGGTGCCGGAACTCGCATTATTGTCTTATAGGGCATCCCCACTCTGGTCATTGTATAGCTGTGACTATTCTGACGTCTACCATTGTCACACCATTGTCCCAATTGTCCTGATATGAGTATTACACGTGACGCTCATCAATTCTTCAAGTGTCAATTTCAACTGCAACCTAGCGTCAGTGTGCTAAGAAATCGCCGGCTTCCCTACTGCCTGTCCCTAGCTCAGACAGACAATGTATAAAAGGAGAGCGTGAACGAGCTTTCTCAGCATCAGACAGTTTCATCGCAACTCTCTATCCACTCACCACATAAACAACAATGGATTCCTTCACTTCGCTTTCGCCATCATCTCCAACGCTCCCGAGCACGAGCCCACCCCCTCTACCCCCATTGATGCCGGTGGAGGAGGCTCCGGCAGCGGCTGCATCGTCGCCTAGACGGTCTCGTTTTTGACGAGACATTCGCCCAACGCCATTCTGAAGACTTTCGGTAAGCGTGTGGTGGAACGTCCCGTCTAGAAGCTTATTTTGGTTTCTAATTCTTGTGCGCAGCCAACACACCCTTCACCCCGCCTCAGTTACCCCTCCCCCTTCAAAGATTCGTTCACTTCGTGTTCCCTCCACCCTGGTTGTGGAGATTAATGGTCACCACGACTTTTGTTGTATCGTTATATGACTTTTGCTTGTACCACTGCCTGTAATTTCTTTTCTGAGCCCTGTTACTTGATAGGAAGTAGCTTATTACAGCCAAGCAGCGTATAGTTGTAGTCACTCTTATATAACATGGTTTACCAATCAGTTCACGCGTGAAGACGCTGAGTAACTAGAAAAGGTTTCTAGCTGGCACGGACAAAGTCACCCCGGCGCAAGTTCATAAGGATCGCCATCAGCCATTTCAGGATTAGATTCGATACAGCGATTTCCTGAGGTAAAAGTGCTCCCATGCATGGCGGCGCCTGTTGTTGTGTGCATCAAGAGAAGGCAAAGGCTACGTGAAGCTCTTCACCGCGCAGCCCCGAGTCTTCTGTACGGAACTGTTCACGTCCCATTCCCTCACGCCACGACGTGCAGCACACCAAGGAAAATATCACTATCCATGGTCGATCGGGCCCTCGGACTCTCGGAGCAATGAACGTTTCCGTATACGGCGATTCGGCGAAGTAGTATCATGCGAGGGAAAGAACAGCCCTGGCAAACCCTAGAGAAGGACGCCAATGGTACAGTATAGTTTATGTCTTGGGCCCTTCGCGTGCTTCGTGATTGGGGAGAAGAAAATAATCGTCATTGTGATCCTTCAAGAAAACAAAGAAGCAAAATCCACTTTGTCAAATTTCACTTTGACAAAGCAGATTTTGCGCCTTTGTTTTACGTTGTCAACATATCATTTCGCACCCAGATTAGATTAGCAGATGACTCTCCATGACCGGCGCCTACCCATGTAGGTGTAGTAGGTATAAAGCTGCGACGCGTGAGAATGCAAGCATCGGCTTCGAGGGTCACGGTACGATGTCGGGATCTACCAGAAGGCCATTAGATATTTACCAGAAGGGCGGCAAACTGCGGATGAGATGAATTACGAGCGAACAGGAGGGCGCCGTGAATGAATCTATCTAAATAGGTAGCAGCTTCAGGAAAACAATCAGCAGAGTACTGAGCAATTTTTGTTGCGACTGGGGAGAAATGAGTAGTACTATGCGGCCTCAATCGGCAGGTCGGAGATGACCAAGTGAGTTTTTCGCGATCCGGCTCCAAATCCACAAAGGGCAGGCTTTTGAGTAAACCGTTCCAAGTCAAACAGAGTGAGTTGAAAACGGTGCAATACTGTAGGTAGTTGTCCAGTCCGCCTTTCATCGTAGGACTTTGCTGTGAAGGCGATCTCCACCGGGTCGGACCGTCGGAGTTGTAAGGCAATTACTGTAATTCGTAGCCGAGGAGCGTTCGGGTCTCAAGTGCAAATCCTAACATGTTTGGCGATCCTTTCTCCCACTCTCCGTCTATTTGGCGACGCCGCTGGCGCTTCCTCCATCGGCATCGATAGGGACTTATTACGAGTTGAGGGGGAGGACTCAGTCTCGGGACGGCAAAGAGCGAAGCGAAGGAATCCATTGGCGCCGGTGAGAATGTGGTGAGGCACATTATGAAACTGTCTGGTTGTGGGAGGCTCGCTCATTGACATTTCATACCCGGCGACTCCGAGCTCCGGGCGTGTAGGAACAAGGTTGGAAGGGACGAGGACAACAGGTAATCGTAGTCTGTAATCCTCGGATCGATTTAATTGGGACTAGATTGAACGTCAAATCTGTCATGGAAATACAATAGTCAGAGCAGGCAGATGTACAATAGGACATAATGCGGGCGAGTGCCAGAACCGGGAGATAAGCATTGTCGTTCTCCAAAGTGTGTAACCCGCGGAAGTAAGAAACTGCATAAGCGCTCCGGCACTGGCACGTGAGACTGAATTATACCGACTTGAACGGACAGCCAGACCTACTCATAAGCCTTGGCTATCTACCGCCTAGTCGATTCCTGCAATCTCTCCATGCTTCTGGTTGAGGTGACCCAAGGTGCCTTCTCGTGTTATCAATTGACAATTATGTATTGAAACTCGATACACCAAGCGGCGTTGCAAGGCAAAATGGGCCCACGAGACTGTCAATACTAATGGACGAACAGTTACTAGAAGACCCTCACCTGAGGTCCCGGTACCCCGGCTTCAGGGTCACCTCAATGGCATTGCTACGACATATTATGCAAGAGGCGGTAGCTCGTTGGAGTTCTCAAAGCTGAACAACCTCAGGGGTGGCAGGCCGACTTGGCGGGGGGACGGAGTTGATCAATGGTTTCCCCGCTTGAAGAAGCCATTTGAATTGCAATAGACCAAGTTGAAAGAGGGACACAAAGTACGTAGGCCATCCTTGTCCAGTTGGCCTCGTGAATGTGCGTAGCCGGGGAAAGTTCGTGGCACTTGCATATTCTGGCGTCATTGGTCAGATATTTATGAAATCTGTAGTCCTTCAACTTGTCTCGTATCGGCATTCCGTCACTTAGAGCGACTGTTGGAGTCTAGTTACTGTAATGATCTCAACAGGCGCCAGAGGCCGCTGAGAGGCGTTCCTTGGCGAGATCGTGTAACAGGCCTCTGATCCCCACGTGAGTACAACCTCGCTAGTTATCTCAAGACTCAAATATTAGTAACCTCCTTTTCAGGCTTAAAACTACGCACGAACCTCTCAGCATCTCTTGGTGCCACCCACGCGCCACATACCCCTTACCTGGCTGCCTGGGCGGTACTGCCGCGCATACATCCGTATCCTAGTGCTCTGACACGGGTAAGCGACGCTCCTCCTATCGTGGCCTCGTAAGACAACCAGTGCTCGGCTCTGACGAAAATTGTTCTCAAAATAGTTATGAGGTGTCTTTCTGCCATCACCCTTCCTCATCAGACCGCACGGCTCCGAGCCAAACAGTGTTCAGTGACACAAGTGTGTCAGCGTGGGAGCAACTTTTACTCGTAAAACAACGTTGAATCACCTGTATTGAAAAAAAAAGAATGAATCCTCATCCGATGCTTCGCCGCTGCTGAGTTTTTATGTTAATCTCTCAAGTCTGGTTCCATGACCATGGACGCCTGGTCAAAGTGGCATATCATCGCTGCTTGTGCCTCTCAGGCTCTCCTGCTGGTTGCCGTTTATTCACGCCTGTCCACTGGTCATACGTGTAATTGCGATTAAAACGTTGCTGGGGACGCAGAATCTGTCAGATGCCTCCGGATCATTTTCACATTCCTCTTCCATCGACCGCCGGCGGTCCGCCGATGCTCATGAGGCTGACACGGCGATCACTAGGAGGCCCGAGAGGCGTATAAAAGATGGCCCTACGTCCACTTCAAATCCCCATCAACCGCCCTCTCTCTCTTCGAGCTTCACCTTCTATCCTGGACATGAGCAGCTGACCACGGCGGCACACAGACCACATCGTCGGTGTTGCTCTTGGGAGAGAGGTGGATGCGTACTGTACACTCCTCCCCTCGATTCTCGACCTTCCTTCATCGGGCCTTACTGCTCGTGATGCGTACTGTACTGTCGACGAGGGGGGTCGGAAAAAGCGTGCCGTTCTGGATACTTACACGTGGTCTTACATACCACATCCCCCTCTCGACTTCGCGGCCCTCGTCCACTTCATGGAAGAGGCTCCGGGTGGAATAACGTGTCGTCGAGGGGGGTTGGAAAAAAAATCAGGCAATGTGCGTAGATAGTAGATAGTTGTTTCGGGTGGCAGCGACGAGTCCAGATACCCGGGGAGTTCTGACGAGTCACCAGGGGACTGGCGCTCGTACACCTTAGAGGACGCAAGAGGCAAAAAAGCCCAACCCATAGAAAGGTCCCAGGTTTAGAACCGGGCGTCTTGCCTTTGATGGCCAGGACTCGTCGCTGCTGCCCACCCCACGAGTTCTGCATAAATATACATGCTTTCGTGGGTTTGACTCGTTAAATTCTGGCGTGATGACATGGTCTGCTGAGAGATTTTGAAAAGGTGGCACGCAATAGTAGCTCCTAAGCCGAACAAGAACTGGTATTACAGTATTTGACTCGTATTTTGCCTGAGGGCAAAAGTTCAGCATACAATGGATCCAAAGTCAGTCCGGACAGGAATGCGAGCAAAAGAGGCTAATAACATTCCTCCTCAAAGGTTGGAAGACGCGTTCGCATTTGGCAACAAAAATCTCTTTGGAAATGGATCTTGGCAGCGTTCGTGAACTCAATCCAAGACTCAATCACGCTCTTCTGCCTGAACGCCTGAACCATGACCCCCAAAATACAAAACAAAACAAAAACAGCATTCCCGCCGGGGCGGAGATCGCGCACTCATCAAGCATGGGAAAACCCGTACCGTGGCCGTCAAGCTCGCACACCATCGATTCCATGTAGACCCTCTTGCTTGCGATGTGCCACAGCTACAATGCCTCGCACACAGGCACGCACAAGTCTTCCTCGCCGTGCTTGGGAGCGGTACCACGATCTTTTCAGCATTGTTCCGGGGGCGAGATGCGCTCGAGAAATGTGTGGACTCGGACTTCCGCGTCCCGCTCGTCGTCGGACAGTAGCCAGTGCTCGATGTATCGGCCTCATGGACGGTATAGGTATACATATGGCGCAGTGAGTCTTTCCAAACGTAGATCGTGCATCCTTTCCCTTACGACGTCCGCAGAACTGGCGCGCCGCCGCGCCATCGCTGCAATGATAGTCTTGATGATAAGTCTCAGTACCGCTCACTTTGCCGGGGCTCATCAATAGCATAAACACGAATATACATGTGGGTGTCGGCACTCGCCTAGTCGACATCGAATACCTGCTCGGGGTGAGCGCCGGTCCCCAATTCTCATGAACGACCGAGTTGGCACTCATTTCAATCCCGCCGGATTACCGTGTGCAGTTCACCCTGGCATCGGCCCTACTTCACGGTCTTGAGGCTTTTCCCCGCCCACGAAGCGATGCTCGATCACGCAATCCCGGAGCAGGAAACGCTCCCAGACGACGGGAGCTACTATGGCGGCGACGAAAGAAGGGACCATATTAAACAAATTGTAGATTCGATCGATCTGTCGTGTGCTTGCGAACTCGGAAACACATGCCGTTTTGGATTTGGTCGGGTCGTCCCGCCCAGGCCTGAGAGGGATTTGTTATCCTGGAATTCAAAGGCCAATATCTATCCACCGCCGGCCCACCGGGCAAGTTGCGTTTGGAGTGTTGACTGGTAGTCCTGGTTGATGTGCGCCTGACACACCGCCATGTTCTTTCAGAGTATTCATCATGATGAGCATCCACCGTTTATTACTGGGGAGATTGACGAGCATGAAAGCCATGATGGGTATCTACATGAATTCCGGCATGCTCTTCCGAGTCCGTCGACCGCCGATGCTCACGAGGAGGCTGACAGTTGAGACTGTCATGGCGATCAGTAGGAAGTCCGAGAGGCGTATAAAAGATGGCCATACGTCCGCTCCAAATCTCCATCAACCGCCCTCTCTCTCTTCGAGCTTCACCTTCTATCCTGGACATGAGCAGCTGATACGGCTGCACACAGACCACATGGTCGGTGTTGCTCTTGGGAGAGAGGTGGATGCGTACTGTACACTCCTCCCCTCGATTCTCGACCTTCCTTCATCGGGCCTTACTGCTCGTGATGCGTACTGTACTGTCGACGAGGGGGGTCGGAAAAAGCGTGCCGTTCTGGATACTTACACGTGGTTTACATACCACATCCCCCTCTCGACTTCGCGGCCCTCGTCCACTTCATGGAAGAGGCTCCGAGTGGAATAACGCGTCTGAGTGGGGTTGGAAAGAAATCATGCAATGTGCGTAGATAGTAGATAGTTGTTTCGGGTGGCAGCGACGAGTCCAGATACCTGGGGAGTTCTGACGAGTCACCAGGGGACTGGCGCTCGTACACCTTAGAGGACGCAAGAGGCAAAAAGCCCAACCATAGAAAGGTCCAGGTTTAGAACCGGGCGTCTTGCCTTTGATGGCCAGGACTCGTCGCTGCTGCCCACCCCACGAATTCTGCATATAATATACATGCTTTCGTGGGTTGACTCGTTAAATTCTGGCGTGATCACATGGTCTGCTGAGAGATTTTGACGCTACAATAGCTCGGATTAGCTCCTAGGCCTCGCATTTTGCTTGAGGGCAAAAGCTCAACATACAAATTGATACAATGATTAAAATCAGTCTTTGTGATCACACGAGGTGCTCTATGCTCACCATGGGTGGCGCGCCGAGACGATGATAGAGGGATCGGCGCGCAGGTTCTGAGTTTGGGAAGAGGCCCTCGACATCCTCGTAGGGTCGTTACTATTTACACAAGTCTGTTTACTACTTGACTGCACAGCAAATGGGCAGGAGCGCGTAGCGCTTCTCGATCGAAGATGCGGGCTGCGTGTCCGGGGGCTGGGTGGGCCCACCTGAAGTGGGCTGATTGCCATCGGACTGCGGGGCTCATCATCGATAAGTTATACGAAGTTTCTTCAGGACTTAAAAATCGGGCGTGTCGGGCGGGTAAATTGAAATGGCAGGGAGGTTCTTTGAACCGACCGAAGAAGAAAGCGAGAGGATGGCGGCAGAGACGACAAGACGAACGCGTCACGTGCGGACCTCTCTGCTCACACAAAGCTTGACACAAAGACCCATTCTGGCCCTGCGCTCGTTCCCCGCTTCGACCCAGAACTCCCAAATTCTTCCTCAAAGGTCGGAAGACACCTTTTCCAAGACCTTCGCCTCGTTTGGCAGCAAAAATTCCCGCCACCCTGACCTAGACCCTGATAGCCTTCCGGGCCCTTCCCATCATGAGTCATGACACTACTGTACCACTTCTTCAGCGCACAGAACAGCAGCATCGCTTGATCTTCTATCGTCGTTTGTCATTTTCTCATCCAGGCACTTGTCTAACCCCTGTCGTGGCGTCTCAGCTAGTGTCTCTCTGCGACGAGATACATTAATCGCAGGTAGTGTCTCAGTTCGGCAGTGACCGAAACGTCATAGCAATCACTGCCGAACTTAACAGAGCAGTCAACAATCGATATGAATTTAAACCAAGTACAAGCCGAGTCTTGGAGAATGTCCTTCTCCACCTACTCTTAATGCTGACTAGCGTGCAATCGTAGTTTGCAAGCGTGTACGTTCCGTGCTTCTATTTGTAATCATACCTCCTGGATCGTTCTGGGGGTCAGACGTGCAGACATATGTACGACATGATATGGGTCCATCAGTCTACGATACTTGTTCCGAGTTGCTCGAGCTTGTCGCCAGTGGGATGCAGGCCGGTTCATGTTCTTCCCTTGGGAAAATGCAGCGCTTGGAAACACGATGCTGTTTGGTACACGCTGTCGTGATCGGGTTGTGCCTCTGTGGGCGTACTCATTGGTTGAGTCGAACCCGTTACCCTGTCCGGAAACGTCCTTTGCTTCCGCACGAATCCCGGGATACTCCGCCAAGAACTCCTACTTCTCCGTGCCCCATCAAAACTGCGCAATGTGACGGAAAACTTTTGGAGGACTCGACTTCCGCGTGATACACAGGATGTCTGTATCGATACTGCGCAAGACTTACTCATTTGCTACTGTAGGTATGTCACTGGTACTCGCGCACTGCCTCCCCATCCTCACTGTCGCTATTCTTCAAGTTGATGGTCGAATCCTTTCATGTCCGCTCATTTTCAACGGAATCCAACCATGGGCGCAGCATGTAGGCATCTTCAACGCACGAGCACTTTGGCGATACCGCATGGGAGGATGCGCGTCTGTGGCGAAAATTGTGTTTTTTTTTCATCCAATGAGATGACATCCCCTTGACTGACCACGAGCCAGATGGCATCGCTGCAGGCGCCGCATTTACCTTCCTCTATGAAAACCACATCCTCTTTCCGATTTAATTGATGACGGTCTACGCATACGACATCCGTGCCATACCACCGATCAACATGAGGAAACAAAAGCCGAAGGGAACACATTGCTTCGAAATGACATTCCCCAATATGGGACAACGAGGCGGTCTGCAGCATCACCCTCGACTGCGACTCGCTCACCGCGGGCTCAGATGCAGAAGCAGGCCTCTTCTAATCGATCGCCCATGACCGTATGGTATTGCTGCGCATCGCTGTGGAGCTCAACCCAACAGGCGGGCATGCATACTGGGGGCAAATTTCGAAATGCACGTACAGCACAGTCGCTGCTCAGGTGGACGCAAGCGCACCCTGCTCACCTAATGCGTGTGTTGTCCAGTGGTTGACCTGGGGCCCTGCCGCCTCGCGAGCAGTCGCGCTATGCATTGACGACAGTGACGTCGTGTACATGTGCCCGTCTCAGTCCAGGTTTTTCTGGCTGCGGAATGCGTATCATCTCTGCGCTATCTGTGCGGAGCGATGGCACCTCGAGTGTCACTGTTGTGGACTACCATTCTGCTCGCGTCTTTCGTGGCCGCAAGCATGAGTCATACGTCATACCTACACCAACCCAATGGAAATAAAAGGCATAGTAGTCCCCCACAGCAACTGGAGAAGGCGCCCATGACACATATACCACAAACTGTGGCGAAAAACATGTCTCCAAAGGATACCGGCTCCCAAAAGAATTCCGGCTTAATATCTCAGTCTCACAACCAGTTTTCAACGTGTTGCGCGAAGATGCAGATGTTTTACACAGTGCGTTGCCATCCATAGGAACTTCCCTTGCCCTATCATGTAACAGCTCGTTTCCGAAGGCAACGTAGTTCAATACGCACGTTTAAAATATGGGACGTTGGAAGAGGAATTATAGATGGTATGTTGCAAGGTATGTTGCTCCACCACCGACGGGCTCGCCTGTCTGACTCACGCGAGGCGCCTCAATGAACGTACCCATAGACCATCGTCCCCCATTAACTCCGCATCAAACTTCTGTGACAACATTCATGTGGCCCGAGCATTCCCGATAAAGTCATACCTGAGCCCGCAGGGCAGCTTTGTCCTATACATTCGCCACGGTTGAACTTGTGGAAGTGTTTTCGAATGGGCAACGCAGGCATAGGGTCACGAAGAAAGCGTTGATGCTGGGAAAACTTGTCCACGTGTGAGTATTTTGACAGGGCAGACATGGATAGGCCAACCGCCAAGGCCCCCTTAATGTTTAGTAGGCCTAGGCTACGCTCATTTCCGGTTGAACTGCGCCGGCTTTCAGGGTTTTCCAAAGAAGGGGTCTATTGTCTGTAATGAACAGGGGGTGAAACGGGTTGATCTTCATCGCCTGACAAATGAATCGCAATAGATCATTGATTGTGGCGTTACTGGCGTAGCCGCGTAAGCATCAGTGTCGATAGAGCTGTCGGTAGTGTGTCGGTTCAAACGTTCAATCTTCAGGACTTGATTGATGCCCCAGATTCGTGCCGGCATGTTGGACACCTGCGATGGGTATCACTAGCAGAGGGCAGTCGATCCGTGAGAACATTCCTTGGAAGGTCCATAAACCTGGGCCGAGGACCCCAAACGCAGTCACGGGATATGCAAGGCCTGGCGCCGTTCTTGCTCAACACGGCCTTCCCTGTTGCACATCACAGAATGGTCGCCTCTATCAGGACGGCCTTTTTCCCACAGAGAATGTTCGTCGTCATGGTCGTCCATTGCTGTTTCCCTTTGCCGTTTGCTAAATAGCCGTGGTCATATCGTGCAAAAAGGTTGCCCTCCCGCGATTCCACCCTTTGTCTTCCTATCAAGCTCAAAACTCTCCCATTATCCATATGCCCCCAACCAGAAGGGAAGCGCCTCCTTCCTCTAACTTTGAAGCCCTTTTCCAAGCTGCCTTGGCCAAGTACTCTAAGCAGACCGGGCATGATCTCGTCAACCATCCACGCACCGCCGTGCTCGACCATTGCGACTCTCCCAACGCTATCCTTGCTATATTTGAAGAGCAAGCTCGAGCTTTTGATGAATTTAGAAACGGCGATCCCAAATTGATCAAGTGGCTCAGGCCATTGGTCAATTGTCTGCACATTCTCTGCAGCTCGAAGACTTGTTGCGCGAGTGTTAATCTCGTTAGCCCGGTAAGCATTTCTTCCTGTTTTTTCTTCTCATTTGTACTTGAATTTTAATCTTGATTTTTTAGGTGTTCCCGGCCGCAAAGGCAGTTTTTTCCGGCATTGGGATCCTTCTTTCCGTGGGTGTCTTCCCCGCTTTGTCTAGCCGGCTCTTTGCATATCTGGGTCTACTAGACGGCCAAGTATGTGAGGGCAAGCTACGACGCCCTGGTCGACATATTTGAATGCATCGAGAATTTCCTCCGACGCCTCATGATTTATACCGAGATTCCGCCGACTCCCGCGATGACGGAAGCAATAGTCAAGATCATGATCGAACTGTTGTCTGTCCTTGCCCTCGCGACTAAGCAAATCAATCAGGGACGATTCAGTAAGTCTATCTCTACCATAACACACTTGGATTATACTCAAGCCGCTATAGAGAAATTAGCAAAAAAATTACTGGGGGAAAGAGAGATTGAATCGGTACTTGATAGATTGGATCGACTCACTATGGAGGAGTCTCGGACGACTGCTGCGCAGACTCTTGACGTCGTCCACGGCCTGGTCAATAATATGGAGGTGGTAATGCAAGGTGGGCGCTTCTCGTTCGTATAGGCGAACGTCATGGTACTAAGCGCTGTTAGATGGCAAGGTATCGACCGACGAAATCAGACAAGCTTTGGGTATGCCATATTTGTTCGTTCAAGTATTTTATGTTTACTTTGACCGCTAGTTCTTATGCAAGAGGCTGCAATCAAAATCAACAAGAACGAACGTTCGTAGATCACCCTTTTTGCATCTCATGACTATCAAGCTGAAACTGATCTGCAGGCGACAAGTTACAACGGAGATTCCGACGTTGGCTGTCTGCTCCAGATCCTTGGACGAATCATAATATCGCTCGCAAAGCCCATCATAGGGGATCGCTACGTGGTTTACTGGTGGCAAAATTTTCGAAAAATGGAAAACGACAAATTCCATGTTATGGATCCATGGCAAGCGTAGGTGCTTCTTCCACACAATATTTTGCCGGTGCTGATGGTATCCTGTATTTTAGCGGGCTCAGGAAAGAGTGTGTTGTGGTATGCGTTGTCGCAATTGTTGCTCACCCCGGTATACTCATCTTATCTGATCAGCTCAACAATCATCGAAGACGTTCAGGAATTGTGTCATGCCGGATTAGCTACCCTTGCAATTTTCTACTTTGACTTCCGGGATGCTGCTAAGCAGGACGTCCGGAGCTTGTTATCTTCTATTCTCGTCCAACTCAGCAATCAGTCTAATCATTTCACTGAAATTCTCTCTGCCCTGTATTCGACCCACGGTGATGGTTTCCGGCAGCCCAGCCAAGAGGCGCTGACGCAATGTCTAAAGAATATGCTTAGACTTCCAGGCCAAGGTCCACTCTACATTGTCATAGATGCCCTCGATGAATCCCCAAATACCTCCGGTTTGATGTCACCCCGAGCAGAGGTCCTCGGGGTCTTACAGGAGCTCGTTAACTTGGACCGCCCTCACTTCCATTTTTGCGTCACAAGTCGGCCCGAGATTGACATCCGAGACGCTCTCGAGCATTTGACGAAACACCTGTCTCTCCATGACGAAGTCGGACAAATCAAGACATTGTCAATTATGTCACTTCGGTGGTTTTTACGCACCCGAACATGCGGAAGTGGAGAAAAGAGGATAAGAAGCTGGTCATTGATACGCTCACCGAAAGGGCTGGTGGGATGTAGGTCCTAGCTTCGACCATTGGTCCAGATCGCTTGCTCATATACAGTGGTTCAGGTTCCGATGGATATACTGTCAGCTAGAAGCCCTCTCTCGCTGTTTCCCGCAGAGCCTCCGCAAAGTTTTGGATAACTTGCCAGAGACACTAGACGAAACATACGAACGGACCTTGCGGGGCATCGATAGGGAGAAGTGGGAATATGCCTATCATTTGTTTCAGTGTCTCGTCGTCTCCATCCGCCCTCTCCGAGTCACGGAGCTTGCCGAAGTTCTAGCGGTTCGGCCCAACGCGGAAAGAATTCCCGTGTTCGATGCAAGCTGGCGCCCAGAGGATGCAAAGGATGCTGTGTTGTCTGCATGTTCCACTTTGGTTGCCGTTGTCAACATCGATGGCGAGGAGGTGGTGCAATTTTCACATTTTTCGGTAAAAGAGTTCCTGACCTCCAATCGCATCGCGAATTCCGTTCATGTCTCTCACTTTCACATTCTTCTACAACCTGCACATGCATTCCTCGCTAGAGCGTCTCTCAGTGTACTCCTTCAGCTGGACGACCTTATCAATAAGAGTAGCATCAAGAATTTCCCCTTGGCTTCCTATGCCGCCAAGCACTGGGTTGATCATGCCCAGTTCGAGGACGTATCATCGCTTATTCAAGACGGGATGGACTTACTCTTTGACGAGGACCAGCCCCACTTTGTGGCTTGGGTCTGGATTCACAATTTAGACAAACATTCTTTACAGGCAGATATGTCCGGGCCTTACCCGGAACAACCTGGGGCCCCCCCGCTTTATTACGCTGCTCTGTGCGGATTCCATGACATGGCAAAGCGACTAGTCGCTACATATCCACAAGATGTCAACGCCCACGGCGGTCATTGCGTGACTCCGTTACATGCGTCGGTGAACAAGGGACACCTGGAAGTCACGTTGGTCTTACTAGAGCACGGTGCCGACGTGAATGCTCGAGATGACGAGGATGGGACTCCCTTACACAAAGCATCGCAGCACGGACATCCCGAGGTCGTGCGGTCTCTACTATATCGCGGTGCAAATCCGAACGTGGAGAACGAGAACAACGAGACTCCGCTGTATCTAGCGTCGAGAAAAGGAAGACTGGAGGCCGTGAAGCTCTTGTTGGAGCACAAAGCAGACCCGAATCACCAGGACTCGTGGGGCTGGTCTGCGCTGCGCACCGCGTCAGCGAACGGACAAGATGACGTCGCCCAGTTACTACTCAGCCATGGCGCGGATCCCAACTCACGGGATGCGGATCAAAACACACCGTTACATATGGCGTCGCTCAATGGCAGGGTCGCAGCGGTACAAGTGCTGCTCGAGAATGGTTCGCACGTGGATGCCCGCGATAGGCGGGGTGGGACTCCTTTGCACGATGCGGCGCAAGATGGGTACCTGGAGGTGACGCAGCTGTTGCTCGAAAACGGCGCCGACGCGAACGCGCAGAAGGAAGATCGCTGGGCCGCGTTGCACGTGGCAGCTGGCAACGGACACCTCGAGGCCGTGGAACTCTTGCTCAAGTATGGCGGAGATCCGCGTGCGCGGAACGGAGAGGGCGAGACGCCATTACAGGTGGCGTTGAGGGAAAATAAGTCGGAAGTCGCGCGATTCCTGTCGGAGTGCACCGATGCGGACACGGAGATGTAGGATTTTTATTTTTACGAACACGGGTAGGATTGCTACTCAGGGGAGTTGAAAGAATTTGAAGGCGGGTTTGGCGGGTTTCTTGGATTGATCTCTGCGCATATGTGGTCGACAATCTCTCTACAGCATGTATCAAACTGTATCGCTATCGCAATGAAGTGTATCGCTTGGCCCTCAGGATAAATGCGAGCCAGATACTGTAGTACCATTTCTTGTTTTGAGAGGGCCAGGCTTGTTGCGTGGCTTTTTTCAGAATCTCGCAGCAGACAATGTGATCGCACCAGGATTTAACGAGTCAACCCACGAAAGCATGATATTTATTATCTGCAGAACCCGTGGGGTGGGCAGCAGCGACGAGTCCTGGCCATCAAAGGCAAGACGCCCGGTTCTAAACCTTGGACCTTTATATGAGTTGGGCTTTTTTGCCTCTTTCGTCCTCTAAGGTGTACGAGCGCCAGTCCCCTGGTGAACTCGTCAGAACTCCCCGGGTATCTGGACTCGTCGCCGCCGCCCGAAACAACGCACATTCCCTTTCTGTTTTTCCAACCCCTCTCGACGTCACGTTATCCCGCTCGCGAGCCCCTTCTGAAGAAGTCGACGAGGGCCGCGCGCAAGTCGAGAGGGGGATGTGGGATGTAAAACAACGGGTAATCAATCCAGAACGGCACGCTTTCCCCGACCCCGCTCGTCGACAGTACAGTACGCATCACGAGCAGTAAGGCCCGATGAAGGAAGGTCGAGAAGGTCGAGGGGAGGAGTGTACAGTACGCATCCACATCTCCCAAGAGCAACACCGCCCATGCGGTCTGTGCGCCGCTGTAGTCAGCTGCCCAGGTTCAGGATAGAAGATGAAGCTCGAAGAGAGGGAGGGAGGGAGATGGGGATAGGACGTGGGTGTATGGCTATCTTTTATACGCCTCTCGGACTTCCTACTGATCGCCGTGACAGTCTCAACTGTCAGCCTCCTCGTGAACATCGGCGGTCGATGAAAGAGCATGCCGGAATTCATGTAGTATGACCCATCATGGCTTCACTACATGAATTCCAGCATGCTCGTCATCATGACGAGCATTCGCCACAAAGGTCCAGATAGATTTTTGTTTTACTTGCAACTTCCGCAGGATCTAAATACTCTGAAAGAACATGGCGGTACATCAGGCGGGCATCAACCAGGACTACCAGTCAACATTCCAACATGAGTCACAACCTGCCCGGCGGTGGAAAGATATCGACCTTTGAATTCCTGACAACGCCGAATCCCGGCCTGAGATTTGTTGTCCGGAATTCAAAGGTCGATGATCTCTCAGGCCTCAGGCCGGGGCGGGACGACCCTACCCAACCCAACATGACACGCGTTTCCGAGGTCGCACCACACGACAGATCGATCGAATCCACGATTTGTTTAGTATGCGGACTCGACTGTGATCCTTCCTTTCGTCGCCGCCATAGTAGCTCCCGTCGTCTGGGAGCGTTTCCTGCTCCAGGATTGCGTGATCGGGCATCGTTTCACGGGCGGGGAAAAGCCTCGAGAGTGTGAAGTAGACGGTCGATGCCAGGGTGAACTGTACACGGTCACCGGTAATCCGGCGGGATTGAAATGAGTGCCAAGTGCCAACTCGGTCGTTCATGAGAATCAGGGACCGGCGTTCACCCCGAGCAGGTATGCAACGTCGAATAGGCGAGTGCAGACACATACGTGTATATTCGTGTTTATGCTATTGATGAGCCCCGGCACCGCGGTGGCGCACCAGTTCTGCGGACGTCGAATGGACAGGATGCACGATCTATGTTTGGAAAGACTTACGGCCATATGCATACCTATACCTTCCATGAGGCCGAAACGTCGACAGTACTGTACAGGTCACGTGCCAAGTAGACGCCTAGAGTGCCTAACGGCACTTATGCTCGTTCTTTGCTTACCGGATATACGCATCCACAAGTGCTTGCAAAACTTACCATTGCTCTTCTGCCGGTGCCGAAACTCGCACTATATTGTCCTATAAGGCGCCTTACAGCACTGGCTACTGTCCGACGACAAGCGGGACGTGGAAGTCCGCGCATTTCTCGAGCGCATCTCGCCCTCGACTCGGAACAAATGCTGAAAAGATCGTGGTACCGCTTTCGATCGCGCCCGCGCACGGCGAGGAAGACTCGCGCGTACCTATGTGTGAGGCATTGCAGCTGTGGGACATCGCGAGCAAGAGGGTCTATGTGGAATTGATGGTGTGCGAGCTTGACGGCCACGGTTCGGGTTTTCCCATGCTTGGTGAGTGCGCGATCTCCGCCCCGGCGGGAATGCTGTTTTTGTTTTGTTTTGTATTTCTGGGGTCATGGTTCAGGACGTTCAGGAGTTCAGGCAGAAGAGCGTGATTGAGTCTTGGATTGAGTTCACGAACGCTGCCAAGATCCATTTCCTAAAGAGATTTTTGTTGCCAAACGCGAACGCGTCTTCCAATCTTTGAGGAGGAATGCTATTTGCCTCTTTTGCTCGCATTCCTGTCCGGACTGACTTGAAATCCATTGTATGCTGAGCTTTTGCCCTCAGGCAAAATATGAGACAAATACTGTAATACCAGTTCTTGTTCGGCATAGGAGCTACTATTGCGTGCCATCTTTTCAAAATCTCTCAGCAGACCATGTCATCACGCCAGAATTTAACGAGTCAAACCCACGAAAGCATGTATATTTATGCAGATCTCGTGGGGTGGGCAGCAGCGACGAGTCCTGGCCATCAAAGGCAAGACGCCCGGTTCTAAACCTGGGACCTTTCTATGGGTTGGGCTTTTTTTGCCTCTTGCGTCCTCTAAGGTGTACGAGCGCCAGTCCCCTGGTGACTCGTCAGAACTCCCCGGGTATCTGGACTCGTCGCTGCCGCCCGAAACAACTATCTACTATCTACGCACATTGCCTGATTTTTTTTTCCAACCCCCCTCGACGACACGTTATTCCGCTCGGAGCCTCTTCCATGAAGTGGACGAGGGCCGCGAAGTCGAGAGGGGGATGTGGTATGTAAAACCACGTGTAAGTATCCAGAACGGCACGCTTTTTCCGACCCCCCTCGTCGACAGTACAGTACGCATCACGAGCAGTAAGGCGCGATGAAGGAAGGTCGAGAATCGAGGGGAGGAGTGTACAGTACGCATCCACCTCTCTCCCAAGAGCAACACCGACGATGTGGTCTGTGTGCAGCCGTGTCAGCTGCTCATGTCCAGGATAGAAGGTGAAGCTCGAAGAGAGAGAGGGCGGTTGATGGGGATTTGGAGCGGACGTATGGCCATCTTTTATACGCCTCTCGGACTTCCTACTGATCGCCGTGACAGTCTCAACTGTCAGCCTCCTCGTGAGCATCGGCGGTCGACGGACTCGGAAGAGCATGCTGGAATTCATGTAGATACCCATCATGGCTTGGTATGTCAGGCACACATCAACCAGGACTACCAGTCAACACTCCAAACGCAACTTGCCCGGTGGGCCGGCGGTGGATAGATATTGCCCTTTGAATTCCAGGATAACAAATCCCTCTCAGGCCTGGGCGGGACGACCCGACCAAATCCAAAATGTGTTTCCGAGGTCGCAAGCACACGACAGATCGATCAAATCTGCGATTTGTTTAGTATGCGGACCCGACTATGGACCCTTCTTTCGTCGCCGCCATAGTAGCTCCCGTCATCTGGGAGCGTTTCCTGCTCCAGGATTGCGTAATCTAGCATTGCTCCGTGGGCGAGGAAAAGCCTAGAGAGCGTGAAGTAGGGCCGATTCCAGGTGAACTGTACACGGTAATCCAATGCGGTAATCCGGCGGGATTGAAATGAGTGCCAACTCGGTCGTTCATGAGAATCGGGGACTGGCGCTCACCCAGAGCAGGTATTCGATGTCGACTAGGCGAGTGCCGACACCCACATGTATATTCGTGTTTATGCTATTGATGAGCCCCGGCAAAGTGAGCGCAAGAGTGAGCGGAACTGAGACTACTATCGTCAAGACTATCATTGCAGCGATGGCGCGGCGGCGCGCCAGTTCTGCGGACGTCGTAAGGGAAAGGATGCACTCACTGCACCATATGTATACCTTTACCTTCCATGAGGCCGATACATCGAGCAAACGTCGACCATGAGTGTGTACGGGAGTCCGCAGCTTGTCGCCAGACTCACGCGGAATATAAATTGGATTCAAAAAAACAAAAAACCCATGAGTGTGTATGGGTAATGTTAGTCACGTGCCGGTTAGTACAACAAGTGTGCCTGATGGCGCTTTTGCTCGTTCTCGGATATACGCATCCACAAGTGCTTGCAAAGCTTACCATTCCTCTTCTGCCGGTTCCGAGACTCGCACTATATTGTCCTATGAGGCGCCTTCCAGCACTGGCTACTGTCCCACGACGAGCGAGACACGGAAGTCCGAGTCCGGCATTTCTCGAGTGCATCTCGTCCCGGAACAATGCTGAAAAGATCTTAGTACCGCTTTCGATCGCGCCTGCGCACGGTGAGGAAGACTCGCGTGTACCTGTGTGAAAGCATTGCAGCTGTGGGACATTGCGAGCAAGAGGGTCTATGTGGAATTGATGGTGTGCGAACTTGACGGCCGGGCCACGGTACGGGTTTTCCCATGCTTGGTGGGAGTGCGCGATCTCCGCCCCGGCGGGAGTGCTGATTATTTTTTTTGGCATTGTTCAGGCGTTCAGGCAGAAGAGCGTGATTGAGTCTTGGGTTTGAGTTCACGAACGCTGCCAAGTTTCATTTCCTAAAGAGATTTTTGTTGCCAAACGCAAATGCGTCTTCTAATCTTTGAGGAGGAATGCTATTTGCCTCTTTTGCTCGCATTTATGTCCGGACTGACTTTGGATCCATTGTATGCTGAGCTTTTGCCCTCACGCAAAATACGAGTCAAATACTGTAATACCAGTTCTTGTTCGGCTTAGGAGCTACTATTGCCATCTTTTCAAAATCTCTCAGCAGACCATGTCATCACGCCAGAATTTAACGAGTCAAACCCACGAAAGCATGTATATTTATGCAGAACTCGTGGGGTGGGCAGCAGCGACGAGTCCTGGCCATCAAAGGCAAGACCCCCGGTTCTAAACCTCGGACCTTTCTATGAGTTGGGCTTTTTTGCCTCTTGCGTCCTCTAAGGTGTACGAGCGCCAGTCCCCTGGTGACTCGTCAGAACTCCCCGGGTATCTGGACTCGTCGCTGCCACCCGAAACAACTATCTACTATCTACGCACATTGCCTGATTTTTTTTTCCAACCCCCCTCGAGGACACGTTATTCCACTCGGAGCCTCTTCCATGAAGTGGACGAGGGCCGCGAAGTCGAGAGGGGGATGTGGTATGTAAAACCACGTGTAAGTATCCAGAACGGCACGCTTTTTCCGACCCCCCTCGTCGACAGTACAGTACGCATCACGAGCAGTAAGGCGCGATGAAGGAAGGTCGAGAATCGAGGGGAGGAGTGTACAGTACGCATCCACCTCTCTCCCAAGAGCAACACCGACGATGTGGTCTGTGTGCAGCCGTGGTCAGCTGCTCATGTCCAGGATAGAAGGTGAAGCTCGAAGAGAGAGAGGGCGGTTGATGGGGATTGGACGTGGAAGTATGGCCATCTTTTATACGCCTCTCGGATCTCTTAATGATTGCCGTGACTGTTTCGACTGTCAGCCTCCTCGTGAGCATCGGCGGTCTGCGGGAGTGCATACTTTCACTACATGAATTCCAGCATGCCCGTCATGATTATAAGCCTTCGCTTTTTTATCACCAGGGAAAAATTCATAGGAATGTCCAGATAGATGTTTGTTTTACTTGCAGCTTCAAAAGAATCTTACCACAGCGCCTCTCTGAAAGAACATGGCAGTACATCAGGTGTGCGTCAACCAGGACTACCGGGCAACACTCCAAACGCGACTTGCCCGGCGGTGGACATATTGGCCTTTGAATTTCTGACAACGAATCCGATGATCGCAGGCTTGGGCCGACCCGACCAAATCCAAAATGGCATGCATTTCAAATTCCGAGGTCGCAAGCACACGATAGATCGATCGAATCCCTCGTCGATCCGACTATGAGGGCTTCTTTTCATCGCCGCCATAGTAGCTCCCGTCGTCTGGAGCATTTCCTGCTCCGGGATTGTGTGATCGAGCATCGTTTCGCGTGCGGGGAAAAGCCTCGAGAGTGGAAGTAGACGGTCGATGCCAGGGTGAACTATACTGTACACGGTAATCCGACAGGATTGAAATGAGTGCCAACTTGGTCGTGGGAATCAGGGACCGACGCTCACCACAAGCAGGTATACAATGTCGAATAGGCGAGTGCCGACCCCGGGTGTAGCAGATTCGTGTTAATGCTATTGATGAGCCCCGGAAAAGGGAGTAGCACTGAGACATGAGGATCGACGGTCGACGGAAGAGGAGTGTGAAAATGATCTGGAGGAATCGGACCACGTCTCATCACAGATTCTGCGTCCCCAGCAGCGTTTTTAGTCGCAATGGTGCCTATGACCGGTGGACAGAGGCGTGAATAAACGGCAACCAGCAGGAGAGGCACGAGCATAGTTTTGGACCGCCAAGTTTGGTAATGATATGCCACTTTAGCCAGGCACTCCATGGTCCCAGCACCGGACTTGAGGGATTAACATGAAAACTCAGCAGTGGCGAAGAGGGATGTAGGTGGTTCAACGTTATGTTACGAGTAAAAAGTTGCTCCCACACATCACTTGTGTCACGTGAACACCATATTTTTGGCTTGGGAGACCCGTTGGGGCTGGGGCGCAGATGAGATCTATATGCGTCTGATGAGGAAGGGCGAGGCAGAAAGACACCTCGTAACCTTTCTGGGTAGAATAATTCTCAGCAGAGCCGAGCACTGGTTGTACTACGACAGGGGGACCACTATAGCATCGCTTACCCGTGTGAGAGGATACGAGAGCACAGCACTATGACACGGATGTATGCGCGGCAGTACCACCGAGACCGCCAGACTGAGCGATCGCTTAATGTAGCAGATAAGCGCCAAATAGAGAAAGATCGGGGCGGACGGGCCGGGACTGGAGCGTGGGATGCGGATGCGGGATCGCCGGCGAGATGGGCGCTTGCCGGCGCCATGCTTCATTCTGAGGACTTCACCCCTTGCTTAACTACACCGACTTGCACCTGATCGACACACGGTGAGCCTTTATAAATGCACGACATAACCACATCAGCTTCCCCATTCGGGCCGCGCTCACTGCTTGTGCATACGCCGCAGGTCGTGTTGACTGAAATTTCGTGAAAGACAAGACGAATACAAGCACACCCCAATAAAGCTCATCGAACAAAAGACAACGACCAAGACGACATCGTATGGCAGCCGGGAAGCAGAAGATTGCCGCTGCGCCTCATCCACCTCTGCCTGCAACTGCCACGGCAGAAGCGCAGAGCAGGAAGAGCAAGAAGAAGAAGCGTGCGGCCGCGAAGGCGCGCCGAGACGATGCCGATGCCCTTGCCCCGAGTGACACGCTCGATTTCGGGACGCTTCCAGCTCCCGACGAGGGGCTCGCCGAGGCCATAGCTGCGGTGCTCGAAGCACCGCGCGCGGCAGCAAACGGCGGGGGAGCCGGCGGGCACAATCTCGGCGTCGCGGGTGCGGATGCGACGGCTGCAGCACAGGCAGAGCTGCTGGCGACTGCGAACGAGCTATATCAGCGGATGGATGCAGGTGGGGGTGGGCTACGGCCCGATGGCGCGTATTGGGCAGCGCTGCCAGCGCACATTCGCAACTTTGTACGAACCGCCTCCCTCTCTCCGCCTTTGCGTTCTGCAGGTGGTAACGAGCGGGCCAAGGCGCAGGCTATGTACGCGATTGCACAGCAAATGGCGCATTCGGGCGAACAAGGCGAGAGCCAATTGCCATGTCAAGTCGGTGGCAGTGACGGCGGCGATGATGCGTCGGAGGGGGAAGAGCGAATAGTGGGGGGATTTACGGCCGGGTGGCAAGGAGAGATGTCGCTGCCGGTTGATCCGTCGTTTTTTGCAGATGCGGAGTTCGCTGCGGCACTTGAACAGCAGGGGGAGAAAAGCGGGATAATTGGGGTAGGTGTGGGAGTTGCGGAGGTGAAGGAGGGCGAAGGAGGTGACGAGGCTGGGAGTGACGATGCCGAGGTGGGGAAGGGGGTGGCCGGCCGAGACCGGGAAATTCCCACGAGGGATGGAAAGTTGGTGACGAGTTCGGTCGTCAGCGATTTGCTACCAAAGGCAGAAGCAGCAGCGGCCGCGGCAGCAGCAGCAGCAGCAGCAGCAGCCAGAACAGCAGCAACAGCGGCAAAGGCAAAGGCTTCATCCCTCAACATGCCCCCCAACACAAAGCAGCCCTCATCCAGAGCCCAAGGCAAACAACCGATGAATTATCCTCCCCCTCCTCCCTCCGCTACCATGACCACGACCTCCACAACAACATCCACCACGCTCAACAAAAAACAAACGCGCCATCTCCTACAACCCGCTCATCAAGGGCTGCCTCAAAGGCCCCCCTTCAACCCCACGCTTATCCCCACACACATTCCCATCACCATCCATCGCCACCCTCCTCGAATGCCTCCCAACCTCAGAAACATCGACCATCCTCAGCTCAAGCCCGTCATCTCGAAACAATGCAAATGCAAACAACAAGATATGGAGCACAAGCTCAACCGAAGAACGCGAACGGATCAAGGAGTTTTGGCTCGGCCTCGGCGAGCAAGACCGACGCAACCTCGTCAAACTAGAGAAAGAAGCCGTCCTCAAAAAGATGAAGGAGCAACAGCGTCATAGCTGCGCATGCGCAGTCTGCGGTCGCAAGCGGTCTGTTTACCAATTCCAGCTCCACTTTTTTTTTCCCTTGATCGCTGACGACTGGCCCCTCTCCGCGTTCCATGATTTAACCAGGAGCGCCATCGAAGAAGAGCTCGAGGTACTGTACGATGCCTACTACGATGAACTAGAGCAGTACGCGAACATCCAGCAGCGCTACGTTGCCTCTGGTGGCGCACATCCACCGCCACCCGGTCCCGGCCCTTTTCCCGGTTCTGTCGAGGTCGACAAGAACGGATCCTTCGTTGGTGCACCGCGCAGCACGCGAGCATCCGCAAAGCAGCCTCAATCTCATCCACCTCAAGTCAACGGTCGAAAATCAGGCAAGCACCCTCCCCAGGAGAGCGAATTCGATGACGACGAGCAGGATGATGAAGAGTACGAAGAGGACGAGGAATATGAAGATGATGATGACGACGACGACGACGATGACGACGATGACGACCCCGAGGAGAATGATCCGGATGAGATCCCTCCAGCTAAGCCCCGCACAGGCACCCGTGGGCACGGCGGTCGTGATCGTCGAGCCGCGCCGAACGGGAAAGTCGCTAACGGCGATGGACTCTTCAATTGGAATAGTCTAGCCGTTACCGGTGCGTGGGCAAATTTTTGTGACTTCTCCGTCGTGTGCCCACTCACGTGCCACTTAACTCTATATATTCACAGGTAACATTCTCACCGTTGCAGACGATCTTCTCAAAAATGATGGGCAAAAGTTCCTCGAGATGATGGAACAGCTCGCTGAGCGACGCATGCAGCGTGAGCAACAGGCGGCTCAGGATCTTGAAGAGGATAGCGATGCGGACCATGGTGAGGAAGGTGATGACGATGATGACGAGGACGATGATGACGACGATGACGACGAGGAGGAAGATGAGGAGGAAGAGGTCTGTTGTGTCACTCTTCCGACGTTTAACGATGCTAACTTGCGCAGGCGCTCACCGAGGATCAAAAGATGGAGGAGGGCAAACGCATGTTTTCCATTTTTGCCGCACGCATGTTCGAGCAACGAGTGCTCCAGGCGTACCGCGAAAAGATCGCGCAGGAGCGTCAAATGCAGTGCTTCGCGAACTTGAGGACGAGGACAAAGCGTCTAAGGACCGCGAGGCACGCAGAGCTAAAGAAAATCAGAAGAAGAAGGACAAACGGCGGTCCGTATTTTTCACTCTTCTCTAGATTTCTCTTTTGTTAGATGATCCCTGACTGTTATGGATCATAATAGGCAGCAGAAACAGGCGAAAGAGGAAGAGCGTGCGCAGCGAGCAGCTGAAAAGGCCGCTGAGGAAGCCGCGTTTAGGGAGAAGCAGGCCCAACTCGAAGCAGCGCTGAAGAAGAAACGCGAAGAGGAGAAGGCGCGGCTCCAGGCAGCCCGAAAGCTGGCTGAGGAAGAGAAAGCGCGGAAGGAGGAGGAGCGCCGGCGGCGAGCTGCGGAAGAGAAAGAGCGCGAGGCGGAACGCGAACGTAAACGGCGGGAAAAGGAGGAGCGTCTCAAGGCTGAACGCAGGGAAAAGGAGGAGCGGGAACGCAAGGCCAAGGAAGAGCGCGAGGCGAGATTGGCAGCAGAACGCGCCGCAAGGAAGGAGCGCGAAGAACGCGAGGAGAAGGAGCGCAGGGCGCGTGAAGAGAAGGAGGCCAAGGATCGTGCCACTTCTAAGGAGCGCGAACAACAGCAGCGCAACGCGACGAACGCTATCAGCGCGGCCTCCAAGCTCCGCGGCTCAACGTCTCCTCGCAACGGCGTACCGTCAGGATCATCTATGCAGCGTTCCCCAAACAATACGGCAGCATCCAAGAAGATCATGACGAAACCTCAGCCGCTACAGCAATCCTCTACATCTTCCCCCATGGCATCCCGTACTCCATCACAGTCACAAGCACTTCCTTCCCCTGGCCAACCTCCGTCCCAGTCGCACTTACCGCAGTCCCCCCGTCAGTCGATGACAGTTCCGCCGACCCCGCAGCCTCTACTTCCCGTCACCCCGCACCTCCCTCCGATACCGCCCCCCACCCATCTCCGCTCTTCTCGCCCAACGGACCTCCACGTGGCTTTGCCTCGGCCACGACGCCCTTCGCTGTTCCCGGGCCCCCGTTTGCCCCGCAGGTACAGGCCCTAGGGCCATCTGCACTTCCGCCTGGTTTCCCCGCCGCACCCCCTGGACCCGCCCGCACCCCGTTTGACATGTCTTTTCCACCTCGTCCTCCCGCGCCCATCGGACCGCCGAGCTCGGGGCTGGCTCCGGGCGCGGGACGTCGTGCAAGTTCGAACAATGTTATTGCAACGCCAGCACCGGACGTCGGCCCCATTGGGCGGCCCATCGCGCCCATCGCGCCCATCGCACGGCCCAGCACAAGCGGGACGACTACACCTCCTTCTGCGACGTCTGCATCGGCCAGCACGCTCAGTACCGCATCGCCTGTACGCCGCTCGCCAAGTCCGAAAGGCATCGTGTTGGGCTCGTCCGCGCTCGCGACTGAGGATGACGAGATCATGTCAGACCGCCGTCTTGTCGGTGGCAATGCGGGCGTGGGCGCGGGTGTGGGCGTTGGCGTTGGCGTGGGCGTTGGCGTGGGTGGGCCTCCTGGATGGCGTGGATTCGGCTCTCCGCGCGCGAACGGCGCGTCTCCATGGGGATCTGCAGCTCAGCAACCCCAGCAACCCCAAGCACAACAACAACAACCGCAGTCTCAACAGTCGCCGCCTCAACCTCAACAGCAGCAGCAGCAGCAACCACCGCCTCCGCCTCTCGGGTTTGGACTCGGGCTTGGTATGCGCCCTGGTCCACATCCCGGCCCACCGCTTGGCGGTCCTATGTGGGGCGGTGCAGGTCTGGGCATCGGTGGCGTTGGCGTTGGCGTTGGCGTTGGAGGTGGGATCGTGGGTGCGGGCGCGCCGGACCCGGCGTGGCATCCGGCTGCGGCGAATCATTTTTTCGCGGCGGCGCAGAGCCCGTTCGTGCATGGGTCACCGACTTCACCGCATAATGGGGCGTGAGCACGTGATGGTCTTCAAGAGGAGGCGGAAGCGCGGCGGGGGGCAGGGAGGGGGTTTTTGAACATCATATGCATTTTCATGGCATGGCGTCTGTGCACACATGGCTCTGTAGCATTTTTTTTAACACTCATCCATCCCATTTCAATCCATCCCATCCATTCAAAGTTCTGGTCTGCACCTCACCCAAACCTTTCCTCTCCTGTCTGTCGACGTTCGTTCCTTTCCCCCTCCAACGTACTTTTTTCTCTTCTGCATGGTCGCCTTCCGTCGACCCTTCCTTCCTTTTTCGAATCATCGAGGCCTTGACTTTCTTCTCACTTGAGTCGTAATAGTAGCGATAGGCAGCAGTAGCAGCAATAGCAGCAGCAGCAACAACATCAACATCAACAATCACACTGACATAGCGTCAATCAAATCATAGTAAAAACTCAGTATTCAGTTTTCAGTTGCTGCTGACTCCGATGTGATGGTGCACGGCGAGTCCCCTTGTGCGAAGTTAAATCTGGGCAGTCGGGCCAGATGTTCAACGTTCAACTCGGGGCTGGCAGGCCCGTTACACTGCACAGTACAATAGTCAACCTTTTGAGAAGTTTCTTCTACAAAGACAATTGATGTGCCACGCACCGGCGGATCAGCTCATATGAGCTGAGTGGTGTATCTTTTAGGTTGCAGGTCGATGCGGCCCTTCTATTTATGCGAATCATGTACCCGGAGGCGTCGGGTTGTATGTACTAGTGCGAAAAAGATGATCGATGAGCGCTGAGCCCGGTACCATAATCAACAAGGGGCGGACAATTAGTACGGAAGGTCCTCATCTGACTAAACTTTGCGGCTACATCCTTCCATTATCGCACGTTCCTCTTGGTTAGCGCTTTCGCGGACAATAGTGTATATGTACAACAGCAGAACATCCGGCCGATACATTAACTGTGAATAAGCCTAGCCAGCTCGCCAACGGCATTTACCTTCAGGAAACCAGTCAGCCGAGTACATAGTAATCGTTCGTTTGGAGAGAAGAAGACAGTAGCACTCTGGTTTTCAAGGCCCTTCAGAGGTGGAATTTACAGCCGCACTGGCAAGTACTGTAAGCCTTGACAAGCAGACTGTCTCAAACGCGAGCAGCTCCGTGTCTCGAGTGCAAATCCTCGCGTACCAGCGTTCTATCGCTTCGAGGTTAGACTTTGCCAATCCATCCCAGCAAGCGCCAGGGGGTGTTCAAGTTCGTTGGCGAGAACCAGGTTACAAGGTCTCTCGCCTCTCCGCGGGAGCACAACATCGCTGATTGCCTCGATATCAATGTCCTCCCAGCTATGAGAGATATTTGAGCCCTTCAACATCACTTGCAGTGGTGACACGGTACAGCCTGAGGCTGTACTGTACATAGAAAGATCGGGGGGAGGTTCAGGTCGAGAAGGGTGAGCACCCAGACCACCGCATCCAGACAGCCATTAGGAACAGAGTAGACCAAGACTGTGCTGTGGTCGAATGGTGGGTAGCATTGTGAATGAAAGGGCTGACGCGATAAGAAGAGGCATGATGCATGACCGTTGGGAAGATAAGAGGGCGGTTATGTAAGTATTGATGACATAATATGCCTCATGCAATCGGCCTTAGCCGCCTCGGCGATGCCTGGTGTGTGCTGTCTGAGGACATGTAAAGCGGAGAGTTGTGACAAAAAGGCTGCTTGGTTCCCCTCTTGCGGAAAGCCTTAAGCTGAGGACGTAAGAGAACCAGGAGGAGATTTCTACGTCCTATCAAACCTCCACTGCAGCAATCGCTCCGAGTCTGACAACTCGTGCCCCCATATTCCATATTGTGTCAGCAGCGATGGCTACAGCCTGGTCCACTGTTCAAAACCAGCAGATCGTCACTCAGAACTTTTATTTGTCGTGGCGTTCTCGCTAGCACTCATCATTCGCGGGTGAAAGTGAAAAGAGTTGCAGGCGGTCGAACAAACAGTGAAGGAAAGGGGCAAAGGCTAGTTATTAGAGACTCATTACAATAACCGCCGCAGCTGAGAACACGGATACATGTTCAGGTTAGAGAGGGGCAAACGTGACTCCGTGAGGACCACAGAAACCGCTCAATCATAAAGGCTGAGAGAAGAGAGAATCATAGGGCGAACTCACTAGTCGTCATGGTGTCAAGGCGAGAACTTACGATAAAGACATCTATCCAATAACGGGACTGAAACCATTACTCCCGACGTCGATGGGAGTTGAGGGCGTGCGCACCGATTCAAACTTTGGGTGGCTGGAGACAATGAATGCAAGCGAGGCGAAAAATCCATGCATTCAAATGTGTTTGGATAATGAATTGCCAGGGAGGAAAACCTCTCGCAGAGGATTGAACTAACTGACATTGTCGAAATCTCCAAAGAGAAAAAACGCTTGCCCCCGAGGGCCCTTTGTAGTTTATACGCGTACGTGCAAAAGCTTGATGTACCACACACGCACAGAACAAATGATTCAAGATCATGACACGACGAAAAGGGCAATTGAGCACAGTGATATGGAACTAGAAGTTCGTTAGCATTCGTTAGAGCCTTACAAGGGCCCGAGGGAGCAGGTGCAAGCCTGAGAGACAATAGGACGAGCAGCGAGCATTCAGATATTCAGACACTGTAACAGAGTTACATAGATCCATGACTCCGAGTGAACGAAGTCAAGCAAGCAAAGCGGCGAGTGGCGCGCCACAAGTTATGTAAGTAACTTTCGGGTTTATTGTCCGTGCGGCTCTGATGGCCCGCCACCCTAAGCGCTGAGCAAAACACACACGAGTCAGCTCGTGTAGCGTAAAAAAAAAGGTTTGAAAAACAACAATAGATCGAGAACGCCATGTCCACGGTGGTGGAATAACTATCGGAAACTTTGATCTTATCGCCGCTACGCTGCCACTCTTTTCCATTTCTGCTAGTAATGCGTCATATGCCACGACGTCCGTAAAATACAATAGCGCACCCATAAGCCACATGGTGGCGAGCTCCACCGTCCGCGCGCCCGCGCGCCTTCTACAGTTTTGAATCTAGTAGAGACGCCCAGTTGGACCCCCATTGGTCATAGTATGGTGAATCAAGCCGACTCCACCTCCACCAAGTCAGGGCGATCAACACTATAAATCACCTGAGCAATCATCTGAGCGAGCGAAACGCGAGGGATAGCATCGAAAAAAGCAAGTCGACTAGTAGTAGGCGCTGAGAACTTTCTCTGAGACTGCAAGTGGTTCCATCTTGCGAGAAGTTCGCACATGCGGTATGATTCGTCACGTATGATTACGATCTCGCTCCCTCTAACAGTCAAGCGTCGGCATTATTTTTACCCGCACAAAAATCTATTGAGCAATGGGCTCCAACCTCGAGGTAGTAGACCCATACAGTTCGAGCGCGACCCGTAGGGCAGATCGTGTCGTATTTCCTTAGACGGCCTCGCGCAGCGTGCCCGTAAATTGCCAAAGTAGTATGTCTCCGGCCATTAACCATCACATGTGTGAGCGAAAGCAGCCCTCAACGTTTCCACCCCGCACTGTCAGCATGAATTGGTTTTTGCATGCCAAAACGGTGAAAATTGGCAATTCATACTTAAATAGTTTTCACCGGGAAG
This sequence comes from Russula vinacea, assembly GCA_022376525.1. Taxonomy (NCBI): domain Eukaryota; kingdom Fungi; phylum Basidiomycota; class Agaricomycetes; order Russulales; family Russulaceae; genus Russula; species Russula vinacea. Next base: position 125,427 of record WTXL01000030.1, read on the forward strand.
TCCCGTGAATAAACTTTATGTCCGTTCCCCCGGCCCAGCAACTAATCCACCCATTGTGTCAAAAAACTTTAAATTTATTTTATACAACTGAATAGTGAAAAATATTTAAATATGAGTTGCCGTTTTTTCACTGTTTTGGCATGCAAAAACCAATTCATGCTGACAGTGCCGCAGCCAGTATGTAACCACGAATAACTCACCTGACGGTCCTGACCACATGATCTTATTAGTCGCACCTGTCGTATCAGGGAATTCGGGGCCTCTTGTCCGCCAACAGACTCCGCGGGAAACACTCCGCTAATGTCGAAATACACATCCCCGTACGATGCCGTAAGGTAGTCCCCCTTGCGCATATATGGATAGCTGGCATGTAGCAGCACGAACGTGGTCCATGGGTTTGCTGCGATCAGAGGCTGCAGGTGGGCTGGGCTCGCGCGCATTAGTGTGATATCTGTGGAGCCGAGATCTGTGCACGAGGCGGACATCGTGTTAGGTTCAAAAAAAAGGCGTCATACCGGGCTTATTGTCCTCGGAGGTTACCTCGAGAGTCGTACGCAGAGCAAGGTCATCCAGAGCCGTAGGGGCACGTTCGATTAGAGGTGTGTGTAAGTACTGAACAAGGCTGCGGCTGCCGCAGCGGGGTCGGCAACGGCGGACACGTCCAAAATAGTGCGATAACAAACAACAGACTTGGACCAGCCAGATTGGGGTTATTCGCGCTTTCCACCAATCGATCACGCAATGTCATGGAGAAACTTGTCAAAAGCGGAACAGGCCACTAGACTCCTCCGGTTTTAAAGAATGCACTGTATCCTCGTTTTCTTGAAGCACAGCCTGCACAACTCGTCGTACGTGCGCGCAGCGCAGTGTTTTATTAGTCCTCGAATAAAGAATGACACGGAAGACCGTACAGATGAATAGGATTGGCCCTTTGCGTCGGTGTGAGCCACCTGTACACAGCGTCCTGCAGCTCTGGATAACCGCTGCGCTACAGCTTTCCCCGGGTCCAGGAGGCCATTCAAAGGCTAGTTGGTCCCGATTTTCCTCGTTCAAAAAGGAGTGGTCATGCTTGTCGATTACTATTGGGTAGTCTCAGTGAAGTGGAAAGAGAAGCTTTCGACCAGATTGGGGTGATGAGCTAAGAAGACACGTGTTAGGCACGTGTGGATGGGCGATCTTATCAGATCATTCAAACTTGACCCATAACCTCCACCACGATGCCCGTCACCCGGGAGGAACTCGAGGCGGCTATCCGCGCAGCGATACAAGTTACACACGTGAACGTAGAAGACAATTCCGGTGGTTGTGGGGAGAAGTACTCTGTCCTCATTGTCAGCAAGGTGCTGTTCTTTCCCCTCAACTCCGACGGTCGCACTGACTCCAATGACTGGACGATGGATGATTTGCCAGGACTTCGAAGGCAAGACGACGCTGGCACGGCACAGGATTGGTACTACATATTCACCACTTGTTTTTCGTGCCCCCATCTTTACCAGTATAAACCCTCCGCAGTCAACGAAGTGCTGAAGACGCAAATCGCCCAGATTCACGCGTTCACTCAGGTGTGCAGTCTCTCACGCCGCTTTCTCCTCATCGCTGATATAGGCGACACGTGGAGAAAACATTGACTCCACAGCAGTGGGAAGATTCCCAGAGGGAACCAAACGCCACTTCCTGATATCTTGACGCGCGCAGTCATGACTCGGATGGATTACAATTAATTTGTTTCTTCCTATTGATCGGAGGATGACAGTGACTATCGTAATGGTAGACAAGTTATACATCCGCCCAAAGGGGTACATAATACAATATTCGCATCAATTAGCTGAATGTGCTACATTGCCTGGTCGAAGCCGTCGAAAAAGGTGTGTGTGGTTCAATACCTCCACCCGTGAGAGCGAAGGAGGAAACATGCGAAGAACGAAGTCGTGAATACAAGTGGGTGGTGGTGCTGCAGGTAGATATGTGAAGCGATAAGTAAAGGAGCAGGAGACAAGGTACATAAAATACTTGCCAGTGATGAGGGTGATGAAGCGCCATGTCGCAGAGGAATAACCTAAGCAACGATGCAGCCGCCGCTTGAGCCGCCGTCGGCGTCAATGGGAGTGGAGGTCTCTGGCGCGGTCTCGGGCTCAGAGAAGATGGCGTTGATGGAGAAGAGTGATGTGAAGGAATCCATTGATGTTTTAAGAGGTAGAAGGTTGTTTTGTGAGTGTGAGTGAGTTGGTTTGTCGCTTGGGAGCTGATGGATAGGATGACCGCGTTCTTCTCCTCTTTTATACGTTTGATGGTGAGTGTCAAACATATTCACATACAGTAAATCCCAGGCGTGCGCGCGCAAGAACAAGAACATAGAGAAGTGAGTCGCTTGCGGAATAGACGAGGTACCGTCTATCTGGCGCAGCGGAACCCGGACATGGCGAACAATACGCCAGGTACGTCACATCAGTGTGAACAATAAGAAATCATAACTCTCTGGGACGCTGACAATTTTATTTTAGACGTGTCCTCGAGGCTGACAGAAAGACAAAAGAATCGCATATCTGCATCTGCTAACCATGAGTAGCTGATGTGTTAGCCTATTTTAAGTACCACGGTGATCCGAGGCTTTCTCCTTTTCTCACTGCGAAAGTTGAGAATAGTTTCTCTACCCGGAAAGTAGGGATAGGAGATCACGTCCAATTGTTTAGTTTGTAGGAGGGGGGGAAGGGGGGAGCCCTTCAGTAAAGATAAACGACAGGGGGAACTCGCAGTACTGCGAGTTCACATTTTCACAGCTAGACACTTGACGGTCTCAGGAACGATTGGAACTGAAACTGGGAGTGGCTCGAAGCGATAAAACGCCGGTACGAGGAAGTGTTCAACCAACGGTGCTTGATTAGCAGTTGAGAGGCGAACTCATCTCGGCCGCTGATCACCAATCCCCATCATCACTCAGACTTGGTGGTGATCGCCTCCACGTAAAAAAAACCGACAATGAAAGGCAGACTGGGAAACTCACCTGGTCGTCGCCCTCTGACCCGTCCTCCGAGGCGGCTACAAGTTTGATGGTTTGAACGAGCTAGCCTAGACCAAGGCCTAGACGTAATGATTCTTGTCAACAGACGTAAAACTTATCGGTGTAATTCTATCCCGAGGGCCCTGAAAAACGAGCGTACTGCTCCCCCGACAAAACAATTACCAAGTACTGTACTCAACTGATCCTTTTCGGAAGGTTGACATTCCGTTGGTAATTTGGCTAGGTTTTATTTGCAACTAATTCACGGGCCGGTTGTTCATCGATCGTCCCTTATTGTCCGTAGAACTCCAGCAAGGGGGAACGTGATAGTGGAAGGTGGGTGTCTTGCCTCCAGGATCCGGTCAGGGTGAGGATTTTCGTACAGTCTTGTTGCAATTGCCTGATTTGTTGAAGGCCACGTGACTGCAGGCGCTCCCTGTCAGTCCCTGAGAGAGATGAGTTCGCATCTCACTGCTAATCCACCACTGTTGGTCGATCATTTCCTCGTACCAGCTCAAGCGACCCCCTGTTCCAGTCCCAATCATCCCTGCATCTGAGACCGTATTCTGGAAATATCTCTGGTTGTGAACATGTGAACATCACTGTATTGTGAGTTCCACCTCTCATTATCTTTTGCGGAAGAGCTCCCCCCTCTCGTGCAGACCAGACAATTGATCCGATACATTTGCGTCAAGTTCCTTCTCCACTTTTCGCGTACGGATCCTATTTTTAACCTTCGCGGTGAGAAAAAAGAGAAAGTCTTCTGGAAAGTCTCGGACCCCGCGGTACTTGAATTAGGCTTAACGCGTGTCTTAACGGAGTGCGATTCTTTTGTATTTCTGTGAGCTCCGAGGGTACGTCTACGATGGGTAGAATCGTCTCCCAGGATTACGGTTTCTTATTGTTTGCTTAGAGTTGCCCATAGTTGACGTACCTGGCGTATTGTCCGCCACCCCCTGGTTCCGTTGAGCCAGATAGAGGGTAACTCGTCCGTTCCGGAAGCGATTCACTTCTCTATGTTCTTGTTTATGCGCACGCACGCCTGAGATTTACTGTATGTGAGTGAGTATGTCTGACACTCGCCATCAAACGTATAAAAGAGGGAGAAGAACGCGGTCATCCTATCCATCAGCTCCCAAGCGACAAACCAACTCACTCACACTCACAAAACAACCTTCTGCCTCTTAAAACATCAATGGATTCCTTCACCTCGCTCTTCTCCATCAACGCCATCTTCTCTGAGCCCGAGACCGCGTCGGAGACCTCCACTCCCATTGACGCCGACGGCGGCTCAAGCGGCGGCTGCATCGTTGCTTAGGTTATTCCTTTGTGACATGGCGTTCATCACCCTCATCACTGGCAAGTGTCTTTTTTCTGTACCTTGTCTCCTGCGCCTTTGCTTATCGCTTCGCATATGTACCCACAGCATCACCCACCACTTGTATTCACGACTTCGTTCTTCGCACGTTTCCTCCTTCGCTCTCACGGGTGGAGGTATTGAACCACACACACTTTTCTCGACGGCTTCGGCCAGGCAATGTAGCACATTCAGTTAATTGATGCGAATATTGTATTATCCCTTTGGGCGGATGTAAAACTTGTCTACCATTACGATAGTCACTGCCATCCTCCGATCAATAGGAAGAAACAGATTAATGTTATCCATCCGAGTCATACTGCGCGCGTCAAGATATCAGGTAGTGGCGTTTCGTTCCCCTTGAGAATCTTCCCACCGCTGAGGAGTCAAATTTCTCCACGCGTCGCCCAAGTCAACGACGAGGGAAGGACAGGCGTGAGAGACTGCGCACCCGAGTGAACGCGCGATCTGCAGTGGGCGATCTGTGTCTTCAGTATTTCATTGACTACGGAGTATTTACAGAAAACCCCTGAATATTATCCATCTAGTCATTGGAGTTAGAGCGTCAGATCTAAGTGGAAAGAATTAACTACTCTTCGAGTTTGAGGGTCACGATACGTGCTCTGGTTTGTACACGTAGCGCGCGGCGCGCCAGAGGAATCTACTGTGAACCAGCGCGTGGATAATATATAGGGTTGATGGAGTAATATAAGCCTTCACGATATGTACCACGAAGTGGGACCGAGGAATGGCCTGCACAGCAAACAGGTGGAAGCACGCAGAGCTTCTCGATCGAAGATGAGGCGCGTCCAAGGCAAGCTCGCTATGGGTGGGCGGGCCCTCCAAAAGCAAGCTGGCGATTGCAGTGCCCACAAGTCTCATCACCGATCCGATTTATATCCTGGGTGAAGAGGGTGGGCGATTTGAAAGAGGAAGGGGAATCTTGGTGGCGCGGGGAAAGATGTGTCACGTGCCGCCCTCGACTCACGAGCGGCGCGCAATGGCCCATTGCCGCCTTGATTGCCGCCGACTCAGGTTATTACTGTAAAATAATCGGCAAATTAGCAACTCTGGTTTTCCTTGATAGACTCATCTCCAACACATGGTTGATGGTAGGGGCCACGAGGCACGACTCACGAGTTGTCAGAGCGATTGCCGGAGGCTTGTGGGGTTGACCCGGGTTGTAGGAGTTTCGGCTTCCTTTTTTTTTCCCCGCATGATTGACTTAGTAACCAATCTATCGTAGTAGTGCATGACGTAGGACTGAGAGCGTCTTCTCGCACGGCGTACACCTTGCCGCCGTTTCACCAGGGAGTTTCTTATACAGATGAAGCGAAGCACTTGACGGATACAGTACGTCCCATCAACACACCATGTGCTGTCGTGCTTCTCCTGGTCCTCTTATCTCCTCGGCCTGAGGCATTACTTTAAGAACCAAGATGAGAACCAAGCAGCTTTCGTCACAACTCTCCGCTTGACAAAGATGTCCTCAGACGTTCGAAAACAGCGCACAGCGGCCATCGCCAAGGCAGATGAGAATTTGCTCGCGGAGCTTGGATACAAGCAAGAATTTCAACGCGCATTTACTCCACTTGAGGTATATATTATGTCATCACTTTTACTTCCCCCCTTATCTTTCCCCAAAAGGTATTCGGGATCGCATTTAGCATTATTGGGCTCGTGCCCTCTATCGCGTTGGTCAGTTCCTCCTCTTCGTTCACAGCGTTATTCACCGTTAGACCAGCTCAGTTTTGTTCTACTCCGTTCCTAATGGCGGACCGGTGGCGATGGTCTGGGGGGTGCGTTTGTTTTCTGCCCCGTTCTCGGCATGAATATCCTCTTAGCAGTCTCCAGTGGGCCATCGCTAGCATATGCATATTCGTAGTTGGCCTTTCCTTGGCAGAGCTCGCATCGGCTGCACCCACATCGGGTGGGGTAAGTAATGACGGGCTCGCTGGGCAAAGTGCAAAACCTAAACCTTGATACCCGACCTCACAGCTTTATTTTTGGACCCACTCTTATTCCTCCCCCGAATGGCGCAATCTTCTTGCCTGGATCGTCGGTTGTATGTCGCGGCTCTTTATTAAGTTTGAAAATCGTCTCATTCTTGACTCGCAGATGCTAACACGATTGGGATTATTGCCGCAGTCGCATCCGTCGACTGGGGTGCAGCCGTTCAAATCATGGCCGCTGCCAGCATTGGCACGAACGGATCTTTTACAACGACAAATCGAAAAACCTTGTAAGTAACTCTAATCTTTCTTTGATAGTCCTGCTTGGCATCTCTCGGCTAAAGTTCTAATTTGTTTAGTGGCGTGTACGTAGCTGTTGTGCTGAGTCATGCGATGGTGTGCAGCCTAGGCACGAGGATATTGGCTCGATTACAGAATGTATACATCGTTCTGAATATCCTGTGAGTTTCTTCCCCCCTAAAGTTGTCGACGAGAACTTATTGTGTATGCCTTCAGGCTCTGCCTCGCGGTCATTATAGCGCTGCCCATCGCGACTCCGAATGAACTGAAAAATACTGCTAGCTACGCACTCGGTGACTTCACAAATTGTGCGTGCATTTTCCTGCTTGTCTGGTCCGTCGCTTTCATTGATTGATGGCCGGGGTTTTGCTGTAGTGTATGACTGGCCGAGTGGCTTTGCATTCATTCTGAGCTTCATGGCTCCTGTCTGGACTATATGTGCGCATTTTGTTTGTCGGCTATGATAGTTGTTTGCAGAAGGTAATTTACATCATAGGTTCATTCGACGCACCTGTGCATATCTCTGAGGAAGCTTCGAATGCGGCAACCGCCGTGCCATGGGCCATCGTTTGGGCCACCTCCATCGGCGGCATATTTGGCTTGGGTACTCCTTCTATCATTCTAGCCTGCGTAGATAATCGCTTAGTCCAAATCTCTGCGACGCAGCGGTGAACGTAGCGCTCGCATTTTGCATGGGCCACAATCTCGATAGTTTGATGAGCAGTAGTGTCGGACAACCCATGGCCCAGATCTTCCTAAATAGCTTCGGGCAGAACGGCACCCTCGTCATGTGGTCATTCATCATTTTGGTGCAATATATGATGGGCTCAAGCACGGTATATTTCCTTTCATGCAGTCCGATCGTCAGTCTAGGACACTTGCTAATTATGCTGCTAATGATATTTGTAGATGCTCGCTGCGTCGCGCCAGTCCTTCGCCTTGTATGTCTTACCCCCTATTAAGTTTAGAATTGTTCGACTCTCGATTAACCTTTGTACTCAGTGCGCGAGATGGTGCTCTGCCCTTCTCGGGTTGGCTTTACCGCATGAACGGGTATACCAAGACGCCCGTCAACACTGTCTGGTTTTGTGCTGCCGGCTCAATCTCGCTTGGTTCGCTGGTGTTTGCGGGATCCCAAGCCATCAACGCAGTCTTCTCTATCTCAATCACAGGCCTTTATCTCGCGTACTCTATTCCAATCGCTGCGCGGTGGATCTGGAGGAAGGATAATGGGTGGACACCTGGAGCATTCTCGCTCGGTGCGTGGGTGAGTGCGATCGTCGTTTCTCATTTCAGATGCGGGGTGATGCGTGGAAAATTTGATTTTTATAGAGTGGACCTTGTGCGTTTGTCTCCGTCAGCTGGATGACATTAACGTCGGTCGTTTTCCTCTTTCCGGCAACAATGCACGTAAATGCTTCGGACATGAACTACACCGTAGTCGTCCTCGGAGGTGGGTTCATACTCTCTCTAGTATGGTACTACCTCCCCGTATACGGTGGCGTGCACTGGTTTGAGGGCCCTAGGCCGACAGTGGGTGGGCATGTGACACGTGGGTGGGCGGCACCAAGAGATGTTGAGAGGGTTGTACATACTTTCAAGCCAGAAAAGGAGGGCAGCGATATCTAGGAATCCAGCGCGGTTGTGCTCACGCGGGGAGACAGAGACCTGTAACATGATTTAGGCTGGCGCATGTCGAGAACATTGGACTTGAGTCCAGGAGTCGCTCGAAACGATGGAATGACTATAACAGAGAAGTTAAAGACCGCAGACTTCCAGAAATATCCGACTAACGCCTGGATACGCAAGAATCACGAACTCTTCTTGGCTACAGTGCTACAGTGCTCACCTCCACGAGGCCAACTGGTTGGGGATCACATACGCGGCTAACCTCCCCATCGAATGGTGAAAGAATCTTTTGCCATGCCGAGTTGGTGAGAACCTCCAACTAGCTACGGTCTCTTGGCATGATATACCGTAGTAATGACACTGCGATGACCCTAAAGCCAGAGTACCGTCCTCAGGTGAGTACCTTCTAACTGTCCGTCCATTATTGACATTTTAATAGCTTTGGGGACACCGGGGGCCTACGACGCTGCTCAGAGTGTCTAATTGATGAGACGGGAAAGGCTTCTTAAGTCCACCTCGACCGGAAGCATCAAGATTGAAAGAAACAATTAGGTCTGAGATGACCGTCATGAGACTGCCGAAGTGTGCCTGACGGCGCTTACGGTTTCTTCAAGTTTACTCCCATGTTGCCCACATTTGGGAGAACGACAATGCTTATCTCCCGATGCTGGCATTCGCATTATTGTCCTATTTGGCACCTTCCTGCTTCGGCCATTGTATTTCCATGACAGATCTGATGTTCAATCTCCCAATTGTCTTGACGCGAGGAGCACTAGTCATGATCATCGCCCCTTCCGACCTTGTTCCTACGCGTCCGAAGCTCAGAGTTGCCGGGTATCTAAAGTCAATGCGAGCGAGCCTCCACCACCGGACAGTCTCATAAAGTCCCTCAACCCGCACACCACATACACGCGAGCGCCTATGGATCCCTTCGCTTCGACTCTTCGCCATCACCGCTAACGTCCCAAAGTCTGAGCGTTCCCCCTCGACTCCTATCGAGGAGGCGCGTGACGGTTTTACTTTTAACCGTCGTCGTGGGAGAAGTAATTAACGAACATGTGTGGATCCGCACTTGAGACGCGAACGCATTTCGGCCATGAATTACCCCGACTACTCCCTCCGACTCGGTGGGGACCCCGTAGTGAAAGGCCGACAATGAAAGGAGAACTGGACGACCGACCACCTAGTGCACCGGGTAGGTTCAACTAGTAGCTCTGTTTGACTTGGAATGGTTTGTTCAAAAGTCGCCTCTGGGGGATTTGGAACTCACCTGGTCGTCTCCGCCTTCTGCGACTCTGCTTTGCCTATCGAGGCTGATCAATTTGGACGTTTCAGACGGGCTAGGGTCTCTTGTCTAGATTTACGCCATTCCGACCGGGAGGCCCTCCGCTGATTGTTCTCCCAAGCTGTTACAGTAGCCTAATTAACTAGTTTTATTCGCAGCTTGTTTATGACCTGGATGTTCTGTCATGCATACTGTATTTCTCATTATCCCCAAGCGCCGGCAAAAGGAACGTGTAATACAGGAGGTGTGTCCGGCCGCCGTGGTCTAATCCGGTGAGGAACTTCGTACTGACACCCACTTGTTGTTTGGAGGATACCGGGGCTCATCTTGCCTCACATCACAGCCTGACGTGTCCAAGTAATGATTCGCAGACAGGAGCTACCTGAATGATGCACCACTCAGCCGAATGGAACTTTTGAATTAACTTTTCAAACTTCAAAGGCCGATTACTGCCGTACTGCGCAAAGTGTAACATGTTAGTAACGTGCTCTAGGTGTTCCTGACGGCTTTAAGCTTTAGGGCTTGCTCTTCGCCCACTGGATAAGCGATAAACTCTCGCATAAGTGCCTTTCTCCAATGCCGGTGCCGAAGCTCGCGCTATTGTTGTCCTATTAGGTGCATGCCCGCTCGGGCTCTTTCATAAAGGTGACCTGCCTCACGTTCGCCATTGTCCCAATTATCCTGTCATGAGAATTACACATGATCCTCTTCTATTTCTGATCTTTGATTCACCTGGAATATTGTTCACCATGCCCAGGTTATTGTGAACTCTAGTTACGCCAGATCGTGGGTACTTCTCCGTTCCGGATACGACTCACATTCTCTGTTCTTGTTCCTGCGAAAGGTGTGTGCCTGATACTCACCAATACAGCGTATAAAAGTGAAAGAAAGTGGTCATTCTATCCATCAGCTCCCAAGCTAAAAACCAACTCACTCACACTCACAAAACCACCTACTGCCTCTTAACACATCAATGGATTCCTTCACATCACTCTTCTCCATCTTCTCTGAGCCCGAGACGGCTCCCGAGACCTCCACTCCCATTGACGCCGACGGCGGCTCAAGCGGCGGCTGCATCGTTGCTTAGAGGCCAATCCTCTGCGACATGGCGCTTCATTGCCCTCATCACTGGCAAGTATTTTATGTACCTTGTCTCCTGCTCCTTTACTTATCGCTTCACATATCTGCCTGCAGCATCACCCCCCACTTGTATTCACGACTTCGTTCTTCGCATGTTTCCTCCTTCGCTCTCACGGGCGGAGGTATTGATCCACACACACCTTTTCGACGGCTTCGGCCAGGCAATGTAGCACATTCAGTTAATTGATGCGAATATTGTATTACCCCTTTGGGTGGATGTATCCACTTGTCTACCATTATGATAGTCACTGCCATCCTCCGATCAATAGGAAGAAACAAATTAATGTTATCCATCCGAGTCGTGAGTCGTGACCTCGCGCGTCAAACTGTCAGGAAGTGGCGTTTAATACCTTTGAGAATATTCCCACTGCTGTGGAGCCGATTTTTTCTTCACGCGTTACCCAAGTCAACGTGAGATTACACGCCTGAATGCTTGCCTGAATGAATGCGCGAGAGTCTGGGCGGCCTGTGTCCTCACTATTTCATTGACTACGAAAAATTTACAGTAAACTCTCATCGTCCAGTAATTGGAGTTAGAGTGATCGTCGGATTCAAGTGGGAAGAATTACAGTATTATGTGTGTAACTCAAGTTGCAGGCTTGCAGCGAATCGCTCCCTGGACCGCCTCTTACTAAGGCATCGTGTGCCCCAATCTCACGTGACCTCACCTAGGGCTCTCGACGATGGCTTCCTTTCCAATTACACTGAAAACCGTCTTCTTAATTTAGGACAGCATCACGGAAATCCTTAGATCTGGAGGCATCTGGGGGGCCTGTTCCGCTTTTGACGAGTTTCTCCGTGACACTACTACGTGAATACTGGAGGCGACCATTCAGCTACGAATCACCCACACCACTCCGACTCGGTTTGGATCGCCTCTACAGCAAAAGTCCCACAATGCAAGGCGGACTGGACGACCACCTAGTGCACTGGCTTCAACCACTGTCCTGTTTGACTTGGAACGGTTTGCTCTTTGCAGTATTTGGAGCGGAGTCGCGGGAAGCTCAGTTAGTCGTCTCCGACTCTCCGTTACCCTCTGTCCTCGAGGCTGCTCCATTTGTACAGCCTGGACGGGCTAGGGTCTCTTGTCAAGATTTATGGCTGTAAAGCCACTCCGACACGGACGATCACCCTTCCTCCGCTGATTGTTTTTCCGAGCAGCTGCCTATGAGACTATGACTAGGTTTATTCACAGCTAATTTATGGCTTGGATGTCATGCATTGTCTCTATTGTCCTCAAAAGCGCTGGCCAAGAGGAACGGGTAATGGAGGTTGTGTCCGGCCGCCGTGTCTGGTCCGGTGAGGAGCATCGTAGTACCTTGCATCGTACTGACAGTACGGCCACTTGTTGTCTAGAGGATACCGTCTTGCCTCCCACCACAGGCTGACGTGTTCATGTCCATGATTCGCATATACAGGGAATAGCCACGTCAACCAGCAGCCTGACGGATGCACTACTCCGCCCTGGAATGGAGCCTTTGAACCAACTTTTCAAAGGCCGCCCGAAAAATGTAACTTGTTGTCACGTGCTGATTTTGTAGACATGACGCTCTGGGCGTGCCTGACGGCGCTAGCTCTTTGCCCACCGCGCCCACTGTATAAACGATAAACGCTCGCATAAGTATTTCAAAAGTCAACATTTCTCTTACTTATGCCAGCGCCGAAACTCACGCTATTGTTGTCCTATCAGGTACCGGCTCCTTCACAGCCGTGACCTGCCTCACGTTCGCCGTTGTCCCAATTGTCCTGTCATGTCGTGAGAGCAACACATGAACCTCATCCGCTCCTAGAGTCACGTCCTCGGCTCAGGTAAAAGGTATAAAAGGAGGAAGTGAACACGCCTCTCAGACAGTCGCATAGCATCTCTCAACCCTCTCAACCCACGCACCACATACAAACAATGGATTTCTTCGTTTCACTCTTCACCATCGCCTTTAACGTCCCCGAGCCTGAGTCCTCCCCCTCTACCCCCATCGATACCGATACTAGCACTACCGGCTTGACTGGAGGCTGCATCGTCTCGTAATCTGACTTGTCTTCGCGCGACATTCACCCGGCGCCAATATGATGGCTACAGTAAGCGTTCTTGTTGAAATATCCCGTGTCAAAGCTAATCTCTTTTTCTAATTCTTGTGCACAGCTCATACCATCATTCCCCATTCTATTCCTCCTTGCCCCAATCCAATGATTCGTTCACCTCATGTTGCCTCCACCATGGTTGTGGAGATTATTGGTCAACATACCTTTTGTCGCATCGTTTTCTGGCTTTGCTTGTAAATTTCTACTGCCTGTAGTTCTTTTCCTCCCCCTTTGTTCGACTGGAAACAGTTTATTGCGTTATTATTTGCGTCCAAGCGGCGTGTGTTTGTAGGCAGTCTTATGTATCAAGATCTAGTACGTGTGTATAGGACCAGCTTATAGCAAAGATTTCGAACCCTAGTACTAGTACGCATATGGTCTGTCCGCTCTGGCGTGTGCAATGATCAACACTGTCGGCACAAGCGGGTTTTTCATGCCAGAAACTTGGGGAATGGTGCTCACAGACTACATATACTTATGTGCACCACGTCAGCTGAGCAAAATAATGTACAAGGCATCAAAGAGCGGGACTTTTCTTTTGTAAGGATTTGGCCTTTCGAATGCAGCAACTACAGTACATGTAAGAAATATCAAGGTCGCTCCTTACATCATCGCTTCCTGTCATCGCGTCAGATGATCTGGGCTTGAGCCACGAGAGAGTTCAGGGTTATGGGGCGACCTACGTTCTGGCGGGTATCAATAAATGATGTAAATACATCACTAGTATCGCTGCTCCCAGAATATGTGAGCTGCTGCAGCTCGGGTAACAGCTCCAAAGGGTGCTCTCCGTTATCCAATTCCAGACAGCGAGAGGCTTCCTTGGCAAGGTGATCGTGGACGTTAAGGGTCTTCACGTATCTCAACAACCAGAAAAGTTCGCGCCACTCGGTGGCCTACCTCAGGCTCATCGATTACGTAGACATAAGTAAACGCCTTGTGATCGAGAAAAATGCTCCACCGTAGATAATTTTTGACCAAGCGACTTTGAAAATTTGAGCCACTGAAGGTAACTGCATGTCGCGAGCCTGGCCAAAGCAGAATACAGTCATTGAAAGCGCATACACCTCGGCCTCCTCACGACGATACAACCTCACAAAAACCCGATAAAAAGATAGCTCGAATGGGGCATTGTCAAACCTGAGGTTCTCTGATGTGTTCATAAACCGCAGGAGATGCGGAACGGAAAACTCGAGTTCATTGTGCAACTGAATGTTGGGCTTCTCGAGGCGAGGGGCGGTGATCTGATGATCAACCATTCCATGTAAGTGCCAGAACCTTCGAACTGAAACGAGCGAAGGTTAGGAAGTGTGACGCGTGTCGTGATTGGCGTATCCACGAGTTGCCTCTCCACATGGTCGGGAAAGGGGTATGGAATGGTGGTGATTAGGAGCGTCTTCAGCCGTGGCAAGAAAGAGAGACTTTGGAGTAGAATATTTGGCTGTAAGTAGGTGGTTGGCTCTTGCATGTAAAAAGAGAGTGACCATACCCACGGCGGTCGTGAGTAATCGAGGTTCCATTGGAGGGACAACGCCTGTCAGGAAGAAATGACGGAGATTTGGTGCTTCAAAGGTTTTAGGAAGCACCGAGGCCAGTGTGTCGTACTCCACCGAAGACAAAGGAATCAGGTATTCTTGGGTATCCCTCGTCAATGGCCATAATGAGCTTCGCCATGATCGGAACAGGCATTCCAAGGCGGACACGGTGAACGCGATCACGCTGTCTGAGTGCGAGGATTATCCTCTCCTCTTTTTCTACGGTGATGTAGCGATCTTTGTCATCGTAGTCGATAACGAGTGGAAGGGAAGGTGAGTGGGCGAGCATGTCTGCAACTGGCGTCTCCATGTACAGACGAGGCAAAGGCCCAGGTAGGATGCCGATCTGAGTAGGAGGTTTCGCCATCTTTGGCAAACCTGTGCGAGTTTGTTCCACCATCGTTCGCGCTCCCATTTTCTCCCTCCAAATGCACGGACCTCATCATTCTCGTCTCCATCGAAGATGGGCGGTTGATAGAGATAAAATATGTTAATAAGGGAATCGTCGTCGAGGATGTGGATCGACGCAGTTCGTGGACTGTTGCCCATGGGCCAAGTTTGTTGAGAACTGACTGATAGTAAGCACAACTGGAGAAAGAGCGTACCTCTGCGGTTGGGACTCGCCACCTATTGCACCTTGGCCGGTTGTTTCAGTAGAATGAAGGGAAGAGGTAGAAGGTGCGAGATAAGACATGCCGAGAGAGTAAGTATTGGGCTTGTTGTTGAGTATAGACGGTCGAAGATGTGGTTGAAGACAAACGTTGGAGGCGCTGAACTGAGCGCCAGCCTGTGCTGTGAAATCATTTCGTCCTAACGCACAATACTGTTAGCTATGATCCGAGAAAAACAGCAATAAGGAGGGTCATAACGACCGTTCAGCTGAACTGGGACTGGCGGCCGTCGTACATTGCGCTGGCTTCTCCCTTTCTCCGCGCGCGTGCACCACCGCACTCCACTCGACACCAGCGACCCTCCTCCCTTCGTAATACGACCTCTTTCCAATGTCCTAGTGCTATTCTTCATCGCTCACGTCGCGTTGTGCACCTACCTTCTAATCTGATAGTCGCGTAAGCACTCTCATTCCTAGCTTGTCCTTTTCTGATGTCTTTGTTTGCAGACATTCGCCGAACGCCATCTGACCGCACATTTTGGCTGCCGCTTCGTATTCAACCACCCCTACGCGACGCTCGCTGCCGGCCTTGTGCGGACCTTCCCCTCCCCGCGGCTGTCCTCTCAACTCTAGCTTTGATGCCACCGTGGACTTGTTCACGTACGTGTCGCGGTCGGGCGACGCTCTAGAACGAGAATGAGGCCATCCGTGCCTCGGTGCACGGCGGTGCGCGTGCCCCCTGTGTCGCGCAAAGCTATCACGGGATGATGCTTCACGATATGCTCCAGATGCCATCAGGAGGTACGTGTACCCTTTTCGCTGCCACGCGCTGTCGCTGACATCCGTACTCCGTCAAGTTACTCATCGTGACGAGTTCTCTATTGAGCGTGGAGACCATCGAAACACTGGACAAGCGTCTCCATGCAGTCTTCCTCGCTCCATTCGCCCCTTCGGAGGGCTACATCGTGCTCTGTGGCGACCCCACGCAGCTCGCTCCCGTTCGGGATCTGCCCCTATACGCCTACCGAGGTCACACGACCCCTCTGGCTTGCTTTCACCGCTTCCGCACCATCGTCGACTTTGACCAGGCAGGGAGCGACGGCACTCAAACTCGGTTTCACACCCTCTTTGGGCAGACTGTCCAACTGTCAGGCGACCGAGGACGACTGGCGTGGTCGCAGACCCGCCGTCCCACGTGTCTCCCCGCTGAAGAGAACGGTCGCCTCGATACCTCCAAGTACGTCGTCGCCACAAACGACCTCCGTAAACGCCTCAACTACGAACGACTCGCCTCCTCTCCGGTTCTTGACGTACATGCGTGTGGCGGTGACGACAGCAACGACGATGAACGCGCCACGATGACGACACCCCAAACGCCCCCAAACGATGCAAGTATGGCCCGCATTCACGGCCTCGAGACGAGATGGAGACCAAGGAGAACGTCGTGGGTTCAACGCTCGATGACGAGGAGAGAATGACGTTCGTCCCCTCTCCCCACTCTTCTGCTCACTGTCCAATGCAGCCTCCGGCTATCCACCTCCCTACATCCCAACCGCACTTGGGTCCCCCTCTCTCGGCCACCGGAACCCCTCGCCGCCCGAATCGACCTGTGGATCGTCCCTCCCACGACGCTGTCCACGCGCCGAAGGGCAAGCGCAAGGGTGGACAACTGACTAAGTCGATCGAACAGGTGGACCACCATCGAGCAAATGGTCTCGCCTCGCCACATGAAAATTGTAACGGCTAGTTTAAACTTATGTATCGTGATTAAACATACCAGTATGATGAGAATGATCTGTTGAAACTCCATCACCCCTCATTGTCGCCTAGCCTCACGGCAGTCTGACCTTTGCTGCGTCCCCCGTTAGTAAAGTTTACTGTATATAAAGAAAGAAGGAAACAAAAGCAAAGCTCTTGGTAGTTCTATCGTATGAATCCTGTGATCGGAGCATCCAGCCTACGCAAGTAGGGCTGCTGCAATTTTGGTGCTGGCACAGTAGAATTGAAGAAAAATTTATGCCAGCGTCGTCTCACCTACTAGACTGCGCAGAACCCGTTCATGCCACTATCCTCCACCAGCGTGCGTCCTACCTATGAAAACCCCGCTCACACTCCGGCGGCAGGCGTGGGCCCATCAAACCGAAAACCAACTGGATGAACATTCGAATCGTTGGGTGGACGAGGCATGATGCATGACGGTTGAATAGTCAATAGTCATTTACGGACAAATACTACAAGTACACGATCAAGATGACCTACGTTGTCTCCATTCAATGCAACATCCAATCAGGATAAAGGAGACCATCACAGGAGCGCAGGGGAAAGTAGCGGGTGGTAATAGACGACACGAAACATTAATAGATACGAGTGCTGCCATTATTTTCATGTCCTCCATCGAGTTGTCCCAGCGAGCGACTGCTATATGGTGACTGGTGACCTGTCGCGTGGCAGCAAACTGCTGAATGCTGGCTTGGACAGTTCCCGATGGCTGAAGTTCCTCCAAGAAAATATTTTGGAGGCTGGGCAACACTTCTGCCGTACTGCTCCCAGTGAGCTCTTGCAGAGCAGGTGTGATAAGTGACGCAAATTTCTCGGATAGGTAGAGGTTCTTCACAGCGGGAAATGGTCGTAATAGTTCCAGCCATAGCGTGTTCTCAATATTGTCTTTCCAAACCAGTTGTGAATATGGGCTCTCGTAGATGTAGAGGTCCTCCAACGTGGAAAGGGGAGGCAAGGAGGTACAGATCTGTTCCATAGACGAAACTTGCCAGTCCGACTCTATGCATGAGACATCCATATGGAGAACTCCGTAGTCAGATGTGAGCTGGACCCTAGCGCCGCCACGGCCAAAAACAATAAAGGCTTTTCGAATGCTTCCAATATCGGTGAGCGACTGATGAATTGCATGGATTGCGGTGTCTCAAATATGATTTGATTGAACAACGTTATGGACAGGTGGTCAAGTCGAGGGGCATTGATGTAGGTCATGATGTCTTCCAAGTATTCACAGACCCCTTTGAACCGAAAATATCTGAGAACGGGGAGGACAGAGCGAGTCGGTGGAGGCAGGCGTCGGTGTGCCCAGTCAGGGCGAGATCGAGGGGATTCGAATCAAGGGAAAGACGATCGAGGCTGGTCAACGTGGAGAGGACAGCGACCATCGCCTCGGGTGAAATGTATCCGGAATGAGGAATATTCCAAGGTGAAGAACGGCGAGGTGAGTGGCAGACAAAAGGAGTTTGGTAAACCCGGAAATGGAATGCGTTCGAACAAGAGGTATCGGAGACGTGGTGCAGATCCACCCAAGAACGAATCGGGAAGGACTGACACCATTCCTTCTTGAAACCGAGGTTCAGATCTGTCAGCTCCGGGAATGGGACCTGCATCGCCTTCAAAACGTTTTCCAATTCCCGATCATAGTCAGTAGATAAATAAATTTCAACCACGCGATCGCTGCGCTCGAGTACCGCCATAATGTTGTCCACGTCTTCTGCTCGCATATGAATTTCCAGAATGAGGAGAGGAAGGGATGGCCAGACATCCAGCGTGTCCCTCGCAGGTGTTTGCGATGTACAAACGAGTCGCAAATTCAGGCGACGTGGTGATCCAAAAACGACTCTTCGCCATCGACGACACACGTGCACTAGTGTCTGCCAAACCTCTATCTTGGTTTTGTGATATTCATCTTTAACCTTATCCACGTAGAAGTCAAATATTTCTAGCAGGACATCATCGGGGAGCATGTCGAATGATATCCTCTGGCCTACATCGCATCGAGTCGGTCAGCAGTTGTTTCGAGATATTGGGCGAAGGACATACGTTGACGTGCGCCGTGCTCCGCAGTCAGAGGATCTTCCGAACCATGACGGCAATCTATTAGGATCGACGACCCAGGTCGGCTAGGAAATGATGGAGCGCGGAGCGCGGTGCTGGAGTATGGTGGGAAGACTTGATGACAGGCACGGTTCTGAGTGGGGCTATTCAGGATCCTGTAAGTTACCTGATCGATTCAACCAGTGGATTTCGCATAACATACCTCTGATTGCTCATCGAAGGTGATTGGCGTTGGGCAAGAGGGATGAAAATCGATAAAGCCCGATTGCCTTGAGGTTGTAAATTTATACCACGCTCAAAATGACAAAGCTCGACAAACCCTAATACACAGCCCTCATGCAGGCCTCATGGCCGTGCCACCTAACCAGCGTCACGTGTCCAAAAGACCGACAAAGTTGGACAGCCTCACAACACCATCTGCATCGATCTCTTCCTCACATTTTTGATACGATAAATCTGATACGAGGCGAGAAAAAGGCGTACCTCTGCGGCTGGGACTCGTCACGTATTGCACATGGTCTAGTTGTTTTGGTGGATTGCATGGAAGGGGTAGAGAGTGCGAAATAAGACATATCAGGAGAGTGATAAGTATCGAGTATGGACGAGGATGATGCAGTTGAAGACAATCGTTGGCCAACCTCTTGCGGAAACGGTTCAAATCTGGGAGGCGGTGAGCGTTGACGACCTGTGAACAGATCATTCAGTTCCCAGGCAGAATAGTATCTATCAGACTCGTGATCTGACAGTACAGGAACCACGTCGCATAGCCATCGTAGGGTATAGTTTAGGGCCATAATCCGAGATGACCAACGCGGCAAACAAGGCAGGGAATAAGATACAGCGTTCGGAGTCACGAAATCCTCAACAAGACGACTCTTGAGAAGATCGTGGCTGCAGTGGGAATGAAAGCTAGCAGGGATAGAGGTGTGCGGGGCTCGGTGGTTCGCATAGTAAACCGGGTTCAAGTATCGAGGTCACTTGTCAACTGACGCCCTGTGCTGTTTTTTTCCAGTCCTCACGCACAATACTGTATCCACTGAGCCACAGTAATCGGTATAGCTATGATCTGAGAAAAACTAAGGCATAACGACCAGCTGAACTGGGGACTGGCGGCCGTCGTACATTGTGCTGGCTTCTCCCTTTCTCCGCGCGCGTGCACCCACCGCACTCCACTCGACACCTGTGACCTTCCTCCCTTTGGAATACGACCTCTTTCCAATGTCCTAGTGCTATTCTTCATCGATTCATCGCTCACGTCGCGTTCCTACCTTCTAATTCTGACATTCATGTAAGCACTGCCTTTCCTAGCTTGTCATTGTACAGACATTCGCCGAATCGCCATTCTGACTTCACATCTCGGCTCCCACCTCGTATTCAACCACACCCACGCGGCGCTCGCTGCAGGCCTTGCGCGGACCTCCCCTTCCCGCGGCTGTCTTCTTCAATTCCGGCTTTGACGTCATCGCGGACTTCTTCACGTAGGTCGCGGTCAGATGACGCCCTACTCCAGAACAAGAATGAGGCCATCTGTACCTCGGTGTACGGCGGTGCGCGCGCCCCTGTGTCGCGCAAAGCTATCACGGGATGACGCTTCACGACACGCTCTAGATGCTACTAGGAGGTACGTGTACCCTTTTCGCTGCCATGCGCTCTCGCTGACATCCGTACTCCTTCAGGTTACTCATCGTCGACGAGTACTCGCATTGAGTGTGGAGACCATCGATTAGCTTGACAGCGCCTCCATGCTGTCTTGCCTCACTCCACTCGCCCCTTCGAAAGGTTAAACATCGTGCTCTGTAGTGACCCCGTGCAGCTCGCTCCCGTTCGGCTCGCCCCCTCAAACAGCTCGCTTTCATCGCGTCCGCACCATCGCCGAGCTTGGCCTTGACCAACCCTTTCACCAGGCAGCGAGCGACGACACTCAAACTCTGTTTCACACCCTCTTTGGGCAGAGGTCCAACTGTCAGGCAACCGAGGACGACTGGCGATGGTTGCGGACCCGCTGTCCCACGTGTCTCTCCGCTGAAGAGAACGGTTCGGGTAGCCGCAGGGCACAATAAGCCCTGTAGGTCCTCCTTTTTTTCTGACCCAACACAGTATCCACTTTGGTCCCATTCAGCTCTTACCGTACGGCTCCATACAGGTCTCGGCAACTCGTATCGTACACTGGTTTGAGGGCCCAAAGCCGACCGTGGGTGGCACCGAGAGATGTTGAGGGGGTCGTACATACTTTCAAGCCAGAAAGGAGGGCATCAATATTCGGGGTAACCAGCGAGGTAATACCGAGGTTGTGCTCACGCGGGGAGACAGAGACCAGTAACATGATCTAGACCTCTGGCGCTTGTTAAGATCATTGGACCTGAGTCCAGGAGTCGCTCGAAGCGATGGAATGCCTATACGAGAGAAGTTAAAGACCGCAGACTTCAGAAACTGAATATCTGACCGTCGACTGGATACGCAAGAATCGCGAACTCTTCTCAGCCTACAGTGCTCACATCCACGAGACCAGCTGGTTGGGAAACATCTACGCGGCTAATCTCCTCATCGAATGGCGAAAGAATCTTATGAACCAAGGAACATATTGATAAACTCCGTTGCCACGCCGAGTTGGTGAGAACCTTTAGCTACGGTATCTTGCATGATGTGCCGTAGTAATGACACTGCGATGACCCTGGAGCCAGGTGAGTACCTTCTAACCGTTCATTCATTATTGACATTTTCATAGTTTGGGGAGATTGGGGGCTTGCGGCGCTGCTCAGAGTTTCCAATTGACGACACGGGAAAGGCTTTTAAGTCTACCTCGGTCAGAAGCATTACGATCAAAAGAACAATTAGGCATGAGATGGCCGTCATGACTCATGAGTGGGCATGCGCGTTTTTCAATTGTCTCTGTGGAAGAACAATATCCCAAGGCACAGTACGGGTCACGGGTGGAGTCGCGTATGGTAAAATTCAGTCTCATGTGCCGAAGGCCGAGTGTGCATGATGGCGCTTACAGTCTTCTTCAAGTTCACAGTACTCCCAACTTGCCCACACTTGGAAGAACGACAATGCTTATCTCCCGGTGCTGGCACTCATATTATTGTCCTATTGTGTGCCTGCCTGCTTCGGCTATTGTATTTCCATGACAGATCTGACGTTCAATCTCCCAATTGTCTTGACACGAGGATTACATGTCATCGTCGTCATTTCCAACCTTGTTCCTACGCGTCCGAAGCTTAGGGTCACATATCTAAGGTCAATGCGAGCGAGCCTCCACCACCAGACAGTCTCATAAAAGTCCCTCAGCCCGCACGCCATTTACACGCGAGCGCCAATGGATCCCTTCGCCTCACTCTTCGCCATCACCTCTAACGTCCTCAAGTTTGAGCCCTCGTCATTAACTCCTATTGATGCCGACGGAGGAAGCGCCAGCGGCACCGTCTCATAGATGGTTTTTGTTACCGACCGTCGTGGGAGAAATGATCAAAAACGATGCTTCGATGCTTGGAATTGCAGTTGAGACCCGAACGCATCCTCGGCTACGAATCACCCACCCCACTCCGACTCGGTTGGGATCGTCTCCACAGCAAAAGTCCTGCGGACTGGACGACCACCTAGTGCACCGGGTTCAACTACTGCTATGTTTGACTTGGAACGGTTTACTCAAAAGGCGCCTTCGAAGGATTGGAGCGGGGTCGCGGGAAGCTCAGTTGGTTGTCTCCGTTACCCTCTGTCCTCAATGCTGCTTAATTTGGACAGTCTGGACGGGCTAGGGTCTCCTGTTAAGATTTTCGTTGTAAAGCCACTCCGGCACGGACGACCCCCTTCCTCCACTGATTGTTTTTCCAACCCGCTGCGTATGACTGGGTTTATGCCGTTTATTCACAGCTAGTTTAGGCTTGGATGTCATGCAAATTCTCTATTGTCTTTAGACTCCTCAAAAGCGCTAGTCCAGAGGAACGGGTGATACCGGGAGGAGTTGTCCGGCCGCCGCATCTTGTCCGGTGAGGAGCTTCGTACTGACAGTCACTTGTCGTTGAAAGGATGCCATCTTACTACTTCACACCGCAGGCTAACGTGTTCAAGTCCATGATTCGCATACAGGGAAGGGCCACGTCGACCAGCAACCTAGAGGATGCACTTTTTTCAAAGGCCGACTACTGCGTAATATGTGGATATGACGCGCTCTGGATAAATGATAATCGATAAACGCTCGCATAAGTGCTTTAACATTTCTGTTATGCCGGCGCCGAAACTTGTCCTATTCTTGTCCCATTAGGTACCTACCCCGGCCACCCTGGCTCCTTCACAGCCATAACCTGCCTCACGTTTGCCGTTGTCCCAATTGTTCTGTCATGTCATGAGAGTTACACATGATCCTCATCCGCTCCGACAATCACGTCCTCGGCTCAGGCTTACAAGGTATAAAAGGAGGGCGTGAACGAGCCTTCCATCCTCAGACACTTTCATAACATCTCTCAACCCCCTCAACCCACGCACCACATACACAAAATGGATTTCTTCACTTCGTTCTTCACCATCGTCTCTAATACCCCCGAGCCTGAGCCCTCCCCGTCAACTCCCATTGATGCCGATGGAGGTTCCTCTGGCGGTTGCATCGTTGTGTAGATAGACTCGTTTTTGACCGTCTTTCGCGATACATTTGCCTTACACCAATCTAATGACCTACGGTAAGCGCTCTTGTTGGAACGTCCGTCTCAAAGCTCATTTCTGATTCTATTTTCTCGTACACAGCCCATACATTCCTCACCCTACCTCATTTCAATTCGCCCCTATCCAATGATTCGTTCACCTCGCCATGAATGAGGGGATTAATTTTCAACACGCCACTTGTTGTTTCTTTTCTGACTTTGAATCGTTGTCTGTAATTCTTTTCATCCTCCCTTTGTTCGATTGGAAATAGTCTATTGCGTCTAAGCGGCGTGTGTTCGTAGGAAGTCTCATGTAGCATAATTTGCATGTGTATAGGAACAACTTATAGTAAAGATTACGGACCCTAATACTAGTACGAATGTGGTCTGTCCGCTCTGGCGTGTGCAACCATCGACACTGCGGCACAACCTGTTTTTGAATGCCAAAAACTAGGGAACGCGGCCCACAATCTTGCCCACAATGCTCTTCCGATTCCGTTCCGTTGCTTACGTACTATGCATCTGTCCCTGTTGACACCGTTCTCCTCAACCCATTGTTCCATATCTGCTTATCGTGCGAGCTCTTATTCACTTTTGTGACGTCAGGAACATTGCACC
Source organism: Russula vinacea (assembly GCA_022376525.1). Taxonomy (NCBI): domain Eukaryota; kingdom Fungi; phylum Basidiomycota; class Agaricomycetes; order Russulales; family Russulaceae; genus Russula; species Russula vinacea. The sequence continues at coordinate 149,395 of WTXL01000030.1, forward strand.
GCCTATGTTGGACGATGTAGTAGGGCCGTTTTTCCCGGTTTAGGCTTGCAAAGTCATCCACTGGCATGTAGGCAACGTTGATGCATCGTCATCAGCCTGCTGGCTAGTGGTTGAGGTTGAGCAAAAATGTACAAGACATTACAGTAAAGAGTAGGACGTGAAAATTTCACCCGTTTCAGATGCAGCAACTACCTCTTATCGTTACCAATTCGGTTTCCCCTCGTGTGCACATAGCCCTCTCCTCCAAGCTCTCCTCTGTATCTGGGGCTGAGACTAGACCAACTGACCAATTGTACCTTCCGATATGAGCCAGGCTGTGTACAACGTTTCTGGAGGCCACCAACTTGAAAGCCAATGCTGAAAACGGGTCGCACCGCACCGGAGCCTTGTCAGGTGACTCAAGTTTGACGGCCTTGTTATGAACGACTCTGCACGTTCCACATGACGCACTTTGTACCGACCGTGTGCGCTGGTGCGGGGGGGAAGCGAAGAGCAGTGCCGAGGTCCCTGTGAGCACGTGAATAGGGAGATTCAATCGTAAATCCAGCTGATCTTCCGCATTAAACAGACCCGAGTACTTTAGTAAGTGCGACTTGGGTTAAACACAAGACTTTTCCTACTGTCGGGATGACCATTTCTGATCTTGATTCACCTGGCATATTGTTCACCACGCACAGGTTATTGTGAATCCTAGTTCCGCCAGATGGTGGGCACTCCTCCGTTCCAGATGCGACTCACATCCTCTGCTCTTGTTCGGTGTTCCTGCGAAAGGTGTGTGTAGGACACTCATCCATTGGACGTATAAAGAGAGAAGAAACAGGTCATCTACCCAACAGCTACCAAGCGAAAAATCAACTCACTCACAAACCACCTACCTCTTAACACATCAATGGATTCCTTCACAGCCCTCTTCTCTATCAATGCCATCTTCTCTGACCCCGAGACGGCACCCGAGACCTCCACTCCCATTGACGCCGACGGCGGCTCAAGCGGCGGCTGCATCGTTGCTTAGAGGCCATTCCTTTGCGACTCATCGTTTACGGCCCTCATCAATGGCAAGTATTCTGTACTTTGTCTCCTGCGCCCTTGCTTATCGCCGTACATATGTACCCGCAGCATCACTCCTTACTTGTACTCACGACTTCGTTCTTCGCATGTTTCCTCCTTCGCTCCTTTGGGCGGAGGTAATGAACCACACCCTTTTCAACGGCTTCGGCCGGGCAATGTAGCACTTTCGAATAATTGATGCCAATTTTGTATTACTCCCTTAGGCGGATGTATTAACTTGTCTACCATTACGATAGTCACTGTCATCCTCAGATCAATGGGAATAATGTTGTCCATCATGACCGCGCGTGCTCTCCCTGGTAGATATCAGGGAGTGGCGTTTGATGCCTTTTGAGAATCTTCCCACTGCCTTGGGGTCAACGTTTTCTCCACGCGTCGCCTTAATCAACCATGAGGAGAAAAAGAGGCGCGAGAGAACACACACCTGAGTGAACGCATGAATCTGGGCGATTTGCTTCTTTAGCACTTCGTTGACTGCGAAGGATTTAACTTGTAAAGATGGAGGCACGAAAGCAAAGGATGACTATATAATACCCATCCTGTGCCGGGCCAGCGTCGTCTTTCCTTCGAATTCCTACCAGATTATCAGTCATTGGCGTTAAAGTGTCGGATTTAGGTGGAAGGAATTGCAGCCACCTCGCTGACAATGAGGACAAAGTACTTCTCCCCACAACCACCAGAGTTGTCTTCTACGTTCACGTGTGTAACTTTCATAGCTGCACGAATGGCCGCTTCGAGTTCCTCTCGGGTGACGGGCATCGTGGTGGAAGTAATGGGTCAAGAGTGATGATCTGATAAGTTATGAGGTGATGATCTGATAAGATCGCCTACACGTGCCCTATGGCTGCTCTTTCCAACTACACCGACATCCTCCTTAACTATCCAGCAATCGACAACCACGCTCATCCTCTTTTGACAGAGGAAAATCGTGACCGGCTAGCCTTCGAGGGCCTCACCTCCGAGGCAGAGGGTGCGGCTCTCGAAGACGCTGTGTACACGCTGGCTCACACCGCAGCGAGGGGAAATCTTATTCAACTGTACGATCTTCCGCGTCATGCTTCATGGGAGGACGTAAAGAAACACCGCGCTGCGCGCAAGTACGACGAGTTGTGCCGGCTGTGCTTTAGAAAGGCGAAGATACAGTGCATACTCATCGATGATGGGCTTGGTGGTGTGAAGGAGATGGCAGAGGGATATCAGTGGCACGACAGATATACGCATAGCCCTACGCGACGTATCGTGCGCGTCGAAGTTGTTGCTGAGGTGCGTACGTATTGTCACCGCCAAAGCTTCACCACTCTGGCTGCGTGCAGAGCTAGAAAAGTTGAAGCCATCATCTTATTTTTAGGACGTCATGACCGAAATCTTTCGAACGGCAGAATTCGATTGGCACGCTACGCTTTTTACGAGTTTCTCCGGGACACTGCGTGAACGATTGGTGGAAAGCGCGAAAGACCCTAACGTGGCTGGTTTCAAGTCTGTTGTTTGTTATCGCACTGGATTGGACGTGTCCGCCGTTGACGACTCCCGTGCGGCGTCCACAGCCTTGATGAGCATCTACCTCAAATATCGTCAGTCAAACGTACCGTTGCGGCTGGCAGATAAGGCTGTGAATGACTTTATTGTGCGCATGGCTCTTGAGGTAGCCGCCGAGCACAATAAGCCTGGTATGGACCCCGCCTCCTCTTATTTTCTTTTCTTGGACTTAACACGACATCTACCCTTTACACCCTTTACCTCCTGCAGTACAGTTCCATACAGGTCTTGGCGACGCAGATATCACGTTGGCGCGTGCGAGCCCGGCCCACCTGCAGCCTCTGATCGCAGCAAACCCTCGGACCACGTTCGTGCTGCTGCACGCCAGCTATCCGTATATGCGCGAGGGGGGATACCTTACGGCGGTGTATGAGAATGTGTATTTTGACATTGGCGAAGTGTTTCCGGCAGTGTCACGCAGCGGGCAAGAGGCCCTGATACGGCAGGTGCTGGAGTTGACGCCAACGAACAAGATTATGTGGTCAAGTGAGCTATTCTTGGTTACATTTCTCTCTGCGGGGTGCAAACATTGAGGGCTGCTTTCGCTCACACAGGTGATGGACATTGGTGGCCGGAGACATACTACTTGATGTAAGCCGTTGCTTACTACATCTCCCAATATGTACATATATACTGCACGGTGGCTGAGAATACAGCTTCTCAGTTACACTGCCTTTTGGTGTAACTGTCCTGACGTGCAGCAGGGCATGCTTACATTAACTGAGAAGCTACGGCTGCCGGTTCAATCCAGGCTCATGGCAAAAAATTGCACCGGGCCTAAACCTGGGTTGTTCCTGTAGTTGCAGGGGGTCGTGCCCTTGGGGTGGTGTATATGCTCTCCCACTGGATGCCCGGGGGCTCCTTGACTAAAGGGATTGGGACCTAAGTCTTACGGAGGGGATAAAGCTCCAGAGCCTGGGAGGGTGTAAGCCGTTGCTTACTACATCTCCCAATATGTACATATATACTGCACGGTGGCTGAGAATACAGCTTCTCAGTTACACTGCCTTTTGGTGTAACTGTCCTGACGTGCAGCAGGGCATGCTTACACTTGAGTAGTTTACAAGCGCGCCGCGCGCTGTCCTCTGTGAGGATATACGTTCCAATCTGCCCTTCGTAGTGCTCAACCATGCTGATCGGGTGTCCCCCCAGGTGTTGCAAGACGCTGTCAAAGCAAACGAACTAAGAGAGGAAGAAGCGGCAAGGGTTGCCAAAGATATCTTGTTTCATACTGCGAATCGGGTTTATCGCCTCGAGTTGGAGCCCCATTTCTCCCACTAGTGGGCTTCTGCGGGGTAAGAATAATAATGCCCATGCGTGACTGTTAGGAGAAGCTAGATCGTAATCATCATGATGAACCACATGTGCGAACTTCCCGCAAGAATCACTTGGAGTCACAGTGCAGACTACTACTCAACCTGCTTCTTTTGACGCTATCACCCGTGCCTCGCTCGCTGAAATGATTTCCCAGCTAATTGCCTAGGACCTGACTTGGTCGTGGTCTAGTTGGGCCTGATTTACCGTACAACCAATGAAGGTACAGCCCGGTGTCTCAGTTCACTAATTCACTAGGCGCGCGGGTGGGGTGGAGCTCATCATGGGGAAGTCTTCCAACATCCTTTTTAGGTGCGCTATTGTCTTACACTAACTTAAGTCGTAGCATATGACGCGTTACAGTGATGATACAAAAAAAGGAAAAGCGCGGCTGCAGTGCGGCGATAAGAACAAAGTTTTGACACCGTGGACTCGGACATCCATGGCGTCTCTATTGTTTCTCAAGCTGTTTTTTCCCGCCGTGCGTGTGCTTTGTTCAGCGCTTAGGGCTGTTTTGAAACAGAGCCGCACATGGACAATAAACCCAAACTCAAGTGGGTGCTTGTACGGCGCGCTGCCACGCTTTGCTTGCTTGACTTTGCTCACGCCGGACTTGGTGAACCGACTTCTTCTTGCATGGATCTACGTGGCTATCTATTACAGTGTCTGCGAATGCTCGCTGCGCAGTCCTATTGTCCTTGGGCTTGCTCCTGCTACCTCGGGGCTCTTGTAAGGCCCTAACGAACTTCTATATGACTCCACTGTCCTATCTAGCACTCCAAACTCTTGCGTGTACGCGTATAAAAGGGAGGGTGTTGGCCGTTCTTCCTTCCATCTGGCAGCCTGCGACGACGTCCTCAGGTCTATCCTCTGCGAAATTTTAGAAGACACACATAGCCATGGATTTCTTCGCGTCGCTTGCTTCCATTGTCTCCAGCCGCCCAGAATCTGAACCGGTGGACGCGCCCTCAACTCCCATCGATGCCGAGAGTGTTGTTGGCTTCAGCTTTGGCTGCGTTGTCGCGTAGATGGCCTTATTATCCATCCCTGTTGAGGTCCTCCCCTTTACACCTACCATAACGCCTAGTGAGTTCGCCCTGCAGGTTTTTTTCCCGTCTTGGCTTTTAGGATTGAGCTCAATGAACTGTTTCTGTAGTTCGCGTTTGCCTCACCCTAAATCGAACACGCATCCGTGTTGTCAGTTGCGGCGGTTATTGTAATGACTAGTTTTTTTTTGTCTGCGTTTGTACCACCACAAGCGATTCTTGCCCTTCTACGAGAGAAGGTAGTCTATTGCAGCAATGCAGTTTGTATTTGTTCTCATGTACTCAAGGCACGAGGGAGACCCAATTGGCCGGAAAAGGCGGAAGATGGTTACATGATGCCAAAGATCGTACGAATGGCCACCGTGGAGAGTTCGAACAGTTAGACGTGCACGGGTGAAAAGCCCAGCGAAGAAGTTTCCAAGCGACCAGGACGAGACCAGGACTCATACAAACACAGCTTCTGAGATGAACGCTGCCGGCGCCTAGCCCCAACAGCAACCGGGCAGCTTTCCAGCCTTTCCAGTCCTCCGTTGTCGTCGATGACGGATACACCGGAGTCTCCTAGTCTTCATTCTCTGCATTTCGGAACTACATACACCGCAGGTGATCAACCGCACTTGCAGTCACCACGTTTCAATGCTATACGCTAGAGTAGGGCACATCGGTGGCACGAAGCGTGGAGCGCGGGTTGTGGGAGAACCAGTGTGTAGTTATGAGGAGACTAAGAATTTGACCCTAGACCTTGAATGCTTTACGGAAATATGCGCCGTGTTATTGAGGATTCGTCGCAGCCGATCCTGGCCTCGTGACGCGACAAGGAATTCCCAGATCACCCAAAAGAGATCCATATCATTCCTCCCGTTCCACAACGACGAGTCGGCGCCTCGTTTTATGTCAGACATCCGTCTGCACACCCTCCGCCGCAACTCCAGGTCCCGCAACGGCTACGACGCGCGCCACGACTCTTCCTCTCGCCAACAACACCCGTCCCCGTCCAGCACCTCCGCAGCCAACCGCGCACCCGGTTCGCACCCGGGCCCACCTATGCCCCTGCGTGCCCCTCTCCTCAACACCTCCACCGCCGCCGCGGTATCTTCCTCTTCCTCCTCCTTTTCTTCTGCGAGGCGGAACAAAGGACGGCGGAGGAACGAGTATGGGGATGGGGAGCCTGAGGAAGAGGCGACGCTGCTTGGCGAGGGTGAGCGCGATCCTGGGTTCTTGCATGATGATGCGGAGGATGCGGAGGAAGAGGGCGGTAGACTTGTTAGTGTTGAGAGGGTACATGACGCTGCTTCCCAGGTGCGTGGCTTGTGCGAGCGGCCCATTCCTGCTCCCCCCCCTCTTATGACCTCACGCGCTTGCTGCTTCAGCGATTGACGTTGCGGAAAGGGTCAAAGGACAGGTCTCGGACGGTTCCCTTACGACCACCAGGTGCGTAGAATAGACGCATACACGTCAGCACGCCGCTCACTGCAACGTTTGGAAAGACAAGCTGCAGAGCAAGTTTCCTCCCAACATTGTCCGCAACCAAAAGTACAATGTATTCACCTTCCTGCCCATCGTCTTTTACGAGCAATTCAAGTTCTTCTTCAACCTCTATTTCCTCCTCGTCGCCCTATCTCAATTCATTCCTGCTCTCAGAACAGGTGCGCCCCCATCCCCACCCCTCCGAGTCGATTTGACATGTTCCCCTTTCGATAGGTTTCCTTGTGACATACATCGCCCCTCTTGCATTTGTTCTCCTCGTCACGATGGGCAAGGAAGCGTACGACGACTACAAACGCAATCTGCGGGACCGCGAGGCGAACTCGGCGCGCTACCTCGTCCTCGCCTCGAGCTCCTCCCTGTCTCCTTCCGATGACGACGAGCTTCGGCATTCCCTACTTGAAGGCAACCTCCCACCCACGCGCTCCGTTCCGTCCTCCTCCATACGCGTCGGCGACCTCGTCGTGCTCGAGAAGAATCAGCGCTTACCGGCCGACCTAATCCTCCTGCGAACGTCCGACTCGTCGGGAACATGCTTCATTCGCACAGACCAACTGGACGGCGAGACGGATTGGAAGCTGCGCGTTGCCGTTCCTGCGACGCAGAAGCTGCCTTCCGACCAGGAACTCCTCAACCTCGACGCTGAGATCTACGGTGCGTCCTTCGAGAGTGAATGCTTCCCCCTGATCGCTCACATACTCCTGTTTTCGCAGCGGATGCGCCCAGCAAGGACATTCACACATTCATTGGTACATTTACGATCAACACGCCGCCGAGCGTGTCCTCGAACGACGTGCCCATGGTCCAAGTGCCGACGGTCGAGCCGCTCTCGGCAGAGAACGTGCTATGGGCAAACACCGTGCTTGCTGCGGGCTCTGCCATCGGCTTTGTGGTCTATACTGGACCAGAGACACGTGCGATGATGAATACGAGTCATCCAAAGACGAAAGTGGGGTTGTTGGACCTGGAGATCAGCCAACTGGCCAAGGTGTGTTGCTCTCGGGCTTGCATTGTTCAGCGGGGCTGATTGTGTGAACGAAAGATTCTGTGTGCGGTGTCGTTGGCGCTGTCCGTCGCCCTGGTTGCGCTGAACGGGTTCCGGGGAATGTGGTACATCTATGTTTTCCGATTCTTGATTCTATTCTCGTCGATTATCCCCATTAGGTGAGCCCTGCGATGATCAGATCGGACGATAAATTCATTTCTGAACAGTTTACGGGTCAATTTGGACATGGGGAAGACCGTTTACGCTCATCTGATCATGAACGACAACCAGATCCCAGGCACGATCGTACGCACCAGCACTTTACCGGAAGAACTCGGCCGAATCGAGTACCTTCTCAGCGATAAGACCGGTACCTTGACCCAGAATGGTAACCCTCTTTCCTAATCCTGTCCTTTGTTTCCCAACTGGTCTTGCTTCGACAGAGATGGAAATGAAGAAGCTGCATATGGGCACGATGTCGTTTGGCTCTGACACGATGGACGAAGTTGTCCACCAACTCGACACCGCTTTTGGTGCGACCCATGCCAGACAGGGTTCACTGTCCACTGGCGTCCAGTTGGCCACTCGTGGACGCCGCGACATGTCCGCACGCATACGTGATGTCGTTCTTAGCCTCGCCCTCTGTCACAACGTACGTTCTTGGTTATTCTTGGCGGCCATGATGGATAACCTGTTTCCAGGTCACTCCCGTTACCAATGACGATGGTTCCGTCACCTACCAAGCCTCTTCACCGGATGAAGTCGCCATCGTCAAGTGGACCGCGTCGGTCGGCTTAACCCTTACATTCCGCGATCGCACGCGCATCGAGCTCCTCACGCCATCCGGTACCACTATCGCCTACGAAGTCCTCGAGATCTTCCCCTTCACGTCGGAATCTAAACGCATGGGAATCGTCGTGCGCGATGCCGCTTCACACGAGCTCTTTTTCCTACAAAAGGGCGCGGACGTCGTCATGGCGCGGATCGTCCAACGCAACGACTGGCTCGAAGAGGAGACTGCCAACATGGCACGCGAAGGCCTGCGTACACTGGTCGTCGCACGGCGGAAGCTCTCCGAGGCCGCGTATGCGGACTTCAAGGCGCGACACCATGCCGCGAGCGTGCGCCTCGAAGGCCGCAACGAGGCGATGGCAGCTGTTGTTACCGACACGCTTGAGCGGGACCTTGAATTGCTTGGGCTGACAGGCGTCGAGGATAAGCTGCAGGATGACGTACGCGGGACACTGGAGTTGTTGCGTAATGCGGGTATTAAGATCTGGATGCTCACTGGGGACAAGATCGAGACGGCCACGGTCATCGCCATCTCGACCAAGTTGGTCGCTCGTAATCAGTACATTCACCAGGTCGCTAAGCGTGAGTTTCGTTTTTTTCTTCTTTTGTCCCTATTTTGTGATGTACGGTGACCATGCTCGACGTGTAGTCAAGACGGCTGAAGAAGCCCAGAACGAGCTGGACTTTTTGCAGAATAAACTCGACTGTTGTCTCGTCATCGATGGCGAGTCGCTCCAGGTTAGGACCTCCCCCAGACCACGTGCTTGTCTCGCTCACGGTTTCCCGCAGCTCTGCCTCACCCTGTTCAAGAACGAGTTTATTGAGATCACGACCAAGCTCTCCGCCGTCGTCGCGTGCCGGTGCTCTCCGACGCAGAAAGCAGACGTCGCCCGGCTTATCAGGAACTTCACCAAGAAGCGCGTCTGCTGCATCGGAGATGGCGGGAACGACGTGAGCATGATCCAAGCTGCCGACGTTGGTGCGTGCCCCATCTTCAATGGTTGCTCTCGTTCACCGACCCCCCGTCACCGCTGCCCCACCCCACAGGCGTTGGCATCGTCGGCAAAGAGGGAAAGCAGGCCTCGCTCGCAGCAGACTTTTCCGTGACGCAGTTCAGCCACCTGACGAAGCTCCTCCTCTGGCACGGCCGCAACTCGTATCGCCGCTCAGCCAAGCTGGCGCAGTTCGTCATCCACCGTGGGCTGATCATCTCCGTCATGCAGGCCGTCTTTTCTTCCATCTTCTACTTTGCGCCCATCGCGCTGTACCAGGGCTGGCTTATGGTCGGCTACGCTACGATATACACCATGGCGCCTGTTTTTTCGCTCGTGCTTGATCGCGATTTGAACGAGGATCTCGCGCTGTCTTATCCGGAGCTGTACAAGGAGTTGACCAAGGTGCGTTGCGCGCGCCTTCCCATGATTGCTATCATTGTATGTATATGTATGCTATGCTCACATGCAAACGTCCTCGCAGGGACGAGCCTTATCCTACAAGACGTTCTTCATCTGGCTCATGATCAGTCTCTACCAAGGTAGGTCCCCTGTTTTCGTCCTCGCAAAAATGAAAGAATGAAATGACGCCCACCCTTTTGTTCCCTTTTTAGGCGCCGCGATCATGATCATAGCCCTCGTTCTGTTCGAGAACGAGTTCTTGAACATCGTTGCCATTTCGTTCACGGCGTTGATCCTCAATGAGCTCATCATGGTCGCACTGGAGATCACGATCTGGTAAACATCCTGTCCTTCCCCTACGGAGTTTTTATTTAATAACGGACGTTCTTTACTAAAAGGCATGTTTACATGATCATCTCCGAAGTCGTCACGCTCGGCATATACGCATTCAGCATGGTCTTTCTGCCCGAATATTTCGGTACGTTCGGGGCCCTCACCACTTCCCTGAACCGAACTTAACTCTCTCGCAGATCTATCGTTTGTCGTCTCTGTGCGTTTCGGGTGGAAAGTGGCGGTCATGGTGGCGGTGAGTGCGTTGCCGCTATGGATCATCAAGTTGATCAAGAGCCGCATCGCACCCGAGGCAACGACGAAGTTGTAGAAGAGAGAGAGAGAGACGAGACGAGACCGCGAGACCAGGGGCACTGCGCTGTTAGCGCGCATATCTTCTTCCTTCAAGGCGTACAGTATCTGTAACTTATTGCATTGTCGCACACTACATTCGGGAGTAACGAATTCGAACGGACAGCCACGTTAGATATGATAATTAGAGTGCCACCGATGCCAGATGTCTAAGGAGTCCCACCAAATCAAGAAAGACCTGCATCGAATGACGCGAACGCCCGGCATCTGGACCGACGACGATGAGGAACTATACATCTCCGGGTACGGCCGAGTGCCACCCAAACCTAATTCGAGGCGCCCACTCGTCTCGCACACCAAGTTGGCCTTCTTCGCGTTCTCTCCAATTTGACAATGGCCGCCGTACAAACACTCCCGAAGGAAGTCTCGAAACTCGGGCAGGAGGTCAAGTTGTTCGGGAAGTGGGATACACAGGAGTATGTCCCATTTCCTGTTTCTGTGACTAAAAGAGATTTACTGTTCCGCGTTGCAGCGTCGAAGTCAAGGACATTTCGCTGACAGACTACATCCAAATCCGTCATGCTGTTTATCTTCCCCATACCGCCGGTCGATACGCTAAAAAGCAGTTCAAGAAGGCTCAGATGCCCATCGTTGAACGCCTTGTAGACAGGTTGGGTATGGCATTGTCGTATCGTCGGGCCATGCTGAATGTGTGCGTTTTTCAGCTTGATGATGAAGGGTCGTAATAACGGCAAGAAGCTTCTCGCCGTCCGCATTGTTGCACATGCGTTCGAGATCATCCACCTCCTCACCGACCAGAACCCAATCCAGGTTTGTGATTTTTTTTAAATCTCAATTTCCATGCTTTGCTTTGCTCTGCTTTCCTGACATGCTGCTGCCAACCTGTAGGTTCTCGTCGATGCCATTGTCAACACTGGCCCCCGTGAAGACTCGACGCGGATCGGCTCTCAAGGAACTGTCCGTCGCCAGGCAGTTGACGTCTCACCTCTGCGAAGAGTCAATCAAGCAATCTCGCTTCTCACTATCGGCGTATGTTCAACTCCACTCTCTATCTATGTACGTTCCTCTCACACACGTCATTTCAGACACGGGAATCCGCATTTCGCAACGTCAAATCAGTCGCGGAATGCCTGGCGGATGAACTCATCAACGCGGCAAAGGGTTCTTCGAACTCGTACGCCATCAAGGTTCGTCATGCTAAAACTTGAAGTTTTGTTATTCGGATGTAACCACGCTACTTGCAGAAAAAAGACGAACTCGAGCGTGTTGCCAAGTCAAATCGGTGAATTTTCGCCGTACGCGGAGAGTTGGCTTTCGCGGTGCTTTTTTACCTTGACCACATATTCCTTGTGCCACATTCACGTCCTGTGTATTTGTACCCCAATGCAGCAGTTTGAAATTCTCGTGGAGCACAAACGTATATCATGGTACGATGGATCCTCAGAAATTCCGTGGTGTGCCGGGTGTCAAGGAAAGATGGACAGGTAACGCGCGAGGATCATCAATCACGTCTTGCGGTCGACAATTGTAATTGTTAGTACGTGATTCACTTTTGTCGGTCCATCCCATTACAAGTAATAACGACATGGGAATGTATGGATAAGTATTCGACAATGACCCTAGGACAACGCTGCAGTCTGTTGCAGAAAATAGCGGTGCCTGGAGTGCCTGTCTAGTGGCAAGTCGCACGTCGCCTTTTCGACCTGCGTGGGCATGCCGTACCTGGCCAAAATCCTCCAGCAAAGTGGTGGCGCTGCATACCTCGCAGCCGTTATTGTGATGTTTCTAACGCCTGAGACCTCCGCGGCCTACAGGACCAGAGTACAGCAGAAACTATCGGCGCTGTGTCGAAAGGCGAGAAGACGCGGACGTCTCGGGCTTCGGAACCACACTGTCGTAGCCCACATACCTGATGTCTCGACCAAATTCCTTGATCATAGCTTTCCCACGAGGCACACTCAACCCAGGCCCAGGCGTACGCAACATTTGAAGAAACCCCCAATTAATCCATCAGCGGTGTTTTATATCACCAGTGCTCTTTGAGGATCACGCTTCTTTCTCATACATAACGTGTGGGTGCGCCGGGAAAGAGACAAAAGCCGGCGCGTGAATGGTGTATTTATTTTATGGGGCACGATATATAAAGGGAAAAACTTGGACTAAGGTCTGCTTGCGCTTCGCGCAGTAACGGGCGGAAGCACGTAAATGCTTGGGCGGGCCTTCCTGGAGCGAGCTACTGGCTGACGACCTAGTCACCACTAGTCACCGGTGGTGAGAGGGCGAGCGGTGCGATCGGTAGCGTCTCCTCGAGGATTCGGCCCGTGCGGCCCGGGGCGAGGTGGAGCGAGTGCGATTGCGATTGCGGCGGTTGAACTTTTCGCGCCCTCGCTCGCGGCGGCGACGTCTGGATGATGAGGGGCGTGAAGCAGGCGATTCATAGGCAGCGTCGTAGGCCATTCTACGAATCTGATGGTGGGTGGGCTAGTGCAACCGTGCAGCGGGGGTAGCGTATCGGGACAGCCGACAGCAAAAACGCATCACGTATATCAGATGGCCGTCAGCAAGCGATTTCCAGGTAGTGGCGGGGATAGAGGGAAAACGTGAGAGGGAGGGAGGGAGGGGGGAGAGTGAAAGATCAACGAGAGCTCCCAGTGCAGAGTGGCGATGGCTCGTACCTGCTCCAATTCCTCCTCCCACACTTGATCATTGATTAAATCAGCGCACGACCGGAGAAAATCCTCCCTGATGATCTCAATTTTGAACCCTTTATTACTCTCGAACCACTCTTGCCTGACCCGGCTCTGGTACAGTACCAGAGCCTTCTTCCCATTCATGAACAGCGTCCGGGGGTGCATCTGCAGCTCGACGAAGAAGGCCGCTAGGGCCGCGGTGTGGGCGGTAGGCCAGACTGTAGACTTGGCCATGAAGTACAGCATCCTGCTCTTAGCGTCTAACATCTCTTCCCAGGACAAGTCCTCGTCGTTCCTGATATTCTCGGATGTCTGGGCGGATTGGGACTCGATATTAAAGGTGAAGTAGTCGAGCTCGACGTACTCCAGCATGTCGATCTTGTCCAGGGCATACTCCTCCGGTCTTGGCACGATCCAACTGCCAATGGAACGATTTGGATCGAAGGAATTGAGTTTTGGCCTTTTCTTCTCGGCTTCTCTTTGTTGCTCTTCGACTTCCCTCGCGCGCTGAGCGCGTCGGGCTTCTTCAAGCTCTTGCGCCAGCCGTTCTTGTTCTGCCGTCTCGGCTCGGTCTTGTTCGAGTTGCGCATTCCACGTGGAGATTTGGTCGTTATTCTCCCAAGTCCAGGCGTCTTTTATAATCTGGGTGGCTTCCTCTGCAATGAGTGGCTGAATCCCTTGTGCGTGTCGATTAACGCCTGCCGCACGAAGTCCATAATGGACTCTCGAAGCTGGGGCAGATTGCCTGGGTCGGATTGTTGATGATGCGTGGCATATCTCGTAAGGTGAGAATGGCAGGCTTTGGACTGCGATGATGCTGGAAGGCTGTCTCGCGAAATAGTTCTTCGAACCGACCGAGAGGAGGAGCGGGATGATGGCGGCACAGAGAGAAAAGATACGTCACGTGCGACTGAGTCCCTTTCGACTCGATTCACCTCCGTTCGTCGTTTGCGGGGATTGATTTAACAATGTTATTTTCATCCCTGAGGTCTTTGCCTGTTGTAACATAGTCACGTAGAAAATACTACTTCGCCATTTCATGACATTTCGATGTCTCGTGATGACACATCCTGCGATACTGCTCGGCCGTCTTTGATACACGCGAAATGGAGTTGACAACTGATGCTGACCTAAAGTAACTTCCATGTCCATTTACGGATGCCGCACAGTTGACTTCAGGGAGACCAATACAACTACCAAACGTCCATATTCCGATACCCAACGCAATGGTGTTATATAGACTCCATTGCATAGGGCATCGGAGTTGGGACCTTTGATCATTTGCAGGTTCGTTGCGTCCTTCTCCCACACCGTACCATCGTCACTCCAAGTTGAGCCATCTAACATTCTCACAGATAACTCGTGAGAACGGAATCTCCTAAGGAAGCAGGGGTGCACTTGCCGAGTCTATGTTGGCCAGTTCACCGACTCCATCAGCGCTCTTATCTCCACTTATGAAGGACTCTTGACCTCACCACCGTATCCACCCACTGTCACCTTCTCTTCAGCGTCCTGCGTGTGGCGAGATTGCACCGGGCAAACAAATCTCTACCCGTGCTACGCAATAAAGTTTCACAAAAGAACGCCAAGCCAACTGCACGAGGCGTATCGTATCGCACGGGGGGTGAGCAAAGTACCATGACTGTGCATTGCAGAGACACCAATAAAGGGTAAACCATCAAGTTGTGGAAGTCCAAGAGACGAGCGAGGAATCTTCGAAGAACGGCTTATGGCAGGTGGGTACGGTGGATATGGGCCGTATGGCAGCACTGCACCGGAGCATGATGCAACACCGCCTACTCCATCAACTAAAACACAACAGATGGATCACCCGATAGCCCTGCGCAAGGCAAGAAAACATCCCTGCCTGAAGGCATTTCACCGCGTGCCCACATAGGTCAGGACGTCACTTCACTGTGTCGAAGTTGAAGGCAGGGGCAGGGGTGCTGCTCGATGACGATGCAGGGGAAGTGTCAGAGATGCGTCGAGAGTCTGTAACCCTTACGGTGGGCAAGATGTGCCAAAAAGAAATGGCGACGATGTGGACTGGTGGCAAGATGTGGGCCATGCGAGAGGAAACAAAACATCCGCGCGCGCGACGCGAAGGTGTCCACTTGATTGGCCAGATAGGGAGTTTCCTTGAAGAATCGGACGCACAAATGCCACGAGCCGGAGGCAGCGGTGGAAGCCAATTAGAGGCAGTGGATTAGCGGTTCTTGGCCGACGACAGTGACTCGGACGCCAGGGCTCCTAGACAAAGTTGTGCTCCCGTGGGTGTCGGATCGTGTAGGCTCGCTACCCCCCGCAAACAGGGTGAGGTAAAAAGGACCCCTCACAAAGTCAGGGAGCACCATTCTCCGTATCTGCCGTGGCGAGATGGCAGACGGAGCTGACAACTGTCGGAATGGCAGCGCTTGAAGATCAAAGAACATCGCGGAGCCTGGGCGTGAAGAAGGCCCTTGGTACTGTCACAATTGTGTCACCTCGATGAACGGGTTGCCGATATCAGAGCCATCGATTCACCTACTGAAAACGATACGTTCCTGCACAGGCGCGCGACCCACACTTCTTCGAAGCGCTGTACAAATACCGGTGAGCACTGACGGGCAGATCTGACCACACAATCCTGGTCCAACGACGCCAGGGGTCAACCCCAGGCAGCGCAGGCAACGATAACTCGATCATTCTTGCTTTTTTTGTGCCGCATACACGTGGAAATAAAGCTCGGTATTGATGTGCCATGTTGTTTCTGTCTAAATGCAACGGGGGCTCACCGTGTCTAGGCTCACATTAAAGTTTGAGAGAAATGAGAAAGGTGAACGAGAACCGAAAAAATTGCGTGTGCTGTATTTGAGCGTCGGCACGTACCGGCCCGGCCCCGCCGACAAATGACGAGTCCCGGCGGCTCAGTCGTCTTACATGCGTGTTCACATACTCTGACCTAAGTCTGCAACGTAGTACTGTATTCGTAGGTTACGGGTGAGAACCCCTAAAAATTAGTGATTTCCTCTTTTCATCAAGCCTTTCATCCCGTGGTACTAATCGGATCAGAGACGGGCGATGGAGTGGGGCAGTGAGAAAGGCGCACGAGTCAACAATTGAGCAATAAGCACACTTGGGAACAACACAGGTCGAACGACAGCCAGACGGCAAAGGTGGAGCAAACAGAACCAGTATGATCGAGTCTCACAAGTTGCGAAATCAATGAAGACCCGAGTCAACGCCCTAAACCGTGTGCCCCTCGGGCCCTCCCACACCCGTCCGCGAGTGACCGTCGTGTTCTGAAAAGGACCTGTGAGCAGAGTACCGCGACGGAGTGGAGGAAGGCACAGACTGAATGAAGGTAAGGCGCGCAACAGTTGGGAACCTCCACTGGCAATTTATTCATCAAACGGTATTTTGATGACTAGTCACTACTCACCTTTCTCCCTTCTGCTTTTACAATTTGCTCAGGTTTCATTAACAGTACTGAGAAAGCAGGACGCTGTTTCCACGTCCCTAGAAGGTCCAGTTGAGAGTTCTCTGCGCCGTTTAAAGCGCACATAGAGAATATCACCCAAAGCATCGCGACGTCTTCCTGGTTGTATATCCGCGACAACGTTCGGCCGTCTCTAATACGTGCGATATCCACCTTCCCGAGTTGATATCTGCGCCGTTTGCAAGCAGACCGAAAGCAACTCCCGGATGTCCCGTTAACGGGCACCTTGGAGTTACCGTGAAACCAGAACAACTTCCAAACGTCCATATTCCGACGCCCTATGCAATGGTGTTGCGTGGACTCCGTTGCATGGGGCGTCGGAGAACGGACCTTTGAACATTTGCCGATTCGTCGGGACCTTCTCTGACGCCGCACTGGCATGGCAGCCCACTCGGTCCAATTTGGGGGCGTGTTTAGATACCTGCAAATTTCAGACCACCTTATTACTCTGAAGACCTGCACTCACTCTTGAGGAGTGCGGCAGTGATGGCTCGCCCGTATCTCGAATATCGACTCGGCAAGTTTGTCTATATATGAATTAAGGAAACGGATGGCCCGATCCACTGGCATTGGCCCGATGGGCTACGCCGAAGAGGCACCGAAAACGAATGGCCTCGGGGCGTCACCCATATCTCGAGTCGGAGAAATGCGGCGAGAGAGACGATATGTCAGGATATAAGCACTGTAGTGGCAGTACTAGCAGACGGCCGAGTGAGGCAGTTTATGCTGGCACATAAGAGACGACTCGTGGGAAACAAATCTTATTTCATAAAAGCTCGGCCGGCGCAAACCCGGGACCCGGCAAGGCCTCGTTTATTTTTTCTCCTACAGACCTTGCCAAGGACCTTGCTACAGACTACAGTACTCGCTGGTGCCCAAGTCGCGAATAGGAAGGACTCTAGTTTTTTGCCTCATGGAAAAACCATATACAATACACTGTTGGTCAAACGATCAGCAAAGCCACCTGCTTTCGGGAAGAGGGACTTATCAGACATAAATGTCTAGCATAAATTTATCCATGTCGTTTGGCACTCAGTCGGCTCTGCAGCCGCCTGAGACTCTACGCGAAGTTCGCGGAGCCATTGATTACAGTACGCCTGCTTTGCCGTAGCCTTCATGTTCCCCACTATCATTTGTTTAATTCGTTATCAACCGTTTCGCGCGCTTATCATGGCCAGTCTGACGTACAGTATTCCCACCCTTTCACACGAGGCAGGGCTGTGACAGTGATTCTTCCCCTCTGCCCAGTGCAGCCCAACTCGTCCGTACCCGCCATCTTCCTGTCAGCACGAACAATCCCTCGCTTCCGTCTTATGTCTCATTCTCACCCCACTCTTCCTCTTCAAATAATAATTACCAACTAGTCATCAATAATGCGTTGAAAGCGTATGAAAAGCGCACGAATAATGATCTACTTTCCCATCCACTCGCCACCCAGCTCCAAAACTGCAACTCTCCAGGTGATATTCTCACCGTCCTTCACGAGCAAGTACAAGGGCAAGATCAGTCCCGAAGCATCGATGATCGATGGACCAGGTGGCTTGATCCGACCATCAATGTCCTCTATACCCTCTCTGAGACACTTGGAGAGGGTGTTAGCCTGGTAAGCCACAGGACGTGAACTGTCAGAGAACGCACACTCATATATATGGCCAGATATTTTCACCCGCGAAAGTTATATTTGCTGGAATTGGTGTCCTTCTCTTAGTGCGCGTCCCCCTTTATATCTCCCGCGCGGCCAATATAACGCCTACATCTCACAGGCAGCTAAGGATGTTCGAAAAGGCCGAGATACACTCGTCGATGTTTTTCAGCGCGTTGAAGGCTTTTTCCGACGTCTCGAGATCTACACAGAAGTGCGGCCGACCGCGGAAATGATGGTACAATCATTCAAATAATGGTCGAAATTTTTCCTTCTTGGGTTGCGACAAAGGAGATCAAGGAGGGCAGACTGAGTGAGTAATTCAGTACGATATGTTACTGTTGACTGAACGATGTTCAGAAAAGTATGGGAAGAGACTGATCGGAAAGAATGATATGGAAGATGCGCTGAAGAGGTTAGACAAGCTGACACAAGAGGAAGTTCGAATGGCTGTTGCAGAAAACTTGAAGGCGACGCGTACTGTTGACGAAAGAGTAAGAGGAGTCGCGAATACGGTGGTAGCCATCGACAACAGGGTGGCCGGTGTTGATGACAGAATGAAGTTGGTCGATGACAAGGTCACCGATGTCATTAACGGTGCGCAATCATTTTCAGTCAAGCCGATGAACTCTTAATTTAAACTGCTCAGACGGAAAGGAAGCGAAACAAGCTATAAAGCAAACCGCCAACGATGTAGATCAAGTGAAACGTTCGTCATCTCACCTCAACCGGACTGACTATGGAGCTTTACACATCATTCCAGAAGACCGGTTGCGGGAAAACATTCACAAATGGCTCTCTCCACCGGATCCATCGACTAACCATAACATTGCCTGTGATACTCACTACAAGAAAACAGCAACCTGGTTCTTCAAGGCAGCATTTTTCGGCAATGGAAATCACACCTTCTCTTCTTTGGATTCACGGGAAACGTGCGCCTCTCCCACTTCTCACCCGATACCCTCTGGTGACGTCTTGAATTCCTTGAATTTCAGCCGGCTCCGGCAAGAGTATTCTCTGGTTGGTGGATGTTCGGTTCTATCCATCATAGGCGACTAATGTCTCTTGTCAGTTCCACAATCATTCAAGAGATTGAAGCCCAATGCGAGGCCGGAGATGCATCGATGGCCTATTTTTATTTTGACTTCCGGAACGCTAGCAAGCAGGCTGCCGACTTAATACCTTCCTTTCTACCCAACTTTCGCTTGCTCGAGCCTTCGCTGCGACATTCTATCCAAACTTTATCCGGTTACGACGATGGAAAGAAACAGCCAGTGACGGTGTTTTAAAAAACCCTGAAAGATATGCTAACACCACTGATGAACGTCCAATTACCTGATCATGGATGCCTCGATGAGTCTCCAAACGCCTCTGGTATTCCATCAGCCCGCGAAAGGGTCTTCAGCTTCTGAAGGACTTGTCGAGCTTCGCCTTCCGAATCTTCTTATGTGTCACAAGTCGCCCTGAAATTGACATACGAGATGTCATTGTCCTCTGACCTCCCTCCGGGTGTCCCTTCATGACCAAAGTGGACAAAAGGAGGAATCGCAGACTATATCAGTCTGTCGTTTACTCGAATTCGGAGCCAATCATAAGAAGATGGAAAAGGAAGATAAGGATATTGTCATCAAGATGCTCTCTGAAAGAGCGGACGGGATGTAAGTGGATCACCTTAGCTTGTGATGCTTGTTCAAATATCAAACAGGTTCCGCTGGGTGTTCTGTCAGTTGGAAATCTTAAGGCACTCCTTTCCATCGAGCGTCAGGCTTTTCTCGAGGAATTGCCAGAATCTCTAGACGAGACATACGAACGTGTGCTGAGGGAAATAAAGAAGCCAAATCGAGACCATGCCCGACGTCTACTGCAATGCCTTGTTGTGGCCATCCGGCCACTTGAGGTGGAGGAGCTTGCAGAGGTGCTTGCGGTCGACTTCGGCGATGCAGAAGGGATTCCGAAGTTGAAACCAAGTTGGCGTTGGGAGGATCAAGACCAAGCTCTTTTGTCATCATGCTCCAGTTTAATCGCCATTGTCGACACAGGTCGTTCCCGAGTTGTGCAGTTCTCGCACTTCTCGGTCAAAGAATTCCTGACCTCGCCACGCCTCACTGCTTCAAGTCAAGATGTCTCGCATTATCACATCGTCCTTGAACCAGCGCATTCAATCCTAGCACAAGCTTGCCTGAGCATTTTGCTCCGAGTTGGCAACCTCACTGAAGATGGCAGCGTTGAGAAGCGCTCCCCTCTGGCTAGATACGCTGCTGAACACTGGGTGCGTCATGCTCAGTTTGAAGATGTAGCGTCGCGGATCAAAGGAATGGAATATCTTTTTGACCCAGACAAACCATATTTTGCGGCTTGGCTCCAGTTACACGACATAGATCTGATCCTTCGACTCGTTTCGTTACTTCACTCCCATCGAGAAACCCAGTATTAACACACCCCTCTACTACGCGGCGCTGTGTGGATTCCCAATCTCGTGGAACAGCTGATTGTCAAGTATCCAGAGCATGTAAATGCTATTGGCGGTTACTTGAAGACACCAGCTATGGCAGCATTGGCCAGAAGACACTTCGAACTAGCCAGGTACTTCATTGCAACGGTTCGTCGTGGAGCCCCCGGGGACTGCGCGGGGTTCTGCACTGCATTCTGTAACCTATTGTGGGGATTCGAAATGGTTCAGGTATTACTCGACTACCAGGTGACGCCAATGTCCGGAGTAATCGGTTACACTCCATTGGACTATGCATTGGCACTTCATCCCATAATCTAGATCCCAACATTTTTCGATCGTTGCTTGACCATGGTGCAGATCCGAATTTACGGGCGAATGACGGCTTGACCCCGCTGTATCGAGCATCAAAATATGGGAAGGTTGAAATAGTACGTCTACTAGTCGAACGTGGCGCAAGTGTAGAGGTGCAAGATAAGAAGGGCAAGACTCCATTGGATGTTGCGTCAGGGAAGCATCGCGACGAGATCATAAATTACTGTTAGAGCACCGCGCCGAGTGAAAGAACGTTGTACGTTACGGGTCTACCTGTCTATCTTAAAGCCAAGAATATATCATCTCTTGTCATGTCCTACGCGTGGTGATCCGGTGATGTACGACCAGCAGCCCAAATCAATGGCTGCGGCATACCATACTGTACTAATCATTTGGGTTCAACTTGGATTCGTTGCCTCTGTTGGGTAGATGGACTCAGCCTTCATGCAAGCTCCATGTTCAAGAGTTCGCATGGCAGCATTCCTCCTGGCAGCGTCATAGGCCAGTCGCCTTTTCTTTAAGAGGATACGATGTATCAGGGCCAATCTGGCGGACCCATACGCGGTATTGTACATTTGTCAGAGACCACCCAACTTGAACGTCACCATTGTACGGTTTACTTCTCACTCCCGGGAGCAATTAAATACTCTACGGGGAATTGTGTGACCGAAGTTGGAAGGAGTGACGAAACCCAGACGAGGAGAGAAGGAGATCGATCGATGAGCGAATCCGACTTGAACTCTTTGGGCAACGTCAAAACAAATGGCCTCGCGGCGTGACGGGGCGCCACTCGGAACATATGGTAGTTGTCGGGGGACAAGAAGACCAGCAAGTAGTCGCGGTAGTAGTAGGCGGTCGAGTGCGGTCGTTACAGCAGCATGGTCGTGAGAAAAGTGTGTTACTTTCATCACGGGAAAACCCGCTCACAAGTACTCCGATAAGCTGATTAGAGGGTGAGAAGACATCAATTGTCCCTGAGTCCGTCCTGAGATTCTCACCCCAGATCTCAGATCATACCCATTGGAAGATGTCCAGTGTCCAAGTTACTGCTAGCAATCCCGACCAAAGTTCAGGCACTAGTACTACCAAGCACGATCTTCTACAGTAGGTGAGCCAATAAAAGTCTGCGATCGCCGATCATTGTCAATGGTGCCAGTGACGCGTATGCCCTTGTGGGGGAAAACCCTCCAGCAACGTCATCTCGTGGACCTATCTAGTACGACGTGTCTCTTTCAACCTGAAGCGTTTCAAGACACTAAGGCGCCCCCGGTGACCCATGGACGCGCGCGCCTCCGCGAGAAGGATCCCGAGCCTGAAACAAAGAGCGACTTTGATTTATGGAACGCCCCCGCACAAATGTGAGCACCGCACCTCAGCCTCTCCCTAAGTTGATCTCGAATCGGCTTTCTTTCGCAGTGCACCACCTAAAGAACAAGATGAAATCAAGAAAGATCTTCCCACGCTCACGACCTCCGAACTCATCCAACTCATCTGCGACGCGTGGGGCACGGCCTCAACGAAAACAGAGCGTTTCTGGTTCTGATGTGCCGAATAAAACAACTTCTCGATGAGAACGAACGATACGCACATGAGAAGCACGGAAGATTCGATAGTCATTGGCAGGAAGGCACTGAACATCCACAAATCCGCCGGCAGGTTGATTCGAAGGACTTCGAATTAGATGATTCTTCGACAACTTGGCCGGAAAGTTCAGATGCAAGTTCGATGACCTATTCTGAGTACACTGTCAGAAGCGTCACGTCCTTCAATGAGCGACAAATTGGCTCTTCTCACGCAATGGTTGAGAAAGAATAATAGGGTGTCATAGTAAACGCAGTTGGTTATGAGTAGAAGTACAGTACCTACTACATTGATGGTAGTCGCGGCATGATGATCGATGACCCTTTGGATTCCTGATGTTGCATAAATGTGATTATTTTGTCTCTCCGTTCATCGCTCGAGACAAAGTTACTCCCGCGACCATTACCTTTGGCCACTGGCAGTCAATTTGCGGGCTTGCCATGCCGAGGAAAGAATATCTTCATGCTTAGGTATTGCACAGGGCTTTGCCAGAAGTTCAAGCGCTACGTGCAAGATCGTATGCACCACGACTGATAGTTCGTTACACGACGACGCCCGGCTCTTGTCAATGGGGTCGTCCTCGTGCCCGCTCCTAAAGGCATGTTCATTAGAGATATTCGAATACGATCGTAATGAATAATAGGTGAATGTAGGCGGCCATTGAATAACCGTTCTTGCAAGTTGTCACAATGTCGCGAGGCAAGATGGATCCAGGCATTGTTCGTCTCCTGACTCTGCTCGGCCTGGATATGTGGCGCTGTAGGTATGGGTACTGACTGGCACTGGCACTGGCACTTGCAGGTGCCATAATGTACCTGGCACGTAAGTGCCCGGAGAAATGATCGATGGATCTCGACGTGCTTCTGGACTCCATGACTCCACGAGGTTGGCACGCAGTCCGCCTTTGACTGACTAAGGCCTGCAATGGAGCGGCACCTATGACTATGGTCGTAGAACTGCGTGCTGGAGTCTTCGCACAATGATACCGGACGACGAGTCTCCTACAAAAAATAGCCTTTCAAAGTGTTGTAAAATTGAGCGACCACAGAATTCAGAATTAGCACGGAAACGCGCGTCCCTTGAAATTTTGATCACGTGGAGACCCAAAACGCGTATCGGAGAATCGAAGCTCGAGGACATTTGGGTTCCCGAGAATCCGGGTGTCCGTCCATCTGCCCGTCCGTCCGGTTTTGTCTGGTCATTTACTGTTTACTAACGTCCACCTCCAAAGCCCAAGAATAAAGATGGCATGTGACCGATCGGGAGCATGGATCAATACAGTACACGCGCGGCCGGACGGACGGCATGGATTCTCGGGAACCCAAACTTTCGCCGAAGCTCGCAGTCATCCATCACCTACTAATTGACCCACATACTCCATCTATTTTTCCATTTTGTGAACAGATCAGCCAAAGTTAGTAAACGTTCACGGATCCGGTTTCACGACATGGCACCTCCCCTCAAGCCTCCCCTATAATACGACTGGCGGGCGCCGCGCCGCCCTCGCCCGCCCTCACTTCAATCCGACCTATTATCTAGGGTTTTAGAGCTTCATAAGAGAAGGTGGCACAATCCGAAGTCAGGATCGTTATCCATCTCAAGCTTACTCAAGGCACGATTACACGCCTGACTGGTCATAAGATGGAGCGGCGGCTGAAGTGATTGGCTATGCCACCTCCTTGAAAGCAGTCTTGCGGGCACTAGCTGCGCCACTGACCACTCGTTCTATAAGATAGAGAAGGGCAAAGACATTATTCCCCCTTCCGATCTTCTCATCACCCACAAGACTCGATATCATACCCATTGAAAGATGATTACCGAACCAGTTGCCGAATCCCGACCAAAGTTCAAGCTACAACCAAGTACAGTATTCTACAGTACGTGGGCCAATAAACGTCTGAGATCCTTCTCAATGGTGACTCGTATGCCCCTTGTGCGCGAAAACCCTCTAGCGACGTCATCTCGTGGACCTATCTGGTACAAATTTCTCTTTTAACCTGAATTGTTTCAAGACACTACGACACTCCCCAGTAACCCATGGCACGGACGCCTCGCGAGAAGGATCCAGAACCCTCAACAAAGAGCGACTTTGATCTATGTAACGCCGTCGAAAATGTGAGCACTGCACATCGGCTTCTTCTTAAGTTGATCTCGAGTCATGGCTTCTGTCATAAGTGCACGCTTGAAGAAGAACATGATGAAATTTAGAAACAGGACCTTTCACACCTACGATCTCCGAAGTCATCCAACTCATCTGCGACGCGTGGGGGCGCGGCCTCAACGGCAACAGAGCGGTTGTGGTTCTGATGTGCCGAATAAAAAACTGCTCGATGAGAATGAACGATACGCACATGAGAAGCACGGAATCTTCGATAGTCATTGGCAGGAAGGCACTAAACATCCAGCTCCGAGTCGTGTTGTATTTCCTCCCCGTGGCGGCGCTACCGACGACGACCCCGATACCCCTCCCACACCCGACGCACTGCCGTCCCATTCGCACCGCGGTGACCGCTCTGGCAAGCGCACTCTCAGCGAGCTCCTAAAACTGCATGCTGAAAGGGCACTGACGTGAACTTTACATCCGAAGAAGCGGCTGGGATTAGAAGACTTTTTAGGACAATGGGTCCTGCTTTTTCTTTTCTTTCCTTCTTCCCTTCTACGTTAACGTCTATGATGGACTGACTTTTTTTGGGTCCGTGTTCGCGTTATGTGGATGTAGATCAACTCGAGCTCGTTACCATACGAAGGGGAAGATGATTTTTTCGCATGGCCGCATGATGACTCGATCATGCTCGTGCACCGCTCATCCATATTTCACTCTATTGTTGGACACCCCCAACACGGTCGGAGTGAGAGCATTGGTTAAAGCGCTTCACTTGGATTGCGCACGTGCCATATCACTCGGTGCTTCATCACTACCTTCTTGCTTTTTTTCGCTAGGTGGTCATGCACCTTTTTCTGTTGCGTGACTCGAGTGGACGTGGTGAAGCTGAAGCTAGAAGTCTTGACCATCCACATCTCCCGTTCTTGTTTGTCCCCCAGATCTCAGTTTCATCCTCGGTGTTTGCGCCGCAAACGCATTGAGGCTCGGGCTATGTCGCTACAAAAAGGTAGCGGGTAGTTGGGCGATTGGCGTGGTATCCCTCTTAGCGGATACACGGTTTATTGGTACGAAGGAGACAACATAAATACTGTCATACAACGTTCACTGGCCAATATTTAGGGGATACGACGGTGACGATTGAAGACATATGAACCCGGCACAGCTTTGACCCAAACCTCCGCCGTACATTTATTCCTTCATAGGTCGAGTTTGGCGCCTCAATGGACCTAATATTCGACGCAAAACTTCATTTAGGTCAGCACCGAACTTGAATCAGAGCAAAAGCACTACAAGACATACGCCACGTCCTTCAAACCCGCCGGAAGCGCATGACCAACCAGGACAGCAATCCTGATAACTACGGCATGCAGTGGCGCATTCGTCTCTGGGTTCTGAAGACGGCTGTCGGGGGTTCACTGCTGCGTACGCTGCTGCAGGAACTGTAATGAAGAGAGCGAGGATAGAGAGACGCATGATTGTTGGAACAGTGGTGATGTGTGATGTTGTTTCCTCACTTCGTCTGCTTGGCACTTCTTATATGTTTCTACAATGTCACGGTCGGGGCGCCCAGGCCTCCAGCGTGACAACACGTGTCAAAACGCCATGAGACATTGATGGCGGAGTTCATACTATAGTTAGGTAGCTGCTACTGTAGTACCGTGGTAATTCACTAGATTTATTTAATATTAGAAGTTAGCTCAGACGAGATACTCAGTACATATCTACGATCCGACAAGCCGCACGTACCTGCCCGACTTCTGACACCCCACAGTTGTCGCACAAGGCAGTCTCGAGCACTTGCTCGAGCACACCAACCACTCGACGACAGCCAACTCGAATTCTTACAAACAACTCAAGACTACGTGCATGGAAACATGAAGACATCAAGCATAATGCATAATGTCTGTATCAACCTCCCTTCTAACTTCATCCTGCCACCGTTGCTCACCTCCCCTGCAGGTGCCGCTTGGACAAGACAAGCACACTTGAGCGGAGTTGAGCCACACATGACCTCGCCTGCCCCAGTTTCAAACACTATCAGTGAACTCGCTCGCTCGCTTACTGACCTTTTTTTTAAATCCGGTTAATATTCCGCGTGAGTCTGGCGACAAATTGCGGACTCCCAAGACTACATCAGGAAAAACTATTCCCGCGGTAGAATGGGCATATTTGTGTAGCTCCCGTAGAACACGTAGCATTCTCTATAGGCTATGTAGGTCGAGTAACATGTGCTACATTTACTGATGCTACGGAAAAATCATCGAACCTATGTAGTCTACTAAACGATGTGCAGTTACGTGGTGCAGGTAACGGGCCCCCAAGTGAGACCTTTTCTCAGCTCTTTTCTCTTACAACTCTACCATTGCCAGCATTGCTGTATCTACATACAGATTTGTATACGATTCTCTTGACCCATTCGTACTAAGGGCCCTGACACTCGTTCCTGTGCACTCAGGGGTCTGCTGATCGGTCCACGTTGCCCAACCCTCGTGCTCCTCCTCACACGTTGCTCGGCTCCTCCTCACACGTTGCTTGTGCTGTCAGTGTGACTTTAGTATACCCCGTTGGAGTACACTCCATTCGCCGTTTTGGGGTCGTCCGAGGGGCTCGGGCGTGCTGGGTGAACCCGCATCGTACTCGAGTCTTGAGGGTTTACCAAGGGGTTTACTGGGAGACCTAGCCGCTACCCCTGCATCTCGCTTCGCTGGTGCTGTGTTGTATAGGTATTTCTCGATATTCTTGAGGTGTCTTGAGGCATGTTGTGTCATCTGAGGGGAACGCGCGGTCGATATAGAAGGGGTGTGAGGTTGAGTGTTGCGAGGCGACATCCCGGGCCGCTGCTCCGCTGCATGTTAATCTCACGCGTCTTGCTGCGCACCTCTGACGCATCATCATCATCATCTTACCACCGTCACGCATTCATTCGGAGAGTTGTCGATTGATCATACTTGTTGCGCCTCGGCGGGAATAAACCAAGGAATAAACGACGATATGATCCATGTCGGCGTGTCGATTGCATCAACGCGTGTCAGTCACATGACTTGTCGCATTGTTTGTTGTTTGTTGATCATGAACCGTTTTTTGTTTGTAGGCTTCAGCTTCTCGCGTGTCACACAACATGACTTTTCGATTACTGTAGTAAAATGAAGATGTCAGTCCGACTCAGTCGACGAATGGAGGGTAAGAAAAAAAATACAAACATTTGGTGTTGACACGCGAGCTCGATCTGACTTTATTGCAAAACCCCAATCTTGATCCCAATCTTCACTTCGCTTCCCGTCTGCTCCGTGCGTGGCTAAAAATGTGCTCACAAATAAATAGAGACAGTGGAAAACCAAGCTACGATGGTTGAGATAGACATTGGGTGAGGTGTATTTCCCCGAGAAAAATCAGGAGACAATTAGAATAAACGTGGAAGGTCTCGATGACCTGCGAAACACCGTGACTTCACCAATTTAGAACACTTGGAAAACAAGGGTATTATACATAACCAAGGATAGCAGAGAGTGTCGCGAGAGAGCATAAAAACAGCTATGAGACGAACAAGACATGTGGATTCGTAAGGTGTCACGAAAGGTCGTAACAAAGTCGCCAATATTTGCAAGAATGTTTACAGTTGCACAAGGAATCGAAAGTCATCGTATATTTCGTTAAAAACTATTCATAACGGTCACAAACAACAGTGGTATTACTTTCGCCGGCACCTTATTTTCAATCCCTCGCTGGCTTACAGTACGCGTGCAAGTTCTCTCCGGAGAAGAGTGGAACGAAGTGTTCCGTAATCTTCAAACTTGCGGGCCTGACCAAAGCAGGAGTAGGACGGCAAGTCTTAGCAACATTCCATCTCTGCAAACAACAATAACCGACGCACCTTGCCTCGTCCAGCTGAAGATCGAACCTCCGAAAGACGTTTGCCAACCCAATGTGTATCTCAGCGTACGCCAAGTTGACCCCAAAGCAACTACGTGGCCCCTTCGAGAACACACTCAACGCCGCCTCACAGGCCTTGGCATTCGGGCCTAGCCACCGTTCGGGCAAAAACTCTTCCGGACGCTCGTACATAAGTGGTGACCGATGCACATAACAGAAACTCTGGCCTACAACCGTCTGCAGACGCAAGGAGCATCAGTGAGTAAAGTCCGACAGGAACAAACGAAAGGAGTAAACGAGAAATTGAAGCGTACTCCACCTGGAATAAACGCGCCGGATATCACGGCACCTTCGCGAGGCACGACACGTGGGTGCGCAATAATGCCAGGGAACATGCGGAGACCTTCCTTCGTGACCGCGGCCTGCATATAGTCCGCGACAAATTTTCAATAAGGGGAAGGTGAAGAAAGTTCCTTTCCCCTGGCAAGCGGGGACGTACCAGATAAGGCAACTTTTCCAAAGCCTCGTATCGAGGGGTCTCCTCCAGAATGGGCCACGCCTCGCGTAACTCTGCTTCGAGTCGTTGACGAACCTGTGGATCTTGTAGCACATAATGTGCCGCGACCATAAGCGTGACGCCAGTGGAATCTGCTCCAGCGCCGAGAAGAATGGCAGCCTCGTCCAAGAGACTCTGACGAGATGGCAACGGGCGACCCTTATTGGCCTCAGGTGAGAGGAGGGCGTGATAGATGATCGGATGGGGGGTAAGCGTTAATTCCGTAGGGTCCCGAAGGATGGCGTCAACCTGCGCAGTGAGGAGCTGTGTGCATGCAAAATAACAAAATAACGGATCAGCGCGGCCGCCGTTGGATATTTGAGAGAAATTTGACACGCCACCAAGCGCGGCATATGACAAGGACAACGGACCTCACGCATGTGGAAAAGCGCAGCCAAAACGGGTGATCCTGAGTTCTTGGCAAGCCAGGCAGGAAAATAGTGTACGAGCAAGACGAAGATCCTCGAATACTTGCATAGGCTCAAATAAGGAAGCATTGTCTCAGACGCGACGACGATGTCTGCGTGGAAATCCGGGGCCAAAGTCGCCTCGACAGACTTGTTATAGCAGAAGAGCATGAGCACGTCAGTCGCAAAGCAACGAAAGCCAAGGTAGAGGTTGCTGGATTTGCCCGCCGCATATTGTTTTGCAAGGGCGTCACAGAGCACGTCTACCTGACAAGTCAACGTGAACACGTGGCACGGGCGAGATGCTTAATGCTTAAAAGGCTAACCCGTTCCTGTATAAGGCCTTGCGTCTTAAGAATCGACGATCGGGAAAACAACGGGCTGAGAACTTCCCGCCGGGGCTTCGCGTCTGCGTATTTGGTGTAACACGCCGAAGACTGGTCCATGTCAAACGCGCCATAGACAACAGGGTCCTTGTCCCACTTGTTCTTCAAATTGTAGATCTCGGTGTATGCCTGGGGGTTCGCAAAGTGCAGCTATCCACCAAGGCGTCAAACACAACATCCCAAGGAATAACCAATTTCCACCGACGTACCAAATTGGGCTGCAAACGAATAATGTCACCTGCAATTGAAACGTCACGTCAGCGTCAACTCTTTTGGACGACGGGTGGCGCTGGTGGCGAGGAGTGGCGTCATCTAGAGAACCGGGCAGAACGTACCATACCGAGCGTGAAGCTCGTCCCGTATGTCGGAGAGGGAAACTCCCCTGACGAATTCTTGATAAAACAACCAGTACTTCGATACCCCGGCCAACCTTGGGCCTGGGAAGCGCGCCAGAGGATGGAGGTAGGCGTTGTAGAAAGCAGAATAGAATGACCAAGTCAGTGCAGCAGCGACGAGGGTGGGCAAGACAATCGGAGTAGAGGGTGCCACTCCCAAGGAGTGGACAAACTGAAGAACACCATCTGACATCATGACAGAGGGGAAGGGGGTGGGGAGGGGGACTAGTGATGTCGGAAAGGACATCGCGGCTTTATCCTTGTCCTTAGCTTTATCATCTCAGCTGAGGGCCACCCCTGAACGTGGATTCCAACCATTAAGGGGGATGTAAATCAAGCGAATCTTCGGCAAGATTTTGGGTATTTGGGTATCTGGTAAGATTTGATCCATTCCAAGCCTGTAGTCACGTAGGTTGCAAAGTCTTGGCAAAGCTAGAGGAACATTCGATGGCAATTGACCCCGCAAGAATGACAGGCGCCGAGTGAAATAGAAAAAGGAGGAGTGAATGGAAAGCGACATGTTTGATATGTCAGACACCGCCGTAACTTACTAGCACTTTCATAAGTAAGCGAGCGACTCGCCCTGTAACTCATTTCGTCTCGGCGCAACCGGCCGCCACCGGCCAACGGGTCAGAGTTTTCCCTGGATCACGTGGATGGACAAGAGACCTCGTTGCGGCACAGGGCATGTCTCTAGTTCTTCAGGGACGACGAAATACATTCAAACGCACCTACATACGGCACTTTCCTATGGAAAAGTGGAATGGGCCAATTTGGAGGGCCATTTGAAGGCCTTACTGTTAATCGTTTTAACCCAATGGGGCATACTGAGTGAGGCGTAAGTAGTGTTAACAATATCTGAGCCATCGCTTCGCTCTGGCGGTGTAACCCAAATGACAACCGCCGGCGGGTCGATTCGAAGGACTTCGAATTAGATGATTCTTCGACAACTTGGCTGGAAGGTTCAGATGCAAGTTCGATGGCCTATTCTGAGTACACGGTCAGAAGCATCACGTCCTTCAATGAGCGGACAAGTTGGCTTTTCTCACCAACAGTTGAGAAAGAGACAATAGGTTGTCATAGAAAATGCAGTTGGTTATGCAGTATCCACTACATCGATGGTAGTCGCGGCATGATGATCGATGACCTCTTGACCTCTTGGATTCCTCATAAATGTGATCATTTTGCCTCTCCGTTTTCGCTCGAGATCACAATTACTCCCGCGACCGTTACCTTCGGCCACTGGCAGTCAATTTGCGGGCTTGCCACGCTGAGAAGGGGATCTTCATAAATGCTTTCTATCCCCATTAGGTTCCGCACAGGGCTTCGCCAGAAGTTCGAGCGATACGTGAAAGCATCGTATGCACCACGACTGATAGTTCCGTTACACAACGCCCGGCTCTTGCTAGTGGGGTCGTCCTCGTTACCAAGTACGTGCACCTAAAGGCATGTAAGTTAAAGATATTCGACACGATCGTGATAAATAATAAGTGAATGTAGGCGGCCATTGGATAATCGTTCTTGTCACAATGTCGCGAGGCAAGGTGGATCCGGGCATTGTTCGTCTTCTGACTCCAAATCGCTCGGCCTGGATATGTGGCGCTATAGGTATGGGCACTGGCACTGGCACTGGCAAGTGCCATAATGTACCTGGCCGGGAGCGTGGAGAAGTGCCCGGAAAATGATCGATGGATCTCGCCGTGCTTCTGGACTCCACGAGCCAGTCCGCCTTTGACTAAGACTGACTAAGGAGGCCCACAATGGACTGGTGCCAGGAGCGGCGCCTGTGACCATGGTCGTAGAATTGTGTGCTGGAGTCTTCGCACAATGATACGGGACGACGAGTCTACTACAAAGAATAACCTTTCAAAGTGTTGTAAATTTGAGCGACCACAATTCATGAGCAGAATAGCACAAACGCGCGTCCCTTTGAAATTTTGATCACGTGGAGCCCTTAAGTGCCAAAATAAGCGCTGGACCCCATCTCGACCGTGATCTCGCTTTTCTGAAGGCTCGCAGTCATCATCATCACCTACTAATTGACACACATACGCCACAAGATACGCCATTTATTTTTCCCTCTGTGAACAGATTGGCCGAATTTAGCAGTAAACGTTCACGGATCCGGTTTTATGACATGGCACCTTGCGGGACCACCCCATAATAGTACGCCGTTGGCACTGTCACGATCTGACCTATCATCTGGGATGTTAGAGCTTCGGAAGAGAAGGTGGCACAATCCGAAGCCAGAATCTTTATCTATCTCAAGCTAACTCGAGGCACGATTACACGCCTGACTGGTCATAAGATGGAGCGGCGGCTGTAGTGATTAGCTATGCCACCTTCAAAGTAGTCTTGCGGGCACTAGCCGCACCACCGACCAGTCGTTCTATAAAAATCGAGAAGGGCAAAGACATAAATTCCCCCTTCCGATCTTCTCGTCACCCACAAGATTATACCCATTGAAAGATGACCACCAAACCAGTTGCCACTATTACCAATCCCGACCAAAGTTCAAGCACTGGTACAACCAAGTACAGTATTCTACAGTATGTGAGGCCAATAAAGGTCTGCGATCCTTGTCAATGGTGACGCGTATGCCCCTTGTGCGGGAAACCCCTCTAGCGACGTCATCTCGTGGACCTATCTGGTACAACATTTCTCTTTCAACCTTAATTGTTTCAAGACACTACGACACTCCCCAGTGACCCATGGACACGGACGCCTCCGCGAGAAGGATCCAGAACCCTCAACAAAGAGCGACTTTGATTTATGTAACGCCCTCGAAAAAATGTGAGCACCGCACATTGGCCTCTTCTTAAGTTGATCTCGAGTCACAGCTTTCTTTCATAAGTGCACCGCTTGACGAACATGATGAAATCGAGAAACAGGATCTTCCTACGCCTACGATCTCCGAAGTCATCCAACTCATCTGCGACGCGTGGGGGCGCGGCCTCAACGGCAACAGAACGTTTCTGGTTCTGATGTGCCAAGTGAAAAAACTTCTCGATGAGGACAAACGATACGCAAATGAGAAGCACGGAATATTCGACAGTCATCGGGAGGAAAGCGCCGAAACCCCAAGAATCCGAGTCGATTCGGAGAACATCGAACAAGATGGTTTCTCGACTATGCAGTCTGAAAGTTCGGATGCAAGTTCGATGGGCTATTCTTACACGGTCAGAAGCATCGCGTCCTTCAATGAGCGGACAAACTGGCCTTTCTGGCCACGTGAAGGCGAGATAAGAGTGAGATGATACTCTGATCATCGTTCAAGATCACGATTCCTTCCGCGGCCGTTCCCTGGATGCCTGTCCAAGAGACAGGAAACAAACACGACGACGCTAGAATGTAAGGGATATGGCGAATTATTTGGCTCTTAGGGTCGAGAAAAAGGAAAAGGAAAAGGAAAGGAAGCGCGGGGCGGGAAGGACATGCGTCTACTCTTTTGGCGGAGGGGCTTAACCAGCTTAACCCCCTTAAGTATCGTCTGGATACATGTTAGACGATCGTAAAAAAGGAGTACGAGAGTATGAAGGAAGGGCAAAATAAAAGGAAGAGCGCTATTATGGAAAATCTTATCATGTTACAGTAATTGGGTATTTCACCATTTAATCTGCGGGCACTTGCCACACGTTACGGACCGCGCAGCGCTTTGCCAAAGTTCGGGCGGATAGTTTCAAACATCGTGCACGCCGCGACTGGTAAATATGTTCGTTCGCCCGATGCCTATCATACCAGGGAGCATTCTCTGGTTTGTAAAATGAACTAGAACTTTCATTGAACGGGTCAAAGGGTATGCATGACACAACATAAAACATCACGTTGAATTATAATCCGGACCAGGGCCGCATGGTTCAGGCCGAGAGGAGATCCTCCCGTCCTTCCTGCAGAGCCCTGACGAAGGATTTGTACTCATCGTCAAAAGAATTCTAACGCGCGTGTAACCAAGCTTGACCTGTGTCGAACTTGGAATCGGACTTTTCTTCTTTTCGGACGCGAAACTGCTCGACCACGGCTTCGTATTCTTACGTCCTCTCTGTCGTCGGTTGTGGGTGCGTGCTCGGTCCAGGCATCGACGGACGATGTGGTCCTGCTTCCCGCAATAAAAGCACCGTCCTTCGCAGCGGTACCGTTCCTTATCCTCCTCGGTGATGGCTTTTCGATCCGTATCGACGACGGTCGTCCTAGCGTTCGAGTCCCGGAGTGTGGCCCACTGGCCCGGAGACGAGCCGATGGAATGTCCGATCGTCCATCATGCCACGTTCGAGGCTTGTTGACCCTCTCATAATCTGATGACGGCCTGTATTAGTCGCCATTTAGGGTGCTGGTGTCGCGCTGCGCTGGCCCATTCCTCGAATGATTCGGGACTTTCTATACAAGCTTCGGCGGACTTGGGTGGGAGTCCGCGAACGAAAAGCTCGACAGTGTAGGGGTCATTGAGGCGCAACCGCGCGCGGCGGGTTAAATCTTCAAAATCTGCTATGTAGTCATCCGCACGGCCTTCCTTCATGTGTAGTTTTGCCGTTTGATCTTCGCCAGTTGCTGTCCAAGATAGCCTTCGAAAAACTTCTCAAAGTCGGCTTTCGAGACCTCCCAAGCTTCATTCCTGGGTAGCAGGTCAGGTTACGCATGACTTCACCGAGCCACTTGATATTTCGATGCACCCAGTTCTTGATCGTGATTGCTGGTCCTCTCGCAATGTTCAGGAAATAGGCCGCTCGTATGATGGGGCCTCTGGAGATTTCAGATTGCGGTTCAGCATGGGCCTGAGGGTGGGTCACGGGATTGGGGAGGAACTGGGTAGTGTAGTCGCCCGTGAAGGCATGGTCAGTGAGGGAGTCGGATTCCTGGAGAAGACGGGGCAGGGAAAGTGGGAGATACGCATGAACAGGGGGAACTCCAATCTGTGGGGTCCGTCATTGCAAGGTAGACCGATGGCGCGCAGCGGTTGGCCATTGCATTTGCCGCTCGTTGATGTCCTCCAACGAAAGTACGGGTCACAGACCACGACGCGGGTGATGAAAAATCCATGAAATCGGACAGCGAGTTCTTGAGCGAGTTCCCGCAGCAGCAGGCAGTTAACCTACGCACCTCTCAATCCACATTTGGTGCCGTCTACCCGTTCGCACCGCGCCCAAAGTCATTGGCACTCAGCAACTCCATCTTGGCCTAACTAATGGATGCGACAATGCGGAGGAACCCCAATGTAGCGGAGTGAGTATAAACAATGATTAGGTCAGCCGGCGTCAATATCGGTTGTCATCACACGCTTCAAGTTGTTCCATGCGGAAGCATAGCCCATCGACAGACAATACAGTACTGTAGTGCGGTGCAAAGAAAACTACCAGAGGTGAGCGAAACAAGGACTGCAATATAATAAAGTTGTAGATGTCGGCGTCCCTCGATCAACCCAACAATTGTCAATTACCCATGTAGTAACACCGATGTTACACCGTCACTTACATTCACTGGCACTTGGTCCAATATCGTTCAACTTGGCGCCATATGCCCCTCTCCTCCTCCTCCTCCGCCAGCCACCTCTCGCCCTCAACGAACAATGGCGTGGTACAAAGATTCCCCGAAGAAAACAATCAAGGTGGTAGAGATGGGTGAAACAAGGTTTGCAAGGCTGTACGCGAGCGACGAGGAGCTTAAATGACAGATGTCGACGTTTCCAATACAACAATTACCCCAAGTGACACAACAACTGGCAGGGCCACATGGATATACTTGGTCCTATAAAGTTCAACTTGGAGCCATATATGATTAAACATTGCTTTGACACCCATCAGTCGGTCACCATCATTTGGATTTTCAGCGTCCTGAGTGAGATAGAACACGAGGACGCAGTACTCCCTCTCTCTGCCACTACCCACCAGCCTCTTCTCACCCTCAACACGAACCATGTCTAATACTCATCCCAACGCTTCCTCCTCCAACTTCCAATCGGTCTTCAATGTCGCCTTGGAAGCCTATGAGAAGAAGACAAAATGCAATCTTCTCGCTCATCCCCTTGCCACCGCGTTACAGTCCTGCGACTCGCCTACCGCCATTTTATCTGTCCTTCGAGAACTGATCCAGCAATTTGATCACCGTCGCAGGAACGATGAGCGATTAACAAATTGGTTGAATCCGATCGTTAATGTTTTCTACACATTCTCCGCCACTGTTGGTCAGGGTGTTGGTCTTGTCGGTCTCAATCCATTCTCTTCCTAAAATCTGTGACCTGATCGTCGTTCCTCAGGTCTTCTCCCCTGTAAATGTGGTCGTTTCTGGCATCGGTGTCCTTCTTTTGGTGAGCATCATCCTCGATCTCTCGGTCTTAGGTATCTTGACGCTGGCATTTGTCAGGCGGCTAAAGATGTAGATGCGAGCCAAGATGTGCTTATTGAAATCTTCGTGCGCATCGAGAATTTTTTCAAGCGTCTCGAGTCATATACAGAAGTGCCACCAACTGATGCGATGACCAATGTGATTGTAAAGATAATGACTGAAGTACTTTCTATTCTCGCTATCGCCACAAAGGAGATTAAAGAGGGTCGATCGAGTGAGTTGATCGACATCCACCAACTACTCTTGACTTATTGTCTTTAGAAAAATTTGTGAAGAAGGTACTCGGCAAGAACGATATTGAAGACGCGCTAAAGAGGCTAGATACACTTACGATGGAAGAGGCTCGGATGGCGATTGCGGAAACTTTGAAGGTCACCAACAAGGTGGATGATAAGGTGACGGTACTCATCGATGGTGGGCAGAATGCGTTTTTTTGGTCATCTACGCATGCCTGAGCATGAATATGGATAGATGTTAAACAAGCAAATGCAGTCATACGGCAATCTGCGAACGCCGCAGATGAAGAAAAGCGTTCGTACTCTAAACTGACTACTATTGATTCCTACGGCTTATTTATCCTCACAGAGAATCAGCTACGAGAGAAACTGTATAAGTGGCTTTCTCCTCCGGATCCCTCGACAAATCATAATATCGCACGCAAGGCCTACCACAACGGAACGGCGTCCTGGTTTTTCCAAGACCGCATATTCCAGGAATGGAACTCGTCACCTTTCTTGTGGATCCATGGCAAACGTACTTTCCATCTTCTCTCCACCACTTTTACACATCGCTGACTTGCATCTTTGTAGCCGGCTCGGGCAAAAGCATATTGTGGTATGTTATTTCCTGCCATCGTTGTCTGCATCCACTTAGATCATCGTTTAGCTCTGGCATAATCGAAGATGCCATAGCCAAACGCAAAGCAGGAACGGCAATTGTGGCTTATTTTTACTGCGACTTCCGTGATGAAGATAAGAAGAACTGCCGCAACCTCATCCTCTCTATCATCTCCCAGCTATGTGCTCAATCCAATCGTTGTTGCGATACTCTCTCTCGCATTTTCTCGGAACACGACAACGGTGCACGAAAACCCAGCGATGACACTTTGACAATGTGCCTGACGGAGATGGTCTCATTTCCGGCTCAAGGCCCCATCTATCTCATCGTGGATGCGCTCGACGAGTGTCCCAATAATTCGGGCATGCCGACCGCAAGAGAAGAGGTCCTCGACCTAGTCAAGAATCTTGTTATCTTGAACCTCCCGAACCTGCACCTATGTGTCACGAGTCGACCCGAAATCGACATACAAACTACTTTTGAGCCTCTTACATCTCTCCGCGTGTCCCTCCATAACCAAAATGGACAAAAGAACGATATCGTGGACTATATCCGTTCTGTTGTTAATTCGGACAAGAGGATGCAGAGATGGCGCGAGGAGGACAGAAAGCTTGTCATCGAGACGCTCTCCGAGAGAGCAGACGGAATGTAAGGTGTCCTCCTCCATGTCTCGATAACTTCTTATATTCTCATAGGTTCAGGTGGGTGTACTGCCAGCTGGAAGCACTGCGGCACTGTCTTCCACCAAGTGTGCGAGGAATTCTTGAACAATTGCCCGAAACGCTAGACGAGACGTACGAGCGGGTATTGAGGGATATCAATAAGGCAAACCGAGAACATGCCTGTCGCCTTTTGCAATGTCTCACCGTCGCCGTCCGACCCTTGTGCGTTGAAGAGCTCGCAGAGGTTCTCGCAATTTGCTTTGATGCGCCGGCCTACGGAGGAATTCCACACCTGAACCCTAATTGGCGGTGGGCAGATCGACACCAGGCCGTGCTGTCAACGTGCTCCAGTCTAATTTCAATCGTCGATGATGGGGACTCCAAAGTGGTGCAATTCTCCCACTTTTCGGTAAAAGAGTTCCTCACCTCAGATCGGCTGGCCCGTTCAAGCGGGGATGTCTCCCGCTATCACATCCTTCTCGAGCCTGCGCACACAATCCTCGCACAGGCCTGCTTGGGCGCTCTTCTTCACTTGGACAACTCGGATGAAGTGTTTCAAACGGAAGTTCATGATCTCCGTAAAACACAACACTTTCCTCTTGTCGAATACAGTGCCCAACACTGGGTCAACCATGCGCGGTTTGGGAACGTGTCATCACGCATACAAGATACAATGGAATGTTTCTTTGATGCAGACAAACCACATTGGACAGCTTGGTGCCGAGTGGATTATAGATATGGGACCGACGCGAAGTGGGGATCGTTCGCATATTCACCAGACATGCCGCCCCAGTCCCCTTATACTATGCCTCACGTGGCGGATTCTATGACCTGGTGGAACGCCTCGTTGGCAAGCATCCAGAGCAAATAAATGCGGAGGGTGGTTTGATGGGGACTCCATTGGTGGCGGCAATGGCCAGGAAACACTTTCGGATAGCAGAGTTTCTGCTTCGGAATGGCGCGGACGTCGATGCTCGTGACCCCTTTACAGAAACACTACTTTATGTGGCATGCAATGATGGAGCTCTGGACTTTGTTCTGTGGCTGCTCGATCACGGGGCGGATGTAAACGCCCGGTGTCGCGAGGGCTGCACTCCACTTCACACTGCGGCCCTCAACGTACAGTTCCAAATACTTCAGATTCTGATCGAACATGGCGCCGATATCCACCTCCGAAATGACCTGGGAGAATTCCCATTGCACATAGCAGCAAGACCTCGTAGCCACTTTCGACACTCCCCCGATATTATGCAGTTGTTGCTGGATCATGGGGCAGATCCTAATGCGCGGGACAACTCTGGTTCTACCCCACTGCATCTCTTGACATGGCGGTATGGTCCCTGGGGATTCAAAAAGGGTTATGTTGGGGTCAAGGAGGTAGTCGAAGGCACGCGACTGCTGCTAAAGCATGGCGCGATTCTAGAATCGGAGGATAATGATGGTCAGACCCCAATGCAATTAGCATTGGATTATGGAAGTCACGACATCGTGGCATGCTTGTCAGAGTATGGTGCGAAACGTCCATGGCATTCCGATATGAGGTATAAGCGACGGACTTGTAGGAGTAGCTAATCTTTTGACGCCGTCACGCGACAGAGTAGACCGTACTAGTTACAATTCAATTGTACCAGCCAGTATTTCGAGAATAAGATGTAGACAGGGACAACGTGGGACACGTGTGAGACGACGTTTTGCGACTGAGAGGAAAGGAAAAAGGGAGGGAGTCTCTGCTCCTCTGGCGGAGGGCCAATAAACCGCTTGAATACGTAGATTATCATCTGGAATGTGTCGGTTATGTATGTTGGATGATCATAGGAAAGGAGTATAAAAGTATATGGGAGAGTGAAGTATACTGTAAGGAAGAGCGCTATGAAGGAAGGCTAAGGTCACTTACACCAGTCAATTCGCACGTTACGGACCGCGCGGTGCTTCGCCAGAAGTTCGAGCGATAGTTCTAAGCATAGTGCGCGCCACGGTTGATAAGTATGTCGGTTGCCCCCATGCCCATCATAAGATTTATAGTAGTGAGCGTTCTTCGAGTTGAAAATCGAACTAGAACTCGGGTCAAAGGACATCATACAACATAAAACAGCACGTTAAATTAGAAGCATGGTTCAGGCCAAAAGAAAATGTTCCCGTCCTTCCTGCCGTGCCCTGAAGACGAATTTGTATGTGCTCGTCGCCAGTGGATTCTAACACGCTCGGGGCCCGGCTAGCTGATGTGGGCTTGGGTTCGGCTTTCTTCGCTTCGGACGCGGGTTCGACAACGGCTTCGTATTCTTCTGTCGTCTCGGCCATCGTATTGCGGGTGCGTGCTCTGTTGGGACAAAGACGGACGATCCCTGCATCATCCCGCAACGAAAGCACCTTCATTCCCAGCGGTACCTTTACTTATCGTCCTCGGTAATGGCTTTTCGATTCGTGGTCGACCACGGTCGTACCAGGGTTCGAGTCGCGCGGTGCGGTGCGGGGACTGGCCGATGGGATATCTTGTCTGACTGGTTGTCCATTGCGTCAGGTGACGCCTCGGTTCGGAGGTTGTTGGTCGTATCGTAGTCTGCTGTAGGCCTGTATTAGTCACCGTATAAGGGGCTGTTGTCGCGCTGCGGCCCATTTATCGAATGTTTCGGTGCTTTCGCTATCGATACAAGCTCGGAGAGAGCTTGGGTGGGAGCCCGCGAATGAAAAGTCGGACAGTGAAGGGATGGCAAGGCTATACCCTGCGCGGCGGGCTAGATCTTCAAATTCCGTTATGTAGTCATCCACACCGCCTTCCTTCATGTGCAGTTTTTTGCAGTTTGATCCTCACCATCTGGGCCCAAGATTGTCCTGAAAGACTTCTCGAAGTAGGCTTTCGGAAACACTCCTTCGGGTAGCAGGTCAGAATTACGCATGGATATTCCGGTGCATCCAGTCCTTGACCGTAATAGCTGGTCCTCCCGTGATGTTCAGGAAACAGGCCACCCACATGATTGGGTCTCTGGCAATATAAGAATTGGGGTTCAGCACCATGAATATCTCAAACTGGGTCAAGAACGAGATGGCGTATGCCCTGTTGCCATCGAATTCGGGATGTTCGCAAGAGATCGTTATATTTAATTCTGGCAACATTTTCATAGTCGCCCAATTGGGATGGATTCTCTGGATGCCTCAGGGTTGTAGATATTTGTGCGACATGAGAGTGAGAGTGGTGAAAAGTGAGGAATCGAGGAGGGGGCGAGGGCGTACGGCATCACGGTCGGGCTTTAAGAATGTGCCTTGTTATAGCATAGATCAGAAGAGCCGGTTGCTGAGGACGACGTCATCCTCGGTTGGAGAAAGGTTGAAGAAAAGAGGATGCGCTCACGAAGTGGGGGTCGGCTATTGTTGAGGAGGGCGTTGTGGACAGTATTTGAGAAAATCCTTCCGGTTGTAGCCCATAGTGACCACTTTCTATCCTTCCCCCAATAACGACATTTCGATTAACATAACGGAGGCGCTATATAGTACGAGTCTGGGTATCCAAAGGCAACCGAAACACTGCATCGGCGTGAGCAATCCGCTCATTTAAGCCTGAGACAACACGAACAGTTTCTATCCAGAAGTTCGGGAAATCGGCGGCTTGGATTGACTGTAAATCGATGGATGCAATCGACTCCAATTGCAATAACACCTCCCTCCCCTTTTGAACCATACCCACTAATTCGCTATTAGCGCGGATCTCACCGGCGGCTTGAAGCGAATATTCAGGGAACGCCCCACATCGTTTATTCAATTCTTCCAATGTTTTTTGACCTTTGGCAACGATTTCGCGTGCATCTTGAAAGCTGATGGCCGCCAAAGGGCGTGGGAGGCAATGGATATCATTGTCGTTGTCAGGTGAACTCCCGGAACTGTCGGTTGACGACCAGGCAGGTGAAACAGGACGGGATGGTAGAGCATGCGAACTGTGATGATCTTCAACACTGGAAAAACGCGTTATTTGCCGGACTAGATGTCCAGACTGTTCAACAGCTTACACATTATTGAGCCATGTGTCCACATCCTCTCGCTCCTGAATGCGTCGTTTCGCTTTCAATCGAGCCCGATAGCTGATTAAAAAGAAATCAGTTTAACGAAGTTCCATACCTCTACTCTTACTTTTTAATTCGCAATGCTTCCTTCGCTCGAAATTCTTCAGCACCCGCGTCTAACTTTCTGGCAGAAAATCTGTTTTCGAGGAATGCTTTGTGGTGATAATTGACAGTACTCACTTTTTGCGCCATCGAGCACTCGCAAATTTTCCGGCAGACACAGTTGGAGGGTTCTTGCAGGAGTCATTGCCATGCTGCATTATCTCCTGAAGCAAGTTACGTCTTACGTCGCGTCGCACTCGCCGCGTCGCGCGTTGACAAAGTCACGTGCTTAGTACGGATGCCGAGATGCCAACAAGCCTGTTTGTTAAAATGCCATAGAGCAGCAAGTCGCCATGGATGGACTACTGAGCTCTCATCACCTCTCCATCTCATACATCCTGTGACATGCCGTGCATGGCTTTTAATCCTTCAATGCAGCTTTCCCCAGCGCCAAAGAGCACCCGCTCTTCTATATTGGTGTTTGTGACTTATTCCACCAGTGCATTGCAAGCTGCGTTGGGTCTTTCTCGGTGTATTGTGCAATATACTAGCGCACTTCGTGCTTCCAAAGTGCTTTCAAAGCAGCTCCTTTTCTCTGTCGTACGCGCAGAAATGCGATGGCATTCACAATACCTTAAGGTACGCTCACTTGCATCTCATTTGACGCAAGATTTGACGAACACATTCACGGCTGCCTGACTAGGTCGCAACCGTCGCATGCTCGATCGTTTTAGTAAGGTGAAAAGCAATCTAGCGCTCTCCGCATTCGAAATGACACAATTTCAGACATCGAAACTGTTGATTCGTCGCCAGCGAGCTCCCTTCAAGCTGTAAATTTATCACTCGCAACCTTTGCTGCGTCCGCTATCACTGTAGCATCAGTCGCCCTTAATCTCTCCCACTCAGTCCATTGACTCCATTTTCGGCGTAGTTTTTCCATTCTTCCAAGTTCCCGCCTTTCTCATTGCCATCGTATATCGCTTGCTTGCTATTGGCTACCTGAACACGAGACGAGATTTGAGACGGATGGGATCAAACTCACTCTCGCGGCTCTCCAATCTTCTCTGGCTTTGGCGAATTACTCGAGGGCATTGTCACGGTCCGCGCGTTTTCTGCCGAACAGCGATTCCTTTACGGCCTTTATGCAAAAGTTGATCTAACCACTCAAGTAAGCATCATATTCGAGTACGAGTCTGTTCCTGTCCACTCACAAAGGTATAGATGTGTTATAGTTTGTGGATGACGAACCGATGGCTTTTGCTGAACTTTGATGCCCTTG
Source organism: Russula vinacea (assembly GCA_022376525.1). Taxonomy (NCBI): domain Eukaryota; kingdom Fungi; phylum Basidiomycota; class Agaricomycetes; order Russulales; family Russulaceae; genus Russula; species Russula vinacea. The sequence continues at coordinate 192,759 of WTXL01000030.1, forward strand.
GGCCCTTGTCACTTGTCTGTGTTTGTCACAACTCTATTCGCGTTGTCCAGCCTGGTGTCTATTGGCATCGCAGGTTTTTGTATTACGTCCGCAATGGCCTTCACGAATAGCATCTACTGGTCCTGCCGATTGTGGGCAGGCCTCCTCAAGTAAGTGATACTTGATCTTTTGGTGTCAACTACAACGCTGAAAATTTCGTAGCTCTGTCGAGCGATTTTGATGAGTATCTCGAATTATCTCGGGAGCCCCCAGCCATTATAGTCTTCGCGCTCTCCTGTCTATCTGCCGTCCGCCGAAAGCGACAGCCTCATCGTTGTAGTGGCCCTTATCATTTGATACGCTCTTGAACTGCCCCCAGTATTGCACAACGTATCTCTTACCTTGAGGGGAATAGAACGCGTAAGTTTGTTGGGAAGAACAGGTGCGTCCGTATTACATCGCTCTTGATTTCCCTTTACATTGGGTCTTATAGGGAGCGAGAAATCGACTTTGGTCATGAGTGTATTGCCATTTGTGAGTGAGCATGACGCGCTGTTTGGTTATACTAAAGGTTACACTGGTCGACCCTGCTAGCGGCAGGATCGTCATAGACGGCGTAGACATTACAACGATCGGTTTGCACGATTTGCGTTCTCGCGTTGTGAGTGTTCAATTGGAATGTTTAAGCTCCCCAGGTTGTCTCACAGTAACGGCAGACCTTCATACCACAGGATGCCACCCTTTTTTCTGGCACCCAGCGTAAAAATCTCGATCCATTCAGTACGCCGTCGTGGCGCCACTCCTGTATCGACAGCATGTATTCATAATTATTTCCTGTAGATGAGCATGATGAGCTAGAATGTCTGGATGTTTTGCATCGCGTTCAAGTTATCACAAGCAGCGCCTACGGATCCCAGCGTACTCCTCGTCATGCTTCTCGCCCAACAAGCTGCCAAAGTTCTCCTGGCCGAGAAGATCAATCACTTTGTCCTGGTTCTTCCGCAGTTGCATCCTCCACTGAAATCGAGTCTATGACAGTGGTGACTCGAGACACAGGTATCGCCTGGTGGGACGAACTTCTCGCAGGGTCAGCGGAAGCTGGTTGCGATGGCGCGTGCCCTCTTGTGGCGAAGTTCAATTATCGTGCTAGACAAAGCCACGGGTAGCATCGATTTTGTGACCAACTCAAATATCCACGCGGTTTTGACGAGGAGTTTGGTGGCGCACTGTTGCTGACAAGTGAGTCTCGACATTTTGATCCGCGGATAGAATGCTGACTCGCGCCTGCCTCTGCCGCTATGTAGTTGCGACAAGTTAGGAGCCGTATCCATGTTCCCGTGCTCGACAAAGGCGCCATTGCTGAATTTGATACCCCATGGAACATCCAGAAAGTAGGTGATATCTTTCGCAATATGGCCTTAAAAAGTGGTATGTTCGCTTCGCTCAGCTCGAGCGAATTGCCAGGCGATGGGCAATGCGTAACAAGACGTCTGATGATATTTATCTGTTTCTTATCCCGTTGTCAAGGAATATTTATCACAAAATACCTCTTTCGGCAATCAAAGCCGGAAATCTCTTACCTGTCACCAGGCACCAGGCGCCCCCATTGCTGAGGATACGTCAAACGGCCGGCAGAGGCTGTTCTTGTGGCGCCTTTCCGATATTTATAGGACCAGCCGCATACACAGTACTTCATGTCCGAATCAGATAATATCTCAGCGCCGCAAGGGCCAGCTCGACCGAGGTCCAACATCCCGGCCTTGGATGAGCGTTTGTACGACCTCACCGATGAAGAGCGTTCCTTCCTCAAGCAACAAACGGGGATCCAAGATGACGACGAGCTCAAGGCGCACATTCTCCAAGTGCAAGCAGAGGCTTACAAGGTTTGCAACCGTGAACCCCTGATGGAAATTTCATGTAGTAATCATGCCTGGTTTGTCTAAAAACAGGTTTTTCCTTACCGTTGCATCCGCATGTTCCATTTTGCAAAGTGAGTATCTGAAAAGAAAGAAAGAAATGCGGAAGCAGTTTTGAAATGGGATACTCCCCAAGGCTCAAGATGTGGCGTGACTGGCGTCTGTCCCCATACCAGGATTTGCTCAGGACGGGCAAATCGCGGAAGGAGGCAGTATTTTTGGATATCGGTAGCTGCGGTGAGAAGCGTGGCACGCTCGTCTCTCAAAAAATGCTCAAATCTTCCTTATAATAGTCGGAAATGACGCACGCAAGCTCGTTGCGGACGGATATCCACTCGAACAAGTAGTCACATCTGATTTACGCCAAAGTGGTCTTTTTGCGCTTAGGTTCATGGACGGCAAAACGACATTGCTTGCTTACTTGGTTTGTACTTGTAGAATTCGCGGACATCGGGCATAAACTGTTCAGAACGACGCAGGAGACATACCCGATCGCGTTCGTCCCTGGCGACGCATTCGACGCAAAGCACCTCGATATTGTCCCACCCTTGGCGTCCGCCTACGAGCCTACCGGTCCTCCCGAGGGTTCTGCTCTGGATTTGGGCAGTCTGACTTCGCTCAATCCACTGCACGGACGGGTGTTCGCGATACACACGTCTTCGTTCTTCCATCTCTTCAGTGAGGCAAGTCAGCTACATGTCGCCCGTGCTCTCGCGGGGCTGCTCTCTCCAGAACCAGGCTCTGTGATATTTGGTGTGCACCTAGGCAAAGCTGACAAGGGCTCTATCCCATCCTCGATGGACGAAGATCGTCAGATATTCTGCCATTCTCCGGAGAGCTGGGCCCAGCTCTGGGATGGCGTCGTCTTTGAAAAGGGCGTGGTGAATGTGAAGGCAGAGTTGGTGTATATGGGAAGGGAGCCTGATGCCCAGCAATACCCGATTGTCACAGTATTGGCGTGGTCAGTAACGCGCTTGTGAGGAACTATTGTCATCCATCGTTCCCTATTCCCTTGTAGGCACCGACTCATTTGCAGGGAACCCTTAGTAGCCTCTCCCTCACCTCCCCCCAATTAGCCTACGATCTTTTGCTCTGATAGTTACGAGTTCGTATGGATAATGAAAGCCTCGAAGCTGCGGCTATGTGAGACTGGATGGATGTGCGAGAAAGCTTGCAACCAAGTTCGAAATAGAATCTAACCTTGACCAGGACTCGATGATATGCACCAAATGTCCTTGGCTTGCTCGCCCTCCCCTGTTTTTACTGGTTTACGATTTACTCGTATCAGTATAGTCCCTGTGAACAAAAAAATGGTTCTGTTGAAGTCAATGCGGTAGTCGAAGGCACGCGACTGCTGCTAAAGCATAGTTCTACGCGGTAATGAAGCATGCACGCCGGGTTTCGGACGGACTTCGTGTATCTTATCTTTTGACACCAATACGCGACAGGATAGACCGTAATAGTTACAATTCAGCTGTACCAGTCAGTATTTCGGTGGATTAGAGCCTATTCCCGACATTCAATCGGACTCGGAGGTGGCCCACTTTTCCAAGTTCCAGAGCGGTGATATCCTGAGGGGTACTGTACGCCCATCTGGCAGTCATCCGTCATTCACCATACTCTAGCTCGTGTTCGTGGTTGAGGAATCGCTGCTCGAAGTCATTCCCAGGACACACGCAACAAACACTCGTTCTGACAATCACTCGACGAAGGTAGGCTATATTGCAAAATATGTGGCACTTGAAGCTGAGAAGGACAAGGGGAAGGTCACAGAAAAAGAAAGGAGTACGAAAGTATGAAGGGAGGACGAAGTAACAGGAAGAACGCTATACACAATGTTATTGTGGGTGGTAAGCAGGGCTGCTTACTCCAGTGAGTTCGCAAGCTTGCTTTATATTACGCGTTATGGACCGCGCGACGCTTGGCGAGAAGTTCGAGCGATAGTTTTGCATTGTGCGCGCCACGGTTGATAAATATGTCGGTTGCCTCGATGCCAATCATAGCAGGGGGCATCCTTCGGGTCGTAAATGGAACTAGAATCAGAGTCAAAGGAAATCATAGAGCATAAAACATCACGTTAAGTTAAAATCCGAATCAGGACAGCATGGTTCAGGCCGAGAGGAAATCCTCTCGTCCTTCCTGCAATGCCCTGATGAAGGATTTGTACTCGTCGCCAGAGAATTCTAACACGCGTGCGTCCATGCCTGGCCGGTGTGGGCTTCGGAATCGAGCTTTCTTATTTTCGGACGCGGGCGGCTCGATTCCGGCTTTATCTTCTACATCCTCTCGGTCGTCGAGCGATTGTATGTGCGTGCTCGGTCGGGGCAACAGCTGGATATGTGGCCCTGCTTCCTGCAACGAAAGCACAGCCCTTTGCGGCGGTAATTTTCCTTGTCTTCTTTGGTCAGTTCGGTGATGACTTTTCGATTAGTGTCGACCACGGTTGTACTAGCGTTCGAGTTGCACGGTGTGGTGCGGGGACCAGCCGGTGGGATATCTTGTCTGGCTGGTAGTCCATTACGCCGAGTGCCGCCTCGGTTCGGCAGTTGTTGACTGTTTCGTTCTTTGTTGTAGGCCTTTATTTGCTGCGATGCAAGGAGCTGTTCTCGCACTGCGCCGGCCCATTTGTCAAATGTCTCGGGATTACTGTTATCGATACAATCCTTGGCGAGTTTGCGCGGGAGACCGCGAATGAAATATCGGATAGTCAAGGGTCCGTTGAGGCCATACCCCGCGCTGCGGGCCAAACCTTCAAATTCTGCTATGTAGTCATCCACACGGTCTTTCTTCATGCGCAGTTCTTGCAGTTTGAATCCTGCCATCTTGGGTCCAAGGTAGTCTTCGAAGGACCTTTCAAAGTCGGCTCTTAAGACATCCCAAGCATTCATTCCTTCGGGCAGCAGGTCAGGATTACGCATGACCCCACTGAGCCAATTGAATTTCTTGTCCACCCAGTGTTTGACCGTGATAGCTGGTCCTTTCGTGATGTTCAGGGAATAAACCGCCCGTTTAGTGGGGTCTCTGCCGATTTGAGTATTGTCGTTCAGCGCCATGAACATCTCGAACTCGTTCAAGAACGAGATGGCGTTTGCCCTGTCACCATCGAACTTTGGAGGGTTACCGACCAGGTTAGAATAGGGGTGTTCAAAGGGGCTAGGCAGTCGTTGAGTCGGGGATGGGGATGGCTGCGGCATCATGAGTTCGTCGTATTTTAGTTCCACTGAATCTGCTTTCTTGTCGTCCAGTTGATGGTTCACGGTTTTCTGGGGGTTTGGTCACTTGTGGCTACGGGTGTTTGTTTTCCGCGAGAATAAGGCCAGTTGTCCGAATCCCTAGAGGCGAGGGAAGGGGATCAGGAGAGTTTGAGAGAATCGAGACAGAGAAAGACGGCGTGAGGGATATGGAATCTGGATGGCGGTTGAAGTCGAACTTGATAGGAGGTAAGAGCCAAGGACGTGGACAGATGTTGTGGACAGCGGTTTCACTGACACTGGCTGCGGGCGCGGGCCGCGCGGCGTCGAAGTTGGGTTTACAAAGGGGCTGTGGTTTTGGTGAGTGCTGACTTTAGTTTGAAGAGCTCCGGGGTTGGACTTGGGGTGTTCGACCAAGTGGAAAAATGTAAGAGGTTCAAAGGGAGAAAGAGATGCTCTGATGACAAGACTGGGCTCCATCATTGTATCAAACTTATATACACGCCAGAGTCGCAGCAGGCACGGGAAACCTGCCATGAGGGGTGGCCACGCTGCGTCCAGAGGATGGCCACGCTGCATCATATGACGGCCACGATGCACCGTATGACGGCCATGCCGCACCGTAAAATGGACACGCTGCATCGTATGACGGCCACGCTGCACCATAAAATGGCCACGCTGCATCGTATGACGGCCACGCTGCACCGTATGACGGCCACGCTGCACCGTATGACGGCCACGCTGCACCGTATGACGGCCACGCTGCATCATATACTGTATACAAGGATGTATACTCATCCCCATCCTTCCGAATCAGCAGACATTTGATAAGTATTAGATATCTCTGTGAGTGACGTTCGGGTCAGATGGCAGGCTTGAAAAGCTTGAAAGGTGGCACTAGCTTGGCGCCACTTGGCAGCATTGCGGCCCGGCAGCACCGGCCGTCGGCGGCTGTCTCCGTTTAGCCAAGCGACCACCTCCTTCCTTTCCCAACGAATGGATCCTCAGTTTTACAGGTCGGATTGGTTTCAAAAAGAAAACAAAAAGAATATCCTGAGATCTGGCGCATTCCTTTTGAAATTTCTCTCTGGCACCAGCAAAGTTCACGTGTGACCATGTGGAAGATTCTACTTCGTAGTAGCATGGACTAGGGTAGTCTCGACGTTCTATTGGAGGCAGCCCACTTTTCCAAGTTCCAGTGCGACACCACTGACGACGCCGTGAGGGGTTGGTACTTGGTAGCCATCCACCACACTCTGGTTCGTATTCGTGGATGAAGAATGGCTGCTCGAACACGTTGCCCATGCAAATTATTCCTATTCACCGTCCATCCGTTGTCGTGTTCCCACCCCTTCTCGGCCCATTCTTCCCTCCGTCCATGAACCTTCTCGGTTGCGTACGCGGTAGCCGAGAGTTCTCCGTTCCAACTTTGACATATTGAAGCGCTCTTTGGTGTTTTCAAAAAGCGTTTCAATATTTTAAAGTTGGGGGCACTAGTTCTGGCAATCACACGAGTCTATAATTGCGAAATATGTGGCACTTCCGAGGCTGGAGAGGTCAAGGAGAACGTCGCAAAACCGGAAAAGGAAAGGAAGCGGGAAGAACGTGTCGGTCAGACGGTCGTACGAAAGGAAGGAGGGGAAGAGCGCTATGACTGTAAAGAAAACCTTATCGTGTTGAGTGGGTGAGGCTCCTTACACCACCAGTCAACTCGCGCGCTTGCCACATTGCGCGTTACGAACCGCGCGGCGCTTTCCCAGACGGTCGAGCGATGATTTTCAGCACAGTGCACGCCACGGATGATAAATATGTCGGTCTCCCCGTTGCCCATCTTAGCAAGGAGCGTCTATCGGCTTGTAGATCAAACTAGAACTCGAGTCAAAGAACATCATACAGCATAAAACGTCACTTTTTTCATAATCCGATACCAGGGCAGCATGGTTCAGGCCGAGAGGAAATCCTCCCGTCCTTCCTGCAGTGCCCTCATGAAGGATCTGTAATCGTCGCCAGATAATTCTTTCACGCGTGCGGCCAAGCTGGCCGGCGTGGGCTTGGGTTCGGCTTCCGTCGTTCCGGACGCGGGTTCGACAACGGCTTTGTGTTCTCCCTTCGTCTCGGGCATCGTATTGCGGGGGCGTGCTCGGTTGGGGCAAAGACGGACAATATGCCCCTGCATCCCGCAATGAAAGCATCTTCCTTCCCGGCGGTACCTTTCCTTGTCGTCCTCGGTGGTCGCACTTGAGTTTGAGTCGCGCGACGTGATGCGGGCACGAGCCTGTGAAATGTTTTGTCCATTACGCCACTGGGCACCTTGGTTCGGGGCTTGTTGGATCTCTCGTTGTCCATCGACAGCCTGTTTTCGCTGCCAGTTGGGGTGCTGGCGTCGCGCTGCACTGGCCCATTGGATGAATGATTTGGGCCTCTCATTATCGACACAAGCCTCAGCGAGTTTAGGTGGGAGCCCGCGAATAAAAAGTTGGATCGTAAGGTGTCCTTTGAGGCTGTACCCTGCGCGGTACGCTAGATCTTCAAAATTTGCTATGTAATCATCCACATGATCTTCTTTCATCATGTGTAGGTTGTGCAGTTTGATTCCGGCAATCTGGGGTCCAAAATGGTCCTCAAAGATCTTTTGAAGTCGGCTTTCAGGACCTCCCAAGCGTTCATTCCTTCGGGCAGCAAGTCTGGGTTACTCGTGACCTGATCGAGCCATTCGGAGTTTCGGTCCACCCAATTTTCGATCGTGATACGTGGTCCTCTCATGATGTACAGGAAATAGGCCGCCCGATTTATGGGGTCGCTGGCGATTCGAGTCTTGTCATTCAGCCAAATGAACCGCTCGAACTGGGTCAAGAAGAAGATCGCGTTTGACCTGTCGCCATCGAATTCTGGAGGTATGCCGAGTGCTAGGTCGGGTTCATCCCCGGGAAGTGGGCTGGGGATCGGTCGGTGAGCCGGTATGGATGGCCGCTGCATATGTATGTCGTATTTTGCTTCTCTGGGAACACTGAATCTGCTTTCGTTTCGTCCAACTGGGGTGGATTCTCCGGATATTTCAAGGCCGTATTTGTGTTCAGATTAAGACCAGTTGTCCTGGGATATGGGGGAAAGGGTATCGAGGAGTTTGGGAGAAACGTGTGTAAGAGAGCGGCGTGAGGGATGTGGACCGTGGCGGCCGGTCGAAGTCGAACCCGAGATGAGGGAAAGGGCCCGACCAAGGACGTGGACGGACGTTGTGGACGGCGGTTTCACTGGCAGGGCGTTGAGGTCAGGTTTTACGAAGACGCCGCGTTTCTTGTGAGGGTTGGTCTGTTGACTTTAGTCAGAAAAGCTCCAGTGTTCAAGCTTCAAGTGTTGGAAAGGGGGTTGGACTTGGGTGTTAGACCAGGTGGAAAAATGTTAGAGGTTCAAAGGGGGATGCAGATGCTTGGCTATTGGGGCCCTTTATATACACAACTGTACAAGTCATTTCGAGTCATTTCGGCGAGTCATGCCCACTCATTTCGGAGCCGCAGCAGGCACGGGAAAACCTGACCTGCTGCGATAAGGGGTAGCCAGGGCCATGGCCAGGGCTGCGCCTGGTGTTTCTTGTATGATGTCACAACTTTCTGGACTTAGCTTCTGCACAACGTCATAGAGGTGGTTGGCCCTGTTTCGAACAGAATTTGGGTCAGTTTTCCCGTTCCTCACCTGTCCGTTGGACTCCGTTCACACCGTGGCCATGGATCAGAGTCAGATCCTAGTCTCCACGTCCATCTGAGGTGGCGCACTTTTCCAAGTTCCAGGCCGAACCTCCAGCGTGGTCGTGAGAGGCACTGTAACTCCCATCTGGCAGTCACCCACCGTACTCTGACTCGTGCTCGTATTTGAGTTTGATGAAAGGCTGCTCGAAGGCATTCCCGAGAAACAGGCAACAAACACTCGTTCTGGCATTCACACGACTAATGTACACTGCAGAATACGGGCACGTCAAGGCTGGGAAAGTCAAGGAGAAGGCCGCAAAAAAGGGAAAAGGAAAGGAAGCGGGAAGAAGGCTAGACGGTCAAGAAAGGGGCATGAAAGTACGGAGTAAAAGGAACAGCGCTATTACTACAAGGAAGAAAATCTCATCGTTGCTTACACCAGTGAATTCGCACGCTTGCTGCGTTACGGACCGCACGACACTTGGCCAGAAGTTCGAGCGATACGTTTGCATTATGCGCGCCACGGTTGATAAATATGTCGGTGGCCCGGATGCCAATCATAGCAGGGCCCATTCTTCGGGTCGTAAATGGAACTAGAATTCGGTCAAAGGGGATCATACAACATAAACCATCACGTTCAAGTTGTCATCCGAATCAGGGCAGCATGGTCCAGGCCGAGAGGAAATCCTCCCGTCCTTCCAGCAGTGCCCTGACAAAGGATCTATACTCGTCGTTAGAGAATTATAATACGTGTGCGGCAAGTCGAGTCGGTGTGGGCTTGGAATCGAGCTTTCTTCGTTTCGGACCGGAGGGGGGCGGGGTCCGAGTCGACCACGGCTTCGTCTTTCTTACATCTTCTCGATGGTCGTGCAGCTGCGGGTGCGTGCTCGGTCGGGGCAATTACGGGCGATGTGACCCTTTGTCCTGCAATGAAAGCACCGTCCTTCACGGCGGTAGCTTTCCTTGTCTTCCTCGGTGATGACTTTTCCATTTCCATTCATGTAGACCACGCCCGTACTAGCGTTCGAGTCGCGGGGTGTGGTTCGGGGACCATCTCGATTCGCCAATTGTCGGCTGTTTCGTTCTTTGCTGTAGGCCTTTATTAACCGCCGAATAAGGAACTGTTCTCGCGCTGCGCTGGCCCATTGATCAAATGACTCGGGCTTTCTGTTATCGATACAATCCTTGGCGAGTTTGCGCGGGAGCCCCTGAATGAAATATCGAATAGCCAACGGTTCGTTGAGGTCATACCGCGCGCTGCGGGCTAAACCTTCAAATTGTGCTATGTAGTCATCCACACAGTCTTCCTCCATGCGCAGTTCTTGCAGTTTGAATGGTGCCATCTCGGGTCCAAGGTAATCTTCAAAGGACTTTTCGAAGTCCGCTTTCAAAACATCCCAAGCATTCATTCCTTCGGGCAGCAGGTCCGGGTTACGCCTAACCCCATAGAACCATTTGATATTTCGGCCCATCCAATTATTGACCGCGATAGATGGTCTTCCCGTTATGTTCAGGAAATAAGCCGCCCGTTTAATAGGATCTCTGGCGATTCGAGTATCGCAGTTCAGCTCCATGAATATTTCGAAGTCTTCCAAGAACGAGATGGCGTTTGCCCTGTCACCATCGAATTCTGGAGGGTTACCGACCAGGTCGGAAGAGGGCCCTTCAAAGGGGCTGGGTGATCGTTGAGTCGGGGATTGCTGCAATATCATGGGTTCGTCGTATTTTGGTTAGACTGAATCGACTTTTTGTCGTCCAATTGATGGGTTATCTGGGTGACTCGTGGCTGCACTGCTGCAGGTATTTGTCTTCTGCGAGAATTGTCCTGAGAAGGGGATAAAGGGGGTTTGACAGAAACAAGAGAGACGGGGTGAGGGTAAGGGATATGGAGCAATTCCACCCGGTCGAAGTCGAACTTGAGATGAGGGAAAGGCAAGGACGTGGACAGACGTTGTGAACAGTGGTTTCACTGACACTGACACGGCGTCGAGGTTGGATTTACAAAGAGGCTGTGTTTCTTGTGAGTACTGACTTTGGTCAGAAAAGCTCCGCGGTTGGACTTGAGCGTCAGACCAGGTAAAAAATACCAATTGTCCTGACTCCCGAGACGTGAGGGGAAGAGGATCGAGGAGTTTGAGAGAAAGCGACGGCGCAACGGTCGAAGTCGAACTTGAGATGAGGGAGAGGAAAGGACGTGGATGGGCGTTGTAAACAGCGGATTCACTGGCACGGCGAGTGCACGGCGTCGAGGTCGTGTTTACAAAGAGGAAGCTGGGTTTCTTGTGAGTGCTACTGAGTGCTGACTTCAGTTAGAAGAGCTGGGTTGAACTTGGGTGTTGGACCAAGTAGAGAAATGGGGGATAGAGATGCAAGATTGGGGCTCAATCTTATATACACAACTGAACCAGCCTGAGTCATGCCGGAGTCGCAGCAGGCACGGGAAACCCGCAGTCAAGCCCGCAGCTGGTGCAACCTGCCTGCGATAAGGGGCAACCAGGATGCGCCTAGTTTGTCATGTATCGTGTCACAAGGTACTCTTGGCTTCTCCGCAGCGTCATGAAGGGAGGTTAGCCCTGTTTCGAGCGGAATTTGGGCCAGTTTCTTATCATATCCGAGCGATGCTTTGTGATATTCCATCAGGTATTTGAATTAGCAGAAGAGGATTAGTCACTGACCACACTGACTTGCTATTTCTGTAATCCCGTCATGTAATCAATCAAATCAACTATCAAACCTTGTCTCGAGCACTGACATGATATGACGTTGGCAAGTGTGAACGACAGACAGCTTCTTCGTGTTTCACTGGAATGAGATTGATGGAAAAAAGAAGCTGGAGCCACCGTGTTCTCCACAAGATCTGCACATGTGTTTACGTCTGGCAAATTCCGACATGTACGTAGCCAAGCCACGGCACGGTGCGCCCAAAAATCGGTTCCAAAGCGCGCAAACACACGGTCACTTTCGCGTGCGCCCCATGGTTCCTTTTTTTTTCACGTCGTCCCCTCTCATGAAAACGTGCTGATCGCGCCAAAAAAAATGTTCGTCCCTTTTCATTTCGACGGGAACTGCGGGACTGGGAACCGAGACTTTTCCCTCCTGAGCACTCGCCGACGCCGCTGCCGCCGCCTCTGATCGCACGAGCGCGCCGCTCTTCCAGCCTTTGCCCCAAGCACCCTTTCCTCCGCCCGCCCATCTAAAACCCAACTTCTTTAATGTAATAGCCCTTAAAGCCAGACAAACATTTCTTTCCCCACCACCATCGTCTTCTTCCTCTTCCTCTTCCTTCTTCTCCATCTCCACCATCCCTCCTTCCGCCTGCTGCTCCTCCACCCACAAGTTTCCACCCCGTCGTCACCAGCACCATTACCACGATCCCAACATGACGCGCTCATGCACATCGGAACTGGTCCCTTCAACTTCAACAAGGTCTCCCCAGAGGCTGTCTTGGAGGCGCACCGTCGCGCACGCAGTCGCCTTGGCACGACGGGCCGTCGAGCTGGACATGAAGAACACAGACCCGATGGGCGCGTTGGCTGCGTACACGGAGAGCGTGCGTCTCCTGCGGAGCATCCTTGCCCGCCTGGAACGCCATGGTGCCTGCTCCGAGGCATCCCAGCTGGCTAGCATCGTACGTCGTCGTTGTTCCTTCTTCGCACCGCAATCAATCGAATGAACGTTCTTTCTCCGCTAATGCAGAACGAGAAGTATTGTGAGCGGATGCGCTTATTGTGCGTGGCGTGTGCGGTACCTCCGCCGCCCTACGATGATCACCCCCCTTCCGAGCTGAACGGCTCCTCGTCACCGACACTGGCACCACCATCGGCATTACCGCCCCCGCCTGCGTACGATGAACTCAGCTATAGCCATCACGGGCGAAGGATCCTTGCAAACTTGAACCATAGTCCGGCGCGGGGAAGCGAGAAAGGGATTTATGGTGTGCCAACCGAATTGCATGGTGGAATTGTACCTCATCCTCGTGAACGAGAAAAGCCCCTGTTGTGATATACAGATACCCCAAACTACATACAAGAGCAAATGCCCGATGGCACCCGACGCTCATTAAACGTACCTTATCGCGCTACCCTATTTGCCTGTCACTCGGTGAAAATATTATACTACCGCACCCGTTACTGTGATCCCGTGGTTCTGAGATGTGTGGGTCTCTGTGGTGGCGCGTGCTGCGACGAAGAAGCATTCTATTCTCCAAGAGGGGAACGCGAAGGGGCTGGCGTGTCTGTTTTGTTCTCTTCTCTTGGGGTTGGACAAACTTTATAGCGAAGCGAAGCGCAATTTGCGGGGCAAGACATGTCACGGCCTCTCCTCACCTGCGTTGATGCCGCTGTGGATGGATGGGGCTATATGCTGTCGAATCGATTACGAGGGCCTCTTACAGTAATAGTACCCCCTCGCTCGATCAGGCATCTCGATGATCGCACCGTATGCCTCGGTAGAGAAGTTTATGCGATTCCCGTGTGTCAGTACCAGTGTACCCTGGGGAAAAACACACTATCGCGCTGTACATTACTGTACACACCGTACTTAGTCGGTAACAATACTGTACAGTAAGGCAGACAATCTTTTCGAAAAATAAGTGGCTGCAATACCGCAAGTCAAGCTAGTCAAGTCTGTGCTGTGCCGGCCTCAAAGCGGGGCTGTACAGTACGCGATCGTCGCACGCGGTGGCAAGTGCCAAGCGGCACAGCAGAGGCACAGCACACGACTCTTCCAGCGATGCCGATTGGTCCCTATCTGCAAGAACCATGCTTGCTGCTCTCGCTATCCTTCTAGCATCGTAAGTATGGTTACGACGAAGCGAAAGTATCAGCACCCATGCAGGCAGGCAGGGGCGTCGTTTGTAACAGTAACCCCCTTTCTTTTCATTTATTTGACGTTGATCAGGACCACCACACTCGCGAGTGGGTGAAGCGACCTCTGTCCGATGCTCGTAGTACAGGACTGTAGCCTCGCGCTAACGTTTAGTGTGCCGATTACAGAATTAGGCACGTAGGCGACGATTGCTCGGGTCGGTCCGTCGTTGTCGTCGTCATCGTCGGTTCCGGTTTCTGGACATTACTGTGCATGTGCCGTGCGTGTCTGATCGAATGAGTCGAACAGCAGGAGATGAGCGCTGTGAACACCTCTCGGAGTCATTATCGGCATACATCGCTCACTCCGGTTTATTACAGTACAGTATCTCTCTTCGAGAGCATCCACCAAGGCATCCACCCCGTTTCTTCCAGTCATATCACTGGCATGCTGTGAACAAACGTCTCCTTCCCTTCCTTTCCCTTCCCTTCCGGACGCGGGTCCCCGTGGCTGATCATCAATATGCGGTATTATTACCGTAGCCCCACATGAAAAACCTATCGCGCTCGGCGCGCTGTAGCCTTTCTACTCCCGCAACATGTTATGTATGGCAGTATCCCCATATCATGGCGAGCGGCGCCTCTGTACAATAAAAAAAAAAAACTCTATGCACCGCGCCTCTCAACTACGAGAACAGCTCGCCTGCTTTGCGGAAGGTGCGACCGGAAAAAACGAGTTCGCAACCTTGTACTCGCACAATTAAATGTCTGGAGTCTGGAGCGGCTCGGCTCGGGCTGGACGGTAAGCGAGCACAATGTGGGCTGGCTTATGGCAACCGAATTACGTCTTGTTTCTGCCCGACTTTCCCGTCCCACCCGTCGGCCTGTCCCGGCATCCTGTTTGTCCCACGGGACGTACGAGGCAAGTTGGCCCTGCTCCACAACCAACGAGGCCACATGAGCCCGCGGCGCGCCTTTCTTAACCTCTAATCTGGCGATGTAAAACCCTACACACCCATCTGTATTTATTTGGCAGCCTGTCAAATCCACCTCCCCCCTCTTTTGTTATATACCCGGTCCACTACAGCCACCCCACCATCACCACCCTTTCCCTCCCACCCTCCCTCACACCGCCATCCCATCCCCCATCCATGTCCAGTCCAATTCCACCACCCCCATACTCCCTACAACCCCCACCGTACACCCGCCGCAAGCGGAAACAGCCCAGAGAGCCGTCCCCTCCGGGACCCCCACGGGTCTCATCAAGAGAGATGCTGAAGGAGGCATTGAAGTGCGCGCGGCGCGCAGTCAAACTCGACTCGGTCACCAAACTCGAGTCCGCCCCTCCAACAAACTTGGTTCCTCTCTCAGACCGGACCTGCCCGCCGCCGTTGCGGCGTACGACGAGGCGATCGCGATCCTCCAGCGCGTCATCGCGCGGCGCTCGCAGAAGCCGGGCATTGCTGGTGAGGTCGAGCGCGTGACGGACATCGTGAGTCAGACGCCCCTTTTTTGTCAGTCATCGGAGCTCACTCTCTAGGGACTGACTATTGTTATTGCGGGCGTCACCGTCACCTCACCCCTTTTTTTTTGTCTTGTTCTGCTCGTGTTGATAGCATGACAGATATGCAGATCGTGTGCGTGAGCTGTGTCGCAATCATGGGATTACCCTGCCAAGTCATGTTGCCCCCGCCCGCGGCGGTTTTACCCCATCGATGATAACATCTGCTCTCCCTCCTCTCGCCGACGATCCTCCCCGATCTTCCTCTCCCAATACCCCACTGCCCAGTATTCGTGATACCGAATTGAGTCTCAACCCTCGCTCCTCCCCCCAAGAGACGACGAAACGGAGACGGAATCTGAACCACCATTAACACCCTCATCTTCGACGCGCGAAACGCCACTGCCGACGTCACCCACGGACGACTATGCACTCGCGGGTCGCCGGTGGATATTATCGGCGGCTTGTGACGAGGACGTGAGGGAATGGGGTGAATGCCTAGGCGAAGCTGCGGCGAATCGTCGTTCTTCGGCTGCCACCGCCGCCTCGTCCGCAGTTTGGCGAACCATGGCCAGGTCAGATGGGGAATGTGTCCCATAGCCATGCGGTTTTGGCCGCACTGCCATTCTCCGTCGTTCTCGACCCCACAGTCAGACGACTTGCTTCAATTCGAACCTTCACTTCAAACATCGTTTTTTTTTGCATGTAGCATGAAGAGTGGTCACGGGTCTAAAGAGTTGGGCCCATCGTACGTCCTGGACATTCCATTCCTGTAAAGTATCCCGGTTTTACATCGCAGTACGCTCATACCCAATATTAAGTTATCTCCACGGGATGTCAGTGTGGGTTTATCACAGTCCTGGAATCGGGATAAATGTCGGAACGGAAGAATATCTCTGTCGGAATCGGACGGAACACGCAACACAACGTGGTGGATACAGTAGCAACCTGTGACGGCATTTTGGTCGTTGCTGCATTGCATAACTGACCCCTGGATCGTCCCTTCCCTGCTCCCGCAAACTCGGCATCAAATCAAGTCCTCGAAGATCTGCCCTCGTGATCGCGGGATCAGGTCAGGCAGGATACGCCAGATCTGCTCCCGAGTATGAGCGAGTCGGAGTACTGTCGGAGTTCAAATTCCTGATGTCCGTCTGCTTCGGAACAGCGCCATGAGCTCAAGATATGTTTTCCCCTCCTTGGCTGTGCTGTGCGCGTGGTTGGTGTCTTATGGATTGTGTGAAGGCCGGTGGGTACGTGAACTTGGTGAAAAAAAAAAAGCTGGGATTCTTTTCTTCCAAGTTCTGCGGAACGCGGATCATTGCTCCCTCTCGTCTCCATCCCACCCACTGGTCTTTTCTTTCTCTCTGATGGGAACCAAGAAGCTGAGTCGAAATGGAATTTATCCCGGATCCCTCGCTGCGCAAGGTAATGCGTGTGTCGCTGAAGTGCCTCTGGAAACCCTTTCTCGTTGCCATCGCGCCAGCGAGCCAACAGACAGCTCATGGACAAGTCAATCATTGATGTGGGGGAGTATACACTTACTCAATGCCTGCGTGCTGCACACAACTTCCCACCTTTTGGAGGATTTTATTACGCAAAGGCAAGATTGTGACCTGAGTCGCAATGGTATGTTGTGAAAATATCGCCATATGGGGGAATGACTCGGAGAACCCGTTAAGAATACAAGTTTCCAGATGGTGGGTCGATATCAACCCCGCTTTGGTCCGCTGTATGCGGACGCGTGAATGGGATGGTGGCGAGGCCTGGAGCTGAAGAGAACCGTATGACGCCCTAGAGAGACGGGCATGAGCAATCAAATTGTCTGAGTTGTCTCGCCAGTTGCCCTGTCACTAGAGTGGGATCCCGATGACTACGCTACGACGACATGAGGGTGGATAAAACAGCCCCAGATACGGTCATATGGACAGAAAAAGGGCAAGAGAACACATACTTGATGGGATTGAGGGGTTGCCCCACTGGGAAGTTGGCAACCGCTTTTGTGGTGCGGCGCGGCTGTTGCGATTGAGAATCTATATCCAGATAATAAAGAATGACTCGGACGAAGGCTTGGACCCTACTATCACACGACCTTAGGACAGTATAATCGTACCGATTGTCGCCATGAACCATTGTGGCTGAGGTTCGGGATCGGAAAGAAAAGCCGCATCCCTACTACTGTATCCCCATTTTGCATACCTATCGCGAAGATGGAGACGCACTGCTTTGTTCTAGTGACGAACGCTGTTCGTAAAGCCAAAAAAAAAGAAAAAAACCGCTTTGCCGGCGAGCCGGTCGGACAGTTTTCACTTCACTTGCCCAAGCGTACGCAAACACGGGCGTCACAGTAGTAGCTCAACAACATGTTGAGCATATACTTCTCGGACCAGAAATGTGCAACAAAATGCCTACAACTCGTTTATAAGGCCCAGGTCTGTTTGAAACTGCGGTAGTTGTTCTCTGGTTATGGGACGCCCATGATCTGGCAACTTGCGAAGGGGCCACCCACCAGGCTGACTGGATATATGCGGCGGTGGCGGAATAACATTGGATATCAGCTCCAATCCGTTATGGCATAGGACGACCGGGCGTTCGTTCACTCCTAGTATCACTTTCCTAGTTCTTTCCTAGTTTCTCGAACTCAAGGGGGTAATGTGCCAGGCTCTGTAATAGGGTTTGTGCCTCGCATAAACAGCAATGGTGGGTAATTTTAAAGCTATATCCGCCCCTACGCTGAATCCTCATCGAGGAGTTCACAGTGGTATGTCAGGGAAATCCACTTACCGTATTACTGAAGTAACTAAGAAGACCTCGAATAGCTTTGATCAAGAGCATCTCGATAGCCCAGTCTCCCCAGTATACCCCGCCATCGTCCCACCGCCATCGTCCGGCCCACTAACCGAAAGGAACGCACATCGCGGGATTGGGACGGAATTTACTGGAAGGCGATGTACGTTCATCTTTAGCACAATAGCCTGCGCTGACTGATGACTGGTGCGGTGTAGCCCAGGTGACAATCGACATGCTCCCTGACGTCGTCCTCCTAGAAGTATTTGATTCCTATCTGAGTGGGATAGGGTCGTGGCAGTGGCAGACGCTGGTGCATGTGTGCCGAAAGTGGCGCACCGTTGTTTTTGGGTCACCACGTCGCTTGAAACTGCGACTTTTCTGCTTCGAGAGAACATCGGTGAGGAAAATCATGGACGTGTGGCCTCAGTTTTTGCCTATCAGCGTATCCGTCTTTGCCCGCGAATGGGCCGTGTATAACATCATTGCGGCACTCAGGCTCAACGATCGCGTCTGTTGCGTGAATTTATCCGAAGTTCCAAGGTCGAAATTGGAAATGATCCTGGCGGAAATGCAGCAGCCATTCCCGGCACTGACATTTCTGCAGCTTGGGTTTCAAGACGAATGGGAAACAGTGCAGTGGCCATTCGCGCCACTGACTCGTCTGCAGCTTGGGATCGAAGAGGAAACAGCGCCGGTCGTGTCCACTTCGTTTTTGGGTGGATCAGCACCACTTTTGCAAAGTCTCATCCTGACTTACCTTCCATTTCCGGGACTACCAAACCTACTTTTGTCTACCACCCACCTCGTTCGTCTTGTTCTTCGGAGAATTCCTCATTCCGGATACATTTCTCCCGAGGCGATGGTCACTGGTCTCGCCAGTTTGACCAGGCTCGAATGTCTCATAATAGAGTTCGAATCCCCCCGATTTCTACCTGACCGGAAAGCCGACGTCCGCCTCCGCAGACACGCACTCTCCTCCCTGTTCTTACAATATTGCACTTCCAAGGGGTCGTCGAATATTCGGAGGACCTCGTGGCCCGGATTGACGCCCCTCTACTTGAAAACTTGGCAGTAACCTTCTTCCATCAGGATATATTCCACACCGCACAACTCACCCAGTTCATCAGTCGCACACCAAGGTTCAGCGCACGCGATGAAGCACGTCTCGTCTACTCCGGTCGTGACTTTTCGGTCCGTCTTCCACAGACATGCGACGGAAACTTCAAACCTCCAACTGGGAGTCTCATGCCGTCAGCCAGACTGGCAGCTTTCGTCTCTGGCGCAGGTCTGTGGTTTGTTCTTTCCTCGGGCTCTCATTCCCACTGTGGAACGCCTCTACGTCTTTGAGGACGGGCCGCTATGCTACCGGGTACGGCATTGGCGAGACGACACCGAGAACAGTCAATGGCTGGAGCTTTTCCGCCCATTCTCTGCTGCGAAGGATCTCCACATATCTCGGGAATTCATGCCATGTATCGCGCCCGCCCTGCAAGAACTCATTGGCGAAAGAGTAACCGAAGTATTACCCGCCCTGCAGACTATTTTCTTCGAGGAGAAACTTACATCGGAACTTGTCCAGGAAACTGTTGAGCAGTTTGTTGCCGCACGACAACTTGCCGGTCACCCTATTGCCATTTCTCGCTGGGAAAGAAACCACGGTACTTCGGTGGTGCTTATTGAAGATTGATCGGTGCTCTCTATTTCTACGGATTCTATCCTAATTTATGTTTGGGTATCATGTACATACTAGCCACCACAGTGACTGCAGATGAGTGTCTGAGTTTACTTGATATCATTGTGTAGGATAGATATTGGACTAGATCCAATAAGACACGTGTAGCGAGGCAGTGAAGCCTGCTGAGTACGGAAAACTCCCCCGATCATAGTAGACACAGTCGCCAATCATAATTGAATCATTAATAGTGAAGCGGGATACCCTTTAGGCCAATATCAATCTTGCTGCTCTGCTTGGTCTAGAGCACACGCACCGGCTATCACATATACGTCGTGGTGGAATGACATTGCTTTGGCTGTGTAACACAGATCGATATGGCTAAGATTTCCCACGAGTACACAGGGTTGCATAGGTATAGGACTGCCTCGTATAGGACTGATAAATACAAAGCAATCTCTCGTCCCCACACCGAATGAGTTGAAGTTCGCCTGAATCCTCCTCTGCGAGTTCACAGTGGTATGTTGAGGGAGTATTTACTCACCGGATTACTGAAGTGACTAAAAAGCCTTGAATAGTGATCGAGGGTTCTCAAATATCCAAAGATTCCAAACCCCAAAGAGTACCCTGCCATCGCCCCACCATCACCTCCCTGCCACCACAGGTCTCGATTATGATAGATGGACATTTTGAAAGTTCATTTGTCAAAAAGCAAGAACATGTGGGGCTAGGAAGGAATTTACGGGAGGTCGATGTACGTAGTCTTTTGTACAAGATTCTGCACTGTCTGTTGACTGGTGCGATGTAGCCCGGGTGACAATCGACGTGCTCCCGACGTTGCCCTCCTAGAAATATTTGACTACTACCTGGATGATGAACGACAGATAGAGCTGTGGCACACGCTTGTGCACGTGTGTCGAAAATGGCGAATTATCGTATTTGGATCTCCACGTCGACTGAATCTGCGACTCCGCTGCATACCCAGAACACCGTGAGGGAGATGCTAGACATCTGGCCGCCCTTGCCTATCGTCTTAACTGTCCTTAACACCAAAATATCAGTCATCGATAACGTATTGGCGGCACTCGAGCACAGTGATCGCATATGCGAGTTGTTTTTCCACAATAATCCACGGTGGCAATTGGAAGAGGTCCTGGCAGCGATGCAGCGGCCGTTCCAAGCACTGACACGTCTCCATCTCCACTTTCAGCCCGGACGCGAAGTAGCGCCGGTCGTTCCCGCTTCGTTCTTGGGTGGTTCTACACCACGTCTGCAAAGACTCTCGTTGCATTGCATCCCATTTCCAGCGTTACCGAACCTACTTCTGTCTGCTACTCACCTTGTCGATCTTGGACTTTGGAGAATCCCTCATTCCGGGTACTTCTCACCCGAGGCAATGGTCACTGGCCTCTCTGTATTGACAAGCCTCCAAAACCTCGTCATAGACTTTAAATCCCCCAGATCTCGTCCTGACCGGAAAAGCAGACGTCCGCCTCTGCATACACGCACTCTCCTCCCCGTTCTCACAAAGTTGCAGTTCCACGGGGTTGTCGAATATTTTGAAGACCTCGTGGCCCGGATTGATGCCCCTCTACTCGACCGTTTGCATATTACCTTCTACAATCAAGATATATTCGACACTTCACAATCCACCCAGTTCATCAGTCGCACGCCAAAGTTCAAGGGACACGATGAAGCACGTGTGGTCTTTTCCTATTGGGGAGGTTCAGTCACCCTTTCGCGGACGCAGACATCTGACGGAAGGCTTCATTTGACAATGTTAGGCAGTCCGTCAGATCGGCAGCTTTCATCCCTGGCACAGGTTTGTAGCTCGTCCTTCCCGCAGGCTCCCTTTCCCGCGGTGGAACACCTATACATCCTTGATAATCGATATCTGCGACCGTATTGGCCTGACGAGATCGAAACCGACCAATGGCTGAGACTTTTACATCCGTTTAGCGCCGTGAAGGGTCTCCACATATCCCGGGAACTTACGCCACGTATCGCACCCGCCTGAAAGTACTTGTCGGGGAAAGAGCGACTGAAGTGTTACCCGCCCTGCAGACTCTTTTCTTAGAGGAGACCCTCCAGTCGGGACCTGTCCAGGAAACCATTGGGCAGTTTGTTGCCGCACGACAACTTGCCGATCAACCCGTTGCCGTTTGTCGCTGGGAAAGAAAAGGAACACGGTTTGAAGACTGACGAGTATTCTCTGTTTCTATCCGATTACGTTGGACGTCATACCAGTCTTCTTGACACTCATCGCTTGGCTCCTTAGACACTAGTCACAATATTATCTTAACGTCACCGTGATCAGACTCATTTATATGATATTGTTGTAGAATAGAGGCGTGTAGCGAGGCAGCACCCCGCAGCACCCCTGCAGCACTCTTCGGGACTAACATGTTCGATCAATTTTCTCTGAAACCACACTGACACATTGTGAACACAAAATTGTGTCGTCATAATCGCCCGCGATTTCTGTGGAATGCACACCCGCGCTTCATTCGTTGAAGAACGTCTGTAAGAAGAGACGGGCTTGATCAACTATTAACAGTATTGACAGTGACACGGCGTACTCGCTATTTTCGTATAACCTTGCTCCGGGGTCGTTTCGACGTTCCTAACTCCCTGCTGTAGTACTAATGTGACAGGGCTCCGTGGGGACCCAAGGATACTTCACGCGTACCATCCTTGTCCAAGCCGTGCATGTCTCAACTCTCGTAATACAATTGCACTACCGGAAATTTCCTTTTTAAAAAATATAGCTATATCACATTTCTGGACAAGATCCATCGCGCTGAAAGATAGATAATGCGCAACCTTTCGCTGACGCAGATCTCACCAACTCACTTGGTGAGTACATTGGAGCATTTGGAGGTACTTATTGGTCGTGACAGGGATGTCACGTGGGAGGCTTTGTAATTTTGGACAGCACGACTGGCAATATCTCTTCTCTTCTCCCCCAACGCTGAATATTGAAACCTCATCGATGAGTTCAATGTGGTATGTCAAGGGGAATCCACTCACATGTCTACTGAAGCGACTAAGAAACCCTTGAATACAGTAGCGATCAAGAGCGTCTCGAGCATCCGGTCTCCCCAGCATTCCCCGCCACCGCCCTGCCATTATCTCCCTGCCACTCTGGATCATCGATTATGATAGATGGCCGGTTTGAAGCACCTCATGGGGCTGGAAAGGAATCTACCAAAGGAAGCCGATGTACGTACATCTTTCTCATAATAGCCTGCACCGACTGTTGACCTGTGCGATGTAGCCCAGGTGACAATCGACGTGCTCCCCGACATTGCCCTCCTGGAAATATTTGACGCCTATTTAAGTGAATCATGGGACGAACCATGGGTAGAGGCGTGGCACACGCTGGTGCACGTGTGTCGAAAATGGCGAACCATTGTTTTCGGGTCTCCACGTCGCCTGAATCTGCGACTTTACTGCACCGCCATAACACCAGTGAGGGAGATGCTGGACATCTGGCCACCCTTGCATATTGTCTTAAGCGTCTTTAGCGGTGAACGTTGGGGCATGGATAACGTCTTTGCGGCGCTCGAGCACAACGATCGCATCTGCGATTTGACTTTCTACGATGTTCCTAGTCCGCAATTGGAAAACGGCTTGGCAGCAATGCAACATCCGTTCCCAGAACTGAAAACTCTGCATCTTCAGGCCAGATTTAAAACAATGCCGGTTGTTCCCGCTTCGTTCTTGGGTGGATCTGCACCGCATCTGCAAAGACTTTTCCTAGATTCTATTCCATTTTCAGGCTTACCAAACCTACTTTTGTCTGCCACTCGCCTCATCGACCTTGATCTTCGGGGAATTCCTGATTCCGGGTACATTTCTCCCGAGGCAATGTCCACCTGCCTCTCCGTCTTGACAAGGCTCGAAAGTCTCGTCATAGAATTTGAATCTCCTCGATTTCTCTCTGACAGGGAAAGCCGACGCCCGCCTCCACAGACACGCACTCTCCTTCCCGTTCTCACAAAGTTGCAGTTCAAAGGGGTCGACGAATATTTGGAGTACCTCCTGGCCCGGATTGATGTCCCTCTATTCAACAGCTTGGAGATAACCTTCTTCCATCGAGATATATTCTACACTCCACAACTCACCCTGTTCATTAGCCGCGCGCCAAAGTTCAATGCACGCGATACAGCATATGTGTACTTTTCCCTCATTGACGTTTCGGTCACAATTCAACAACAGACATTTGACGGAGATCTCAAGTTAGGAATTTTCTGCGAAATACCAGATCAACAATTCTCGTCTATGGCACAAGTCTGCAACTCGTTCTTCCCTCAGGCCCTCATTCCCGCTGTAGAACACCTCCACATCGGTTGGGAGGGACATAGCGATTGGCAGGCTGAGGGCTATTTCGAGAACAACCGATGGCTGGAACTCTTACAACCATTCACTGCTGTGAAGGACCTCTACATATCCCTGGACTTCACGCTTCATATCGCCTCTGCCCTGCAAGAGCTTGCTGGGGAGAGAGTGACGGATGTGTTACCTGCCCTTCAGACGCTTTTCTTAGAACTACTCCCATCGGGACATGTCCAGGAAGCCATTGGACAGTTCGTTGCCTCGCGACAGCTTTCCGGACACCCTGTAGTCATCTCTCTCTGGGAATGATAAAAGGAGGGCCGGCATATAGAACGATGACTGAACAATGCCTTCTTACTTTCTATCCCGTTTATATACGTTGGTTACTTATTAGCCGCTATTCTTCCTACAGTATCACCCATCGCTTGTCTCCTGAGACGCCACTCACAATAATCTCTTAACATCCCAAAAATCGGACTCATTTGTACGATATCGTTATGAAGACGGTCGAGGCGAATAGATTATCGAAGCAAGTCCGCGAAGTCACGTGCAGCGAGGTACTATCGAGACTCCGGAGTCTTCCCCCTACAAGAGTTCGTCGGATGAATCACCTGCTATTTCTATGCACACCGGCGCGCTTCGTTCCTTGAAGAAGTGTCTTATGACAAAAGATGGGCGTGATATCGGTATAAGCGGTGTAAATGGCTATTTCGCATCACTTTGCTACGGGGTCATTTCGAATCTTTCGATGTCCCCAATTTCCTGCCGCAGTACTGAAGTGACAAGGCTCTATAGTGGCATAAGGATACTTCAGGTGTACAAATGCCATGGGATTACGCGCATGCTTCACTCTCACAATACAATTGCACTACCGGAGAATCCTTTTTTCACATATCATAGCTATGCCATATTTCTGGTCAAGATTGCGCAGAAAGATAGAGAATGCGTAGCAAAAAATGGTTAAATACTATCTGGGTCGCTCAAGCTGCAAACGACGCTGTGAGCCCCGGAGCCTCACGAAAAACAGGCTCCGCCGTCCATGGAGGCTTCAGCGTGCCTCCCTCGAGTCTTTTAGTTCGGAATTCGACGACAATGTCAGTGAGTATCTATGTTTTAGAATGAAAGGAACTCAAAAGTGAGCAAGTACTTCCGTAAGTTGAGAAGTCCACTATCGCCTTCAAGATCGCTTTCGGCTTGGAGGCTTGAAGCTGGTCGCCCAATGGCCCACTATTCTTCTACTGTAACACTCGCTTGTCGTTTGAGACACCACTCACAGTATTCTCTTGATATCACAACGATCAGACTCATTTTTGCGATATCGTTGTACTGTACTGTTCGGTTCAGTGCAGCAAAGCAAATGACTGGCAAATGCCGGACAGATTATCAAATCAAGTCCGAAGACACGTGCTGCAAGGATCAGTCGATTTCTCTGAAGCCACGCTGACACAGTTTATCTTCTTCAACAAACGAAGCGCGCCACTGCTTTCGATAGACATGGCTGACGATTCCGACGACGAAATTTTGTGTATGAAGCGTCCTGGAACGAGAGAGGTGTGCGATCAACTTATACGGTACGGAAACTCCGCATCACCTTGCGTATCACCTCGCACCGGGGTTATTTCGGCGTCTGTCTCCGACGCCTGCCGCACCAACACTTGTAATGTGACAAGGGTCCCGTGGCGCATGAGTTTCTTTACTCGCGTATCACCTATCAACGCCTGGGGACCGCCGTTCTTTTTGACAGTCAGAAACGTGATGCTTGTCCTTTCAACTTGAATCGGCATTGTACATGTTCTCCCCCTCTCCCAAGCCCCAAGCCTTTGAAATCACAGTTTGATTGTTACAGCGGTTGGGTTGCCGCTGCAGGGTATATCATGACTTCCCGCACCTGGTTTCTGCTGAGCACGCCATTGGCCTCACCCTTTTTGTCTTTGCAGGCACATGACCGGGGACACGTGATAGCGATGTAATGATGACGTCATAGGCTCCAATCGTCCCTACTTACAACGGAGGGCTACCATCTTTCACCAAAAGCCATACAGATCCTACGTCATGCGCTATCTCATTCCACCCAACTCTCGTATCCTCCTTCGCGCAACTGTCCCAGCTATCCAGGGGGGACGCATCCGCGTCACTCAAGCCCGTACTCTCGCCACACTTGGCTCACACCCCACGATGGACCAGATGGGGACGCCTCCCCGCCCAAAACGAAGTTGGGCGTGGAAAAAGAAACGATGTACATCGCAGGTGGGCTCGCCGCCATTGGTGCTATCTGGTACTACTATGCGACGGTGGAGCACGCGCGTATTGAGAAGAAGAGAGAACGCTTGGACCCCAGTGCCGCGAATGCCGAAGGGAGGCCCGTTGAGGACGCAACCCGTGCTGCAAAGGGCCGTGCGCAGGAGGCGCTCAAAAATGTGCACTAAATCTGAACCGAGATTGTGAAAATGTCAGTGTGTAAGGCAAGTTTAAGGCTCATGAGCTCGTGAGACACGAGGTCTGACATTTAGGAGAGGTAAATCAGGGGAAAGTAGCAAGTCCAGGAAGAAACTGAAAACTTGAAATCATGTATTCTATTTGAAGTGGCGAAACTACAGAGTTGTACATCTATAGGTCGGTAGTCATCAATGAATATGTCTCTCTAGTTCAATCGCCGTGCCGTGGTGCGCAGCAAGCACAGAGAATAGAAGCCAGCGACTCCGCTTGGGTTTTCAGCATTGTAAAGCGTGCGCAACCCAATTATCGATGAAAACAGGGTCTTCTGTGAATATAGCGTCGAGTCACGTGGTTACGTACTGTACGCCGAATCAAAAGGGTGGATGGGAGCCGCGTTGCAAGGCGAAAACTTCCGACTCTCAAAGGGGTGCAGGGCGCACTGGTCGCGCGAGCAGAGGGCCGCGGCTCAGGCCCATGTGTGGGGCACGTGAAAGCGATAAGGTACGCTCAGCTCGTCGTTAAGAGACGCGTTGAAGTCAATCACCCATTTTCTTTTTCTCAATGACCTTGCCAAACTGGGTCAGTAACCACGCATGGTGCCGTACTTCTCAAGCTTACCCACGGAGCACAACTTAGTTGTGCTTTGTCCAGGTGGGCGCAACGACCAAGGCGCCACTCAAGGGCCTTCCTCATACCCGGTAATGCCGTAGGAAGGATAAACGGGAGAAAGCCCGTGGTGGTAGTAGCACGAACAGTGCATCGTTACTACAGTAGTTCGTACAAGTGTGGATCGTTCACCGGTGGGTGATACGGAACATTCTGCCGGGTCGTCAGTGCGACGACCTCCGGAACACGATGGTCATTATGGGAAGCGGAAGGGTACTTTAGATATGCTTTGTTGGATACGGGGTAGTTCGCGAACTCACCGAGACACGGAGGTTTGCAAAAGTCGCGGAGACGGGCTAATTTTTCATTTTCATCAGGCTCGGCAATCTGTGGGTTCGGTTCGGACAGGAACACGTAACTGCCCATTGAGAAGCAGGAGGGGGTCGGCTAGTGGCTACATGGTAGCGGGGTGGCAGAAGCGCGACCTAGAGCGACCGGGGCTCAGCTAGGTTGGCAGGAGAAAAGACGTGTGCGTGTCGTCAGCGCCGTCGCTATGGACTCGGAGTGCCGGCGGTGGGAATGGTCTATCATCCCTGCATTCTCAGGATCCGATCCAGAGATGCATGTCTCTTTAGAGTCTCTCTGAATACTGTAGTTGCGACGCGAGGGTTCGGCAGCTGATTCAGAAACATGAAGACCCAGTGGACCGCGGTGGTCCTTTTCACTGTCCGGTGCCGTCAGTACGGGAATGCCAAACCACGAAGATGAGTAAAACCATCATCCGTACGACAGTCACAGCGCTTGATCACGTACTGGATCATGTCGCAACTGGTTACCTTCTGCCAGTGATCTGTATGATCGTCCAAACTTTGGTGAAGATGGAACATATCCTATCCTTATGCCAAGTATGTGGGGTCGAGTCTCACAACACTTGCTGTGCCGCATTCGCGACTCCGCTCTACTCGTCTTCCAATGGTCTGTACATGCTCCGCCCTGCGGAGGCCCAGAAGGGATGTACGTTGAGGGTACAGTAACGCTGGCAGATTGTCCTTTCCCGGGCCAAATCTATGCGTGAAAGCGGAGCAGACTAGACATTGCCAAAGGAGCACAAAGTCAGCGTAACGATGCATCATGGGCGGCACAATGGACCAGGCTTTAGGTTAAGTAAACCACATAGCAGGGATGTATGATAGTGGCCAGAAGATGGACGCGGCTATGATGGGCGGGTTGGGTCAGCTGGAAATGCCAGTCTGGAATAAGGTGAGAAGCTCGAGTTCGGTTTTAGTACGGGCCGCGCGGCGTCTCTGTCCCTTTCTCAAAGTCGACGGCGATGCATTCATGCCGATGGAGCCACCTCTTGTTCTTACAATGCGTCGCCTCTTTTGACTCCAGTTTGCACATTCGAGAGAACCAGCTAAAGAATTGGGGTAAAGCCAACAAATCGACGACTTGCGGCTTGTGGCGCTCACGCTGGTTGGTCGGCGGCTCTGAGCTGGATGAGATACACTCGGCCAACAGGTCCTGGGTGTTTTTCATGAACCGGATAGTTTCTCGAATGCTGTGACTGTCAAGAACCGTTCCCTATCGTACTGGAACTTTGAGCCATAAGACGTTAATGCTGCTGCGCAGTGCAGCATGCTCTGAGCCACAAGCGCCAGCACTGTATCGAGCGGTAGTCAAGCGGCCGAGGTGTCAAAGTTGTCAACCGAAACTGTCAGATGTTCCCGCCAAATCAGGCACAATGCAAGGACAAGGGCGCAACAAATTCAAGACCTCTCTTAGTACCTTTTCCCCACTGTCGAGATACTCACAATGAGCGGCGACAACCTTGGTGGGGATATTTCGATTCTGCTATCCGCATTCCCCCGTCTGGGCCTTGCTACTATCCAGTCTGTCCTCCAGGTGCACAATGGTGACCAGGACCAGGCTGTTGGGACCTTGCTTGCGATCAATGAAGTGCTCGAACGTGGGGTAGTTACTCACGAAGTACGTCTCAACAAGCACAGTTTCCTCTTGCATTCCTTGATCTGACATTCCTTTGTATACGATACTACAAGGAACGAAATACTGAGAATCATCGATCGGCTTCGTTTCACTCGGAAGTTCAACCTGTTCAACATCCCACCGATATCCCTAGTCCAGGTTCTCACACTTCGAGTGCGTCTTCTCTAAACGGTTCTGTACTTTGTATTATCTCCGTTCGAACATATCTTTCATCCAGGACCTCTTAGACTTCTCTCTCTTGACGGAGGCGGATACCGTGGCCTGGCATTACTTTATGTGCTCAGACAGATCATGCGAAATATTCCTGGCATCGATCCATCTGAAAAGTTGTATCCTCACAAATATTTCGACCTTATAGGCGGCACATCAACAGGCGGACTTGTAGCTGTTATGCTGGGCCGTCTTGGCATGGACATACAGGCAGCAATTGAAAAATATCAGGAACTAGGTCCCACCATATTTGGGCAAGATCGGGGCGCCTTCTTGGGTGTCGTGGTACGAGGGGCGCATTTTGATCGTAAACCTTTTGAGGATGCTCTTGCTAAGTGGGTAGAAGATCAGCCCATGCTGGACCCCGACATTGGCCAACACTGTCGAGTGAGTCGCTATAGCATGTCAGTGCTATATCTCACATGCTTACGTTACTTATACAATATCAGTGCTTTGTCACAACCGTTCCGGGGCAGCTTGCTACTGTGATTACCCCCACTATCATTAGGTCATATCCAGATCCTCCACGAAGCACGGTATTTTCTCACCAGTGGCTCATACGGGAGGCTGCCCGTGCCACTTCTGCTGCGCCGACATACTTCCCCCCTCTCAATTTGGGTAATGGCTATACCTTCAAAGACGCTGGAGCTTTTGGTTTCAATAATCCGACTTCTCTTGTGTTGAAAGAGGCAGAGCAGATTCCAGAATTCGATGGACGGTCCATTGGATGTGTTGTAAGCATCGGCACAGGTCTGGCAAATCTAGCACGAGCCGTGGGACCCTCCAACTCGAACACAATAGCTGATCCTGATATCACGACCCAACCCGATCATACAACGTACACTACTGAACGCGAAAAAGCTATTCAAAACCCCTATTGAAGCACATGATCGCCTCAAGCGGCTCAGAGACGATCTTGTCGCTACGGCCACCAATACGGAGACCACTCACCATAGCGTTTATTGGGATTTACGCGGGTGCGTTCCATCCCAAGTACATCCCTATTTAATCACAAATTACAAAGACGAAAGTCAGAGATCACATACATCCGCTTGAATCCCATTGGCGGACTTTCCGACATTGACTTGGCGCAGTTCACTCGCGGGGCTGATATCGAAGCCGTCACCAACCAGTACCTTGAAATTCCAGAGGTGACTGACCAGGTCGTGAATTTCGCGGTCTCCATTCAAGTTGTCAGTCGAACTGTTTGGAAACTATTATGTATCTGACTGATTGAGATGTCCAGTCGCCCATTTCTGCTGATCCGCTCTGCATCCTGGAAGCAGATCTACCGCCGAAGGTCCTTCAGAACCTAAAGAAAGATGCCGCCCTCAACATGCTGTCTGGGGATCCGATCACTGGGTTCGTAGTCGTCCTGCCCAAATTCTCCAAAACACTCTCGGAAGTAGGCTGAACATTCAGCTGAATTCAACCACCCGATTTGGGAGCTGCGCATTCGACCTTGCAGAGAGACTAGGTTACTCTCGAATCAATCCAACAAAGTTTTGGGCGAAGTGGAAACCATTCCCCTTGCCATCTCGTGCACAACAGCGTTACCTATTGTGCTCGGATCTCACGCCATTTCCTTGTGCGGCTGATCAGCGAGCATGTACAAGAACTTTGGCAACTCGGCGACCGAACCTATATTTCTACGGATATGGCCAATTCACGCTCTACGCACACGAAGGTCGTTCTCTAGTACATTTCGACGGATCCATTCGAACACCCGCCGAAATAGTGGTCCCAGACCAAGCTCTAGAAGTCATTCGGAGGGTAGCGAATGGGGAATACCAAAACGGATCCGGAACGTGGAAAAAAGTACCAATCAATGTTCTCGCGGTTGTACAAACTCCTCTTCCTCTTGTTGTCCACTATTTGCGCACCAAAGATATTGAGGAGTGGCGTTTGCTGAGGATATTCGCAGACGTTATTGGAGAAGTTGTGCAATCTATTGTACAGGCTGTGGCAGCGCCGGCATCTTTCGCTGCTACTTTTACGACAAATTGGTTAGAGCCCAGCGCTATGGGTACGCTGGGTAGTGCCACTGTCTGTGAACGGTTAGCCTGTACTACGCAGCTGGCTATTTTGTGTTTCGGAAAGGCGGTAATCGACCTTGAGGCTCGAGGTAGGAGAAGAAATTCTTGAAATGTGTGCATAAGGCTAATGTCAACAAGATAATATGATTGAAGTAGCTGTTAGGCTCTTCAAGGATGCCGCTGATGCCCACGAGAGCTTTCGCAGCCGGCCGGTTGATCTTATGACCTTCCTTACCCGTTCAGATGAACGCTTTCAGAGCCTGTTCAAACTGTATTCGACAGGCGCGATCATCAACCCATACGACAAGAACTCCAAAAACTTCTTAACCCTCGTCCAGAGAATATAGCTCTCGTCATCGCGCAGGGTGCACTGGCGTTAATGGTAAAATCTAATGCCCAAGCTGTGCTGAATTTAGCGAAAGAAGCGCCAGAAGAATGGATGCGGGTTTTGTCTGCGGAGGACGGGGATATGTTCATTGGAGCGCAACTTTTAGATCCAACAAAAATATAAAAGATTACAGGACGGTAACATACCCCGAGTCCTGCAAGCGTAGGATGTCCAGCTTCACTACCCGAAATGCATTGCTACCTTCTTGAAGGAAGAGACATCCCTGAGATAAACAGAGCTTAAATTTTGCTGGCTCATTATTGCCATGCCAGTAACAAACATGTGGATAGAGATGCCGCGAATGTTTGACATTTCGTTTGTAGCCATCTGCAAGGCCATCAGTCTGACGTCAGAGAACATGACATCCGTCTCTGTCACAGTGAAATGGATTTACTGAAACGGTGTGCGAGATGCGTGGAACATTCGAAAATGGTACTATAAGCTATGTAAATTTCGCGCATTGACGGATCCATGGAATTACCCACGCGATACCGTGACCCACGCGATATATGGCACATCCCGTCAGTATCCCGTCGATGTTGACTGCGGTAACTGTTGACCAAACCTGGGCCCGGCACAGGTCGGGCCCATGGTTTCTATCCTAATTCAGGCGCAAGTTCACGTAACACATTCACTCACATTGCTTGAATCTGGACAGCGAGTTCGAGAATATGCAAGAGAATATGCCAATACGCCAATACTTAGGGGGGGGGTTCTGACTTCTAAGCCGAAGCGGTCGAGCGGAGAGGGTAGCACGTGATGCATCTTTTTCTTCAACCATCCCATCCGCCCCATCCCTCGGGACCTTGAAAGAATCCCCCTCCATCTTTCAAATCGCCCACCATCCACACGCAGGATATCCTTGGATCGATGATGACACGCGTGGACCAGGCAATCACCAGTCCGCTTCGGGAGGGCCCGGCCATCCGTCGCGAGCTCGCCTCGGACGCGCTCCCCTCATCTTCAATCGCGAGGCACTGCGTGTTTCCCCCCATTTGCTGTGCAGTCCAGCCCTTATTTCCTCCTCGTATTATATGGCAACAAGCACTAGCTTGATCCTCCAACCCAATAGATTACCCACGCACCGGCTCGCAATCGATCCTCCCGGCGCACGGCGAGTATAAACCTAAGCACCCATAGTAACCCTCAAAGACTTTGCTAAAGTTGAATTTGTGTCACCCGCAGGTATGGAGGCGTAGTCGAAAATTACCGGGTGTTTAGAGCCTGGATTTGCCAAAGGATGGTATTGCGAGGGCAGTGGTTACGCTGGGCTTTGAAGAGCGCAGAGCAGAAACTCTTGCTGGTGGCTTCTTGAGGTCCGTCCCACCCTTTCTCTGTTTTCGAGATGTATTCAGCTGACTGCATTCTATTGTCTCGTTCTTTCGCCACCACGTAGACTTCCAGACAGCTTCGACGTTCGACCCTTCGAACCGAGAGCTCCAGTGTCACTGGCGTCAGGGGCCCGTTGTTCGTCCTTGCACTTTTCAATATCTCAAACACGACCTTTCATCCCCCTCTCTTTAGATCCACTTCTCAGGCGTTCCCGCCGCCCAACGCCTTTCGCCGGAAATTTGTGATTAGATTGCGGGATTCATCCCCCAGTACTTTTTCCTCACGTGGCATATTGTATCTTCATTCCATCGCGACATTGCCCTCCGTCGCATTTCCCCCACCGTTGACCTTTATCTCTGCGAGGGCTCGGACAACTGGAACATCTTCAACAGAGTCGAGGTGGACCAACTCTTATCGCGCTGGATCAAAGCCCTC
The DNA here is from genome assembly GCA_022376525.1 of Russula vinacea. Taxonomy (NCBI): domain Eukaryota; kingdom Fungi; phylum Basidiomycota; class Agaricomycetes; order Russulales; family Russulaceae; genus Russula; species Russula vinacea. The sequence goes on from WTXL01000030.1 coordinate 226,078, forward strand.
CGAGTTCATTGGTCATATGACGATCATGCTCGATATAATATCTCGTAGCCTTCGAATCTTCAGCTTCGATCACCAGCGTAGATAAATTAAGCAGAAACCATGCTGTACAATTCAACTTGTCCGATGACAGTAGCTTACGACACAGAAACTACAGAACGAAACTACAGAACATACCTGGAGTCTCGATTTTTGTTTTTCAGTGCCAGTGTCCAGTGCCATCAGTACGGAAATGTTAAAACCACAAAGCTTTGCCACAAAGATGAGTAAAATCATTATCCGTGCGACAATCTCAGCGCTTGATCACGTACTGGATCATGTCGCAACTGGTTACCTTGTGCCAGCGATCTGCATGCTTGCCCGCACTTTGATGAAGATGGAACGTATCCTGTCCTTATGTGGGTTGAGTCTCACAAAACATGCTACGCGACTCCCTTCTGATCGCCTTCCAATAGTCTGTACATGCTCCCCCGTACGGAGGCCCAGAAAGGAGGTAGTCATTGAAAGTACTAACGCGGTTAGGGGAAGGGGACGTCAGGTTGTGTGAACATCAGCGGAGTGACAGGGCCGTGAATTCCGTGGCAAACCGAACGATAGAACCGACCTCGGCCTTCGGCAGACGGTCAGAATAAGCTGGAGAGCACTCCGAGCACCGCGTGATACGGATGGTGCATCATGGGCGGCACGTGTACCAGGTTTTAGGTACAGTAAGCGGCATTGACAGGGTATGATAGTGGCCAGAAGATGGACGTGGCCATGATAGACGAGATTGATGCAGCTGGAATAAGGGGAGAAACTTGAGAAGGCTCAGTTTCAGACTCCTGGCTCAGTAATGGCGCGGGTAGCGAAGCTGCGCAAGATCCGAGTCACCAGCGCTGGCACTGCCCAGAGGTGTCAACGGTGAGATGTTCCCACTAAATTTAGGCACAATACAAGGATAAGGGCGCAACAAATTCAAGCAGTCCCTTCCTCTCCACTTTCGATATACTCACAATGAGCGGCGACAACCTTGGTGAGGATATTTCGATTCTGCTATCCGCATTCCCCCGTCTGGGCCTCGCTACCATCAAGCCTGTTGTCCAAATGCACGATGGTGACCAGGAGCACGCCATTGAGACCTTGCTTGCGATCAACAAAGTGCTCGAACGTGAGGTAGCTATTCACAGAGTACGTCTCAACAGGCACAATTTTCCTCTTGCATTCCTTGATCTGACATTCCTTTGTACGATACTACAAGGAACGACTTACTGAGAATCATCAATCAGTTTCGTTTCACTCGGAAGTTCAAACTGTTCAACGTCCCACCAATATCACTAGTCCAAGTTCTCACACTTTGCGTGCGTCTCCGCTGAGCAGCTCTATGTTTTGTAATATCTTCGAACATTCTTTCCTTCAGGACCTCTTAGACTTCTCTCTCTTGACGGAGGCGGATACCGTGGCCTGGCATTACTTTATGTGCTCAGACAGATCATGCGAAATATTCCTGGCATCGATCCATCTGAAAAGTTGTATCCTCACAAATATTTCGACCTTATAGGTGGTACTTCAACAGGCGGACTTGTAGCTGTCATGCTGGGGCGTCTTGGCATGGACATACAGGCAGCAATTGAAAAATATCAGGAACTAGGTCCCACCATATTTGGGCAAGATCGGGGCGCCTTCTTGGGTGTCGTGGTACAGGGGCGCATTTTGATCGTAAACCTTTTGAGGATGCTCTCGCTAAGTGGGTAGAAGATCAGCCCATGCTGGACCCCGACATTGGCCAACACTGTCGAGTGAGTTGTATCCCATGTCAGTGTTATATTTCAAATGCTTACGATTACTCATTTGCAATAACGCCAAATATACAACATCAGTGCTTTGTCACAACCGTTCCAGGGCAACTTGCTACTGTGATTACGCCGACTATCATTCGGTCATATCCAGACCCTCCACGAAGCACGGTGTTTTCTCATCAGTGGCTCATACGGGAGGCTGCCCGTGCCACTTCTGCTGCGCCGACATACTTTCCCCCTCTCAATTTGGGTAATGGCTATACCTTCAAGGACGCTGGAGCTTTTGGCTTCAATAATCCGACTTCTCTTGTGTTGAAAGAGGCAGAGCAGATTCCAGAATTCAATGGACGGTCCATTGGATGTGTTGTAAGCATCGGCACAGGTCTGGCAAATCTAGCACGAGCCGTGGGACCCTCCAACTCGAACACAATAGCTGATCCTGATATCACGACCCAACCGATCATACAACGTACACTGCAGAACGCGAAAAAGCTATTCAAAACCCCTAGTGAAGCATATGATCGCCTCAAGCGGCTCAGGGACGATCTTGTCGCTACGGCCACCAATACGGAGACCACTCACCATAGCGTTTATTGGGATTTACGCGGGTGCGTTCCATCCCAGAGTACATCCCTTATCTAATCACAAATTACAAAGACGAAAGTCAGAGATCACATACGTCCGCTTGAATCCCGTTGGCGGACTTTCCGACATTGACTTGGCGCAGTTTACTCGCGGGGCTGATATCGAAGCCGTCACCAACCAGTACCTTGAAATTCCAGAGGTGACTGACCAGGTCGTGAATTTCGCGGTCTCCATTCAAGTTGTCAGTCAAACTGTTTGGAAAACTATTATGTATCTGACTGATTGAGATGTTTAGTCGCCCATTTCTGCTGATCCGCTCTGCATCCTGGAAGCAGATCTACCGCCGAAGGTCCTTCAGAACCTAAAGAAAGATGCCGCCCTCAATATGCTGTCTGGGGATCCGATCACTGGGTTCGTAGTTGTCCTGCCCAAATTCTCCGAAACACTTTCAGGAAGTAGGCTGAATATTCGGCTGACTTCAACCACCCGATTTGGGAGCTGCGCATTCGACCTTGCAGAGAGACTGGGTTTACTCTCGAATCAATCCAACAAAGTTTTGGGCGAAGTGGAAACCATTCCTCTGAGCGATCTCGTGCATAACAACGTTACCTATTGTGCTCGGATCTCACGCCATTTCCTTGTGTGGTTGATCAGCGAGCATGTACAAGAGCTTTGGCAACTCGACGACCGAACCTATATTTCTACGGATATCGGCCGATTCACGCTCTACGCACACGAAGGTCGTTCTTTGGTACATTTCGACGGGTCCATTCGAACATCCACCGCAACGACGATTCCAGGACAATCCCTAGAAGACATTCGGAGGATAGCGAATGGGGAGAACAAGGACGAATCCGGAACGTGGAAAAAAGAAATAAACAAGCTTGATTTTGCGATCGCATGCGAATCACTTCCTCTTGTTGTCCGCTATTTGCGCACCAAGGACTTTGAGGAGTGGTGTTCTCTGGGGATATTTGCAGACGTTCTTGGAGGAGTCGTTCGATCGATTGTACAATCTGTGGCAGCGCCGGCATCTTTTGTCGCTGCTTTGGCGACAGATTGGTTGGAGCCTGGTGCTATCACTGAGGAGACCATGGGTAATGCAACTGTCAGCGTACGGTTGGCCTCTTCCACGCAGATGGCTATTTCGGCTTTCAGAAAGACGATAGACAGCCTTCAGGCTCGAGGTAGGTGAGGATGTTCTTGAAATGTGCATATTAGGCTAATATCAACAAGATGCTGTAATGACGGTTGCTCGTATACTCTTCAAAGATACCGTAGACGCCCACGAGAGCTTTCTAGGCCGACCAAATGACAAGTTGACCTACGTGACCCGTTCACAAGACCACTTTGAAAATCTGTTCAAACTGTATTCCGAGAGGCGCGACCGTCAACTTCTACAACAAGAGCTTCAAAACCTTCTCAACCCTACTGCAGAAAATATAGCTCTCGTACTCGTGCAGGGTGCGCTGGCATTAATGGTAAAGGCTAATGCCCAGGCTGTGCTGAATTTTGCGAAAGAGGCTCCAGAGGAATGGATGCGTGTTTTGTCTGGGGAGGACGGGGATATGTTCATTGGAGCGCAAATGTAGTTTCCTGTAATATCTACCCATTGTCCTGCTGTAAAATTTTACAGTAAACATGTGTACATGTGGGCTATGTAAGGATACTACAAAAGTTTTGAGAAATTTCACTCAATATTAAGTTCACCAGAGCTGTTTGGTGGATCGATCCCGATGGTCCATTGACGCATGAATCATGAATGACTGTATGTTCCTTAGCATGTCCCTCAGACGAATTGACTCTTTCGTCAAATTAGCATTCATGAAGGAAGAGACATCGCCGAGATCGACAAAGAGCTTAAAATTTGTAGGCCCCTTACTGTAACAAACATGTGGACGGGGATGTGGCTGATGCCACGAATGTTTCATTCTGAGAAAGCTGATGGTGGAGATGATTGACCATCACAGAGAACATGACGTCCGTCCCTGTATCTCACAGTAAAACAGACTTACTGCAACGGGGTAACAAGATTGAAAGATCGGAAGTGACAAGGCAAGTTCCACGCGATGATGGACGGAAGCGTGCAATCCATTCAAGCCAGTGCCTATGGTTTCTGTCACCGCCTTTACACACGGACCCTGAACTTCTCTTCCACTGCTCATGTCTTAATTCAGGCTCCAGTCCACGCAACCAACATATTCCGCATTCCTAACGAACTCGCCGCAACCGTTATTTCTGTCGTAGAGTCGCTCACGTTGCTTGAAGCTGGACAGTGAGTCCAAGAAATGCCCTGCATCCAATACCAGCGCTTTGTTAAACTTGAATTTGCGTTGCCCGCAGGTACGGAGGCGTGGTCGAAGCTTACCTGGATGTTTATTTGAGGACCGCGGATCTACCAAAGATGATATTGCGAGGGCTCTGGGTGCACGGGGTGCGGCATGAAAGGGCGCAGGGCAGAAACTTTTGCTGATGGCTTCTCGAGGTCGGTCCCACTCCTTCGTTATTCTCAATACGCTGACTGTGTTCTATCATCATCCCATTCCTTCACTTCGTAGACTTCCAGACGGCTTCGACGTTCGACCCTTCAAATCGAAACCAGTTCCACTGGCGTCAGGAACCCGTTGTTCGTCCTTGCTCTCTTCAATATCTCACGCGACCTCAGCCGACCTGTCATCCCCCTCTCTTTAGATCCACCTCTCAGGCGTCCCTGCCTCCCAGCCCCTTCTGCCAGAAATTTGGGACCAGGTTGCGGGCTTCATTCCCCGGTACTTCCTCCGCACGTGGCTTTTTGTATCTTCATTCCATCGCGACACATTGTGACATTGCCCCGCGTCGCATCTTCCGCATCGCTGACCTTTATCTCTTTGAGGACTTGGACAACTGGAACCGAACGCTCGACGTCTTCGACAGAGGAGTCAAGATGGACCCACTCTTCTCGCGCAGGATCAAAGCTCTCCGAGTTCATTGGTCGTACGATGATGGCGACATACACGTAGTGAGGCTGGTGAGGATAAATAAGGGTGGAAAACAAACTGAAGCCAAGGTCTCCAAGGTTCGCGTCCGTTCTCACTGGGAAGCTTATATTTCATGTTGATGTGATTCTACGAACAGGAGTTCTTATCCTTACTGGGCAATACGATTGACGATTCCCTTTTTTATCCTTGTCGCTTTATTTCCATCGTCTGTACAGGCCAATCCAAGGGCACCGGTTTTTCCCGATCGACAAGATCGAGACTTCAGACATGTTCTGTAATTTCGTCCTCAGAAACCCATGCCGTACAATTCAACTTGTCCGATGATAGTAACTTACGGAAGATCAAATCTGAAGATCGGAAGGCTGAGATTCAAAATTTATTGCCGCTGGCCTAACGGAATGTTCCCGTCTCCGTACTAGGAGTCTTCGCAAGAGTCGTCCACGTCCGAGGCTCGCATCAGCAAGTGAGCTCTTTGCATCTTTTAGGTCACCAGACGGTGACGAGTCTGTAGTAGCAAGAATCCGTAGAGAAATTGCACGAATACGTCAACTGACTAGTGTGCCCAAGGGGTCGTACTATCCTTGTGTATTTGACACACTCTCAAACCAGCCTCCACGATCGTCCATGACGAATGGTACTCATCTTGTTCATCGACTGTCCGATCTGGATCCACCCAATCTCCACTCATGAGTCATGACCTAGCGTTCTGCCATCGCGGCGTGCATCAATTACACCAGTTTACTTTTTGTTCGGGCCGTGTACATAACGTCCTTGAAAACAGTCCGAAACACACCTCGCCTAGTATCTCAGGTCTTCGATCTCGTCACACTCTCGAGATAAGTTCCCCCGAAACGCCTTAAAAACCATGACAGCCATCTACTCTCTTCCCCGCGCTGCTCTCTCCCACTTTTCACTGGACCACCTTCGAGATGGCTTTATTTAGCGACACAAGTGACGAGAAACACCTCATCTCTATCGACTCCCAACAGCTCGACACTGGCGCACACATGGACGCTTGCTTCCACACACAACTTGACCCGGATGAATCCTTGAGAATTAGGTGAGTGTAGGTGCATAGAACGTTATATTAGGCTCACAATTTGACCAAGGCGGAAAATAGACCGACATGTTCTACCTCTTATGTACAGTAAGTCTCCGAAACGATTTTTGGTACTGGACAAATGAAGACTGTTGATCAGTATTGTATTGGTAACGCCGTCAAGTCTCGTGTCTACGAAAGCTTTTTGATTGTGTTCTATTGTAGTATCCAGTTCATGGACAAAGTGACCCTGGGAAACGCCTCAATTCTTGGAATACTGTAAGCATTACGATCGTGGGGAAATGCGCGTCTAACCTGACGTCCAGGAAAGCCACTCACCTTACTGCGAACGAGTATGTGCTCATTTTCTTATGTACTGTAGCGTATTAACTAATAGAATTGTCACATAGATACAATTGGTTGCGTCTTCCCTTTCGAGTCTCCGATCCGTATCTTTCTCACGGGATCAGGTTAGGAACGATCTTTTATCTCGGATATCTCGTCTTCCAGTTCCCGCAGAATTTGGCACTGCAGAGGTTTCCCGTCGGAAAATGGATGAGGTTGGCTGTACACGTTTCTATGGAGCTCGATTTTCTGAAGTGACATGCGTCTAGTTTGAACATATTCATCTGGGCTATTGCTTTATGCAGTCATGCGGCTTGCAAAGTTTCACCGGTCTCCTCACCGTTCGTCTCATTCTCGGAATCTGTGAGGGTTCCATCACGGCGGGCTTTATGATTGTCAGTTCCATGTTCTATACGCGGAGGGAGTATACGGCTCGTGTTGGTTATTGGTGTAAGGACTGTGATCAGCCGCCTTTAACTCTGTTTCTCACCCTCTCGCAGATCTAATGGACGGAATCGGTGAAAAGACAAGTCTTTATATCATCGCAGACCGTCATAATGGCGTTTTAGGTCAAGTTATTGCTGGTTTCATCGGCTTTGGCACCTTGCACATTCATACAACAAGGCTTGAGCCATGGCAATGGTACGACCAAGTTCAACATATCACCAATGCACCTACCTTCCTCTAGGCTTATGATAATCACCGGGATACTTACGCTTATCACGGCACTATTGTTCTCGTGAGCACCCCTAACATCTCGTAACCGCTTCTTCCATTCACGAATAGGCGCTACAGTTTCCTGTTCCCAGACTCTCCAACAAACGCTTGGTTTTTGACCGAGGACGAAAGGGCAAAGGCAGTTCGACGTATCAAAGTATGTGATCATAGCTCTATTTAAATGGTCGGGCTGAGTGTGAATAACGAAGGAAAACCAAACGGGAGTTGAGAACAAGCAGTTCAAAAGGGAGCAGTCAGTTCCGTCCTCATCCCGTATTATATCGTTATGAATTTGTGGGCAGGATGATCGAAGCCTTTACGGACCCAAGGACATGGCTTTTCGCGTTATTTGCGGCCTTCAGTGGCGTCGTAGGCACTGTCCTAAACCAGCTTCAAATTATCGTTGTGTCGTTCGGTTTCAACCCACTACAGACAACACTTCTGGGCTGCGTATTTGGTGTAATTGGAATTGTGTCGATCTATACAGGTGTCACGATCGCATCACGCATTTCAAACAGCATCGCATGGGTAGGGATTGCGTATTACGTCCCGAGCCTGCTCGGAGTGCTCCTGGTGAACTTTCTACCCTGGCACGACAAGGTCGGATTGCTATTTTCCGTCTGGATGACAAGTACGCATGACGTCCCGCAAAGTCGCGGGGTCATCTAACCCTCCTAATCAGTGACCATGGCCACCAGTTTTGTGTTAGGTTTGACTTGGCTTTCGCAAACGACGGCTGGGCATACAAAGAAAGTCATAGCGAATGCTACCATGCTATCTGGGATGTGCATTGGTAATGTTGCTGGACCGTTTATGTGGAGAGCCGAATATAAGCCTCGGTAAGTGGGTCAACGTCTTCGACACCCCCACGATCGCTGATACGGTGTCTAGCAACCATGTTCCGTGGACTGTGGCTGGTGTATGCTATCTGATGAGCGTGGTCTTGCTATTTTCCATCAGAGTGATCCTGGCGCGTGAGAACAAACGGCGCGATGCGGAGCCACGAGACGATAGGTTTGATGATGTACACGTGATGAGGGTCGACGGGGACGGAAAGCGTACTGAGGTCAAGGTCTCCAAGGTTCGTGCAGATTCTGACAGAAAGCTTGTATTTTTATGATTATGTGAACAGGAGTTCTTGGATTTGACGGATGGACAAAATCGAGACTTCAGATATGTTCTGTAATTTCGTTCTGGAATGTTTGTGTTGTACTATCATCGGACACAAGATCGGACAAGTTGAATTGTTCAGCACGGCTTCTCTGCTTAATCTAACTACGCTGGAGTATCGAATCCGAAGATCTGAAGGCTATGTGATATCAAATCGAGCGGAAACGTTCGAAAGATCCCCTTCGCGTCGTGTGTTGTCAAGTGCCGGCAATGTTCTGATGGCTTCTCGAAAAACATTTTATGAAGCGGCAGAAGAGCACATGCGCGCTCACATGCCGACCTTGTTAAAAAAGGTTGAGCATTGGATCTAAATTCGAAACCCCATTGGGGGCTGCCGTCGTGTTCCGCGGTTAAACTTAGCGAGCGGGAATTATGTTGAAGGCTGAAGCTTGTGCCCGCGGGGGAACAGGGCACACATACAGCTCATACTTGCACCCGAACGCGTAATAAGAGTGTACGACGAGCGGCGTATGAACGCATCATTACAGTAAGACGAGGCCCAATGATGGAAGCGCAAGTGGAACATTCATGGCAACGGGAATTACCGACGCGATACCCACGCGATATATGGCACATCCCGTCGATCTCGCCGCCGTCGATCTTGACGCCCAATTTGTTGATCAAACCTGGGCCTGCATGTCTATGGTTTCTGTCACTGCCTTTACACACGGACCCTGGACTTCACTTCCACTGCTCGTGTCTTAATTCAGGCTCCAGTCCACGCAACCAACATATCCCGCATTCCTGACGAACTCACCGCAACCGTTATTTCTGTCGTAAAGTCGCTCACGTTGCTTGAAGCTGGACAGTGAGTCTAAGACATGCCCTACATCCAATACCAGTGCTTTGTTAAAGTTGAATTTGCGTTGCCCGCTGGTATGGAGGCGTGGTCGAAGCTTACCTGGATGTTTGTTATTTGAGGACCCCGGATCTACCAAAGGATGATATTGCGAGGGCTCTGGGTGCGCGGGGTGGGGAATGGAAAGGCGCAGGGCAGAAACTGCTGCTAATGGTCTCTCGAGGTCTGTCCCATTCCTTCGTTGTTTTCAATGCGCTGACCGTGTTCTATCATCCCACTCTTTCACTTTGTAAACTCCAAGACAGCTTCGACGTCCGACCCTTCAAACCGAGACCAGTTCCACGGCGTCAGGAACCCGTTGTTCGTCCTTGCTCTTCAATATCTCAAACATGACCTTTTATCTTCCTCTCCTTCGGATCCACTTATCAAGCATTCCCGCACCCCGGCGCCTTCCTCCGGAAATTTGGGACCAGATCGCGGGCTTCATCCCCCGGTACTTTCTCCGCAGGCGGCTTTTTGTATCTTCATTCCATCACGACACATCGCGACATTGCCTTGCGTCGCATCTTCCGCACTGTTGATCTTTATCTCTACGAGGACTGGAACTGAACGCTCGACATCTTCGACAGAGTAAAGATAGACTCGCTCCTCTCGCGCCGGATCAAAGCCCTCCGAGTTCATTGAGGCGACATACACGTAGTGAGGCCGGTGAGGATCGACGAGGATAGAAAGCGTACTGAGGTCAAAGTCTCCAACGAACAAGATTTCTTATCTTTACTGGACAATACGATTGACGGTTCCCTTTTTCATCCTCGTCACTTTGTTTCCATCGTCTTCACAGTCCAATTCCGTCCAAGGGCTTCGGGTTTTCCCGATCGACGAAATCGAGACTTCAGTTCTGTTCTATAATCTATGTGTGTCGTAAGTTACTATTATGTCCAATCTATGCCTGAGTATCAAATCTGAGGCTGAGATTAACAAGGGAGCCCCGGGGCGGCAGGGATCCGACCGTTGAACATTGTGCGTCACTCGATCTGTAAGGTAGAACGGGAAAGAGGAGTCGGAGTAGGCTTGCAAAAGATTGAAAATTTACATGATCAACAACGTCATTGAAATAAACGAAAAACCATAAATCTCAAGGCCCAATTTATTACATTTTATGAAACCACCTCTTTAATCACGCTGCTGTCGATGTTTCTAATAACAATAATACCTGGCCTTTTCATATACCAAAGATTGCACGAAGCTTCCTTTACCATTTAGATTAACCATACAACCATGTTATAATTAGTCGAATTGGAAACATTCCGGCTTTCGCGAGAACGGCGTTGTCGGTCTCGAATTCTGGAACGTATGTCATCGGTACGGGGAAGCGGATAGGAATCGCTTGAAGAAGACACAGGATGCGGAGACATAGAAATAGAGACTTGACAAGCCCGGTGCAGCTTAACACGTCCCCGATTTAGTTCCAAATTCCGGTGCGTTTGCGCGTTGGTCTCAACAGGGGTCAAACTTTCGGATGTGTCGAAGACCATGTTGCCAGGTCGGCGAGGGGACAGGATCGGCAAAGAACCCGAGGGGGGATCACGTTGCAGACGGTCTTGAGAAGAAGATTGGCGGGCACTGTGCCCTCTCACACATTTTCGAAGGTCTGTTTTAAGAGACTTGCGAACGTCGTCATCAAGATTGCCTGTCTTGTTGCCTGTGAGAGAATGCCTACAACGGGTCTTCTTCTCAAATTTACAAGACGAAAACATGCTCGAAAAGCAAACACGAGGGATGCGAAAGAACACAAAGCAGAAATCCTGACTAAGAAGGGGGCAAATACAAACAAGCATTACAGGGTGACCGGCCCGGGTTCCTCGGGCCAAATGGGCGATCGAACCGACCTCCGGTCGGAAAAATCCATTGCCCCGGAATGTTCCCGTCCGTACAAGGAGTCTTCGCAAGAGTCGTGCACGTCCGAGGCTCGCATCAGTAAGTGAGCTCTTTGCATCTTTTAGGTCACCAGACGGTAATTACTAATGAGATGGTAGTGGCGAAAATCCGTAGAAAAAATTGCACGAATATGTCAACGGACCAGTATGCTCAAGGGGTCGTACTATCCTTGTTTGTTTGATACTCTCTCGAACCGGACTCCGCGATCTATGAAGGGATGGCACTCATCTTGTTCATTGACTATCCGATCTGGATCCACCCAATCTCCACTCATGAGTCAATGAGTCATGACCTAGCGTTCTTCCACGACAGCGTGCATCGATTACACCAGTTTACTTTGTCTTCGGTCCTTATATATAACATCCTTGAAAACTACTCCGAACCAACCTCGTCACACTCTCGTTATAAGTTCCCCAAAACCCTTAAAAACCATAACAGCCATCTACTCTCTCCCCCGTGCAGCTCTCCCACTTTTCACCGGACCATCTTCGAGATGACCTTATTTAGCGACACAATTGATGAGAAACACGTCATCTCTGTCGACCCCCAACAGCTCGACACTGGCGCACACCTAGACGCTTGCTTCCACACACAACTTGACCCGGGTGAATCCTTGAGAATTAGGTGAGTCTAGGTACATAGAACATTATATTAGGCTCACGATTTATAACCAAGGCGGAAAATAGACCGACATGTTCTACCTCTCATGTACTGTAAGTGTCCGAAACGATCTTAGCACCTGGCACTTGATGACTGTTTCCCAGTATTGTATTGGTAATGCCCTCAAGTCCCGTGTCTATGAAGCCTTTCGATTGTGTTCTATTGTAGTATCCAGTTCATGGACAAAGTGACCCTAGGCAACTCTTCAATTCTTGGAATACTGTAAGCATTACAATTGTGGGGAAATGCGCGTCTAACCTGACGTCCAGGAAAGCCACTCATCTTACTGCGAACGAGTATGCGCTCATTTTCTTATGTACTGTAGCGTATTAACTAATAGAATTGTCACATAGATACAATTGGTTGCGTCTTCCCTTTCGAGTCTCTGATCCGTATCTTTCTCACGTGGATCAGGTTAGGAACGATCTTTTATATCGGATATCTCGTCTTCCAGTTCCCGCAGAATTTAGCACTGCAGAGGTTTCCCGTCGGAAAATGGATGAGGTTGGCTGCACACTTTTTATGGAGCTCGATTTTCTGAAGTGACATGTGTCTAGTTTGAACATATTCATCTGGGCTATTGCTTTATGCAGTCATGCGGCTTGCAAAAGTTTCACCGGTCTCCTCGCCGTTCGTCTCATTCTCGGAATCTGTGAGGGTTCCATCACGGCGGGCTTTATGATTGTCAGTTCCATGTTCTATACGCGGAGGGAGTATACGGCTCGTGTTGGTTATTGGTGTAAGGACTGTGATCAGCCGCCTTTAACTCCATTTCTCACCCTCTGGCAGATCTAATGGACGGAATTGGTGAAAAGACAGTCTTTATATCATCGCAGACCGTCATAATGGCGTTTTAGGACAAGTTATGCTGGTTTCATCGGTTTGGCACCTTGCACATTCATACAACAAGGCTTGAGCCATGGCAATGGTACGACCAAGTTCAACATATCACCAATGCACCTACCTTCTCTAGGCTTATGATAATCACCGGGATACTTACGCTTATCACGGCACTATTGTTCTTGTGAGCACCCCTAACATCTCATAACCGCTCTTCCATTCACGAATAGGCGCTACAGTTTCCTGTTCCCAGACTCCCCAACAAACGCTTGGTTTTTGACCGAGGACGAAAGGGCAAAGGCAGTCCGACGTATCAAAGTATGTGATCATAGCTCTATTTAAATGCTCGCGCTGAGTGTAATAACGAAGGAAAACCAAACGGGAGTTGAGAACAAGCAGTTCAAAAGGGAGCAGTGAGTTTTGTCCTCGTCCCGTATTATATCGTTATGAATTTGTGGGCAGGATGATCGAAGCCTTTAGGGACCCAAAGACATGGCTTTTCGCGTTGTTTGCGGCTCTCAGTGGCGTCGTAAGCACGGTCCTAAACCAGCTTCAAATTATCGTTGTGTCTTTCGGTTTCAACCCACTACAAACAACACTTCTGGGCTGCGTATTTGGTGTAATTATAATCGTGTCGATTTATACAGGTGTCACGATCGCATCACGCATTTCAAACAGCATCGCATGGGTAGGGATTGCGTATTACATCCCGAGCCTGCTCGGAGTGCTCCTGGTGAACTTACTACCCTGGCACAACAAGGTCGGATTGCTATTTTCCGTCTGGATGACAAGTACGCATGACATCCTGCGAAGTCGTAGGATCATCTAACCCTCCTAATCAGTGACCATGGTCACCAGTTTCGTGTTAGGTTTGACTTGGCTTTCGCAAACGACGGCTGGGCATACAAAGAAAGTCATAGCGAATGCTACCATGCTATCTGGGATGTGCATTGGTAATGTTGCTGGGCCATTTATGTGGAGAGCCAAATATAAGCCTCGGTCAGTGGGTCAACGTCTTCGACACCCCCACGATCGCTGATACGGTGTCTAGCAACCATGTTCCGTGGACTGTGGCTGGTGTATGCTATCTGATGAGCGTGGTCTTGCTATTTTCCATCAGAGTGATCCTGGCGCGTGAGAACAAACGGCGCGATGCGGAGCCACGAGACGATAGGTTTGACAATGTACACGTGATGAGGGTCGACGGGGAAGGAAAGCGTACTGAGGTCAAGGTCTCCAAGGTTTGTGCCGATTCTGGCTAGAAGCTTGTATCTTTTTGTGATTGTACGAACAGGAGTTCTTGGATTTGACGGATGGACAAAATCGAGACTTCAGATATGTTCTGTAATTTCGTCCTGGAATGTTAGTGTTGTACTATCATCGATAAGTTGAATTGTTCAGCATGGTTTCTCTGCTTACTGTAATTTTATCTATGCTGCCATTAAATCGAGCGGAAATGTTTGGAGGATCCGCATCGCCCCGTTTGTTCTCAAGTGCCGGCAATGTTCTGATGGCTTCTCGCAAAACATTTTATGAAGCGGCAGAAGAGCACATGCGCGCTCTCATTCCGACCTCGTTACAAAAGGTTGAGCATGGGGTTGAAACTGGCGCCCGCGGGGAACAGAGCACACATACAGTACTCATAGTTGCACCAGAACGCGTGAAAAGAGTGAATGACGAACGGCGTATGACGCATCATTAGAGCGCCGGGAATTGCCCACGCGATATATGGCACATCCCGTCGATCCTTGACGGCGGCAACTATTGACCAAACCTGGGCCTGACACAGACTCAGGCCCATGGTTTCTGTCACCGCCTTCACACACGGACCCTGACCGTCTCTTTCACTGCTCGTGTCTTAATTCAGGCTCCAGTCCACGCAACCAACATGTCCCGCATTCCCGACGAACTCACCGCAACCGTAATTTCTGTCGTAGAGTCTCTCACCGCACATCAAAAGGCAAAGATCCTTCTAGACCACTCACTCACGTTACTTGAAGCCGGACAGTAAGCAAAGAAATGCCTACAGCCAATACGAGCGCTTTCACTAACTTTGTGTCGCCCGCAGGTATGGAGGCGTGGTCGAAGATTACTTAGATGTTTATTTGAGGACTCCGGATCTGCCAAAGGATGATGTTGCGAGGGCACTGGTTGCGCGGGGAAGAGCGCGGAAAGGCGCAGGGCAGAAACTACTGTTGATGGCGTCTCGAGGTCCGTCTCACCCCTTCGTTGTTCTCAAGTCGTATTCCGCTGACTGCGTTTCTACCAACCCATTCCCGCTTTCCGCAGACTTCCAGACGGCCTCGGCGTTCGACCCTTCGAACCGAGAGCTCCAGTTGCACTGGCGTCAGGAGCCCGTTGTTCGTCCTTGCTCTCCTCAATCTCTCAAGCGTGACCTTTTATCCTCTTCACTTTAGATCCACTTCTCAGGCGTCCCCGCCGCCCAACGCCTTCCGCCGGAAATTTGGGACCAGATCGCGGGCTTCATTCCCCGGTATTTCTCCGCACGTGGCTTTTTGTATCTTCGTTCCATCGCGACATTGCCCTGCGTCGCATCTTCCGCACGGTTGACCTTTATCTTTGCGAGGACTCGGACAACTGGAACCGAACACTCGACATCTTCGACCGAGTCAAGGCGGACCCAATTTTCTCGCGCCGGATCAAAGCTCTCAGAGTTCATTGGTCGTATGACGATGGCGACATGCTCGATGTTATGTCTCGTAGGGATCATATTTGCTATCTTTAAGCCACTTTGGTCAAGTTTATTCCAGGGATATTCAGTTCTGCGCTTCCTGAATTCAAGGCTCTCGAGGAGTTCGAGTGGATAGGATATCCGGAACTACAAGCTAACATGGTCAAGGTACTCCTGAAAAGCCACCCGAATCTTGCCAAACTTGGTCTTATGTACCTTCCAACTACTTGCCAATTCACGTCGGGCCCCTAACTTCTTTGTCCTGTTTCAGTGGATGGCACTTTGATGCAGTCGGCGTCTCTGCATTTACCTCGCTTAGGCGTTTCACCCTCCGCGCCGAGGACGATGACGGTATCGCCGATATGAATGAAGTCCGCACCGTGCTCGACAATAACGCAGATACGCTCAAACATCTGACGTTAGGCGCATATCTTGCACGCGCCCATTCGTGGGACTCGGCATTCGGCTCACCAACAATCCAGCACCTCACGCACCTCGAACTCGTCGACACGCGCATATCAAACGTGGTCCTCGCGCGCATAGCCCACGCCCACAACCTCATCTCACTTACCCTACACGGAACGCTCGACCAGCCTGCGGCTGCTACAGCCATCTTTGGTGCGGACCACTTGCTCGCAAACAACACTGGACATTAATGCCGAATTCGCCGACGCACGTGATCCTACCCCATCTCGAGGCCTTCCGCTTTGCGCTCGTCGGACATGATGACGATCTAACCCTTTTCGGCGCCGTCGTACAGCTTCTGCGTGCGCGTCCTCGCCTGCGCCGACTCGATCTGGGACTGTCCGTGGGAGCTCGTGCGTGGGCTCATACCTGAGCTTACTGGCCTGCGCGTACTTCGTGTGCGCATCGCGAGTCTTACGAGTCTCTCCGTCGACGCGCTCGTTCGCGGACTTCCGCAGGAGATGCAGGCGATTCATCTCGCGTGCTCTGTATCCGACCGTCTTATGGTGCGTCTCTTCTTTTCCATTCCCCTCCATCATTTTGTTGATATGTGTTGGGTGGGTGGGGGAATAGCACGAATATGCTCCTGTGTTCGCGCGCTTTGAGACTCTCGGCATGCTCCATCTGCACGGCGCGTCCATACGACATCCGCAGCCGTCCCGCATACACGGGAAAGAACTACAGCTCCAGACGGACGCGTGGCTTGCGCATGCTCGTGAAGTTGCGATCGCCGTGCCTAGCGTTGACTATGTTGGCTGGCACGGCGAGCACTTTGTCGTCGTCCGCCATAATCACAATCACAATCACCACCATCATCACCACAGCCACCACCCCCACCATCACCATCACTCGAGCGCTTCAGGTACATGCGGCATCAAGGGCGACGCGAAAAATGGAATGTGCGTAGAGCTCAAGGAACTACCTGTTCGTCGTCGGCTGGACTGCGGGAAGGGCGTCGACCTCGGGAGCGATGATGCGATGTGGATGGAGCGGAAGGACGTGCCGATCGACTATGAGATATCTGGACTTGAGTCATAAAATATCGTTCATCTGGCCTGCCTTCAGTTGGAGATGTCTATCTACTATCCCGAACCCGGTGTGCCGTGCGCAAACCAGTGGTTCTGGGCACTGTTCGCCGACGATGACGTGTCCAGTGCTCTGCTCAATGCGAAAGGCGATGTAAAGATGAGGACAATAGTTGGTTGAGTAGGATATCCCCTGTCTTTAGAGTTGTTCTCGCCGCTAATTACTTGCCCCATCCGTCCGTTAAACGGTCTCGGCTCGGAATACCCATGACTAATTGATATTCTGTGTTTACCAGTACTGTACTGTATCTTTCCAAAAAACGATGCTCATTGATTGGGCAAAGGATGACTAATTTGATGGCACGTGCCGCGCTTTTCCCCGTGCGCCGGATGTGTTTCTCGCTCGTGGGCCGTGGCCGTCTGGAAGATGGTCGATGGCAACGGGCTACAGGAGCTGGCACTGGATGGAATTGCACGCTTTCAGACAGATTATAGTGGTCCAGACACAGTGGCATTAACACTCATTATTATAAAATGTACCAAGGAAAAACTGATGCCCTTCTGGAAGACCACGCGGAACGTGGACAACACTCAAAGTCACGCGGAAACTGACAAGAACGCGGTATCCAATTAGAGGAAGGATAAGGAGAAAGCGCTTATACGAGAGGTAGAAAAGGGGAAAAAGCAAGAGTAAGTAAGGTACCCTGCCCGAGTGCGAAGGGCGAGGGTTATAACCCTGTGGCGGGTCTATATCTAATCGCCGGGCAAAGCAAGCCCGCGACATCTCTGTGCGTCATGCACGTCATCACAATCCAGAAAGGGGCGATGGGCTCGACGAACGGCGTGATCGGAGCCCGATGAGGATAAGGAGTGACCATAAGTAGGGTAAGTAGGTAAGTATTACTTACACCTTCTTGTCCCCCATTCCGAGTCTTCAAGTTGACTCATGGTGGTCAGATCTCTATTTCCTCCGATTCCACAACCCATCATGTGCATTTCCCATGTCCTGTGATTAAAACTTTAAGCTTGAAAGCTTGAAAGCTTGAACGCCGAGCTACAGTGGCCAATCACAACGCGGCCGTGGGGGCAACAATTTTGCGGTTCATCTCCGGGACGTGTCACGACATCTCTCAAATGAGTCCCGGCTTCCTTCTTCGTATCAACTCCAATGGGTTACATAAAAGCTACGGACAAGTCTGTAGGCACAGGATGAGGAAGAACTGAAAGGCATAAGGCCGTAAAGGCCGTGACGTAGTTACAAGCAAGTCCGATTACGCATCCTAAGTATCGAAACGTACAACGACAGAGAATGAGAGATAGGTCTATGTCCCGGCTGGTTCGAGCTTCGACAACGCTTCATGCACGACCTCGTTTGAGTTTCCAGGACGTGCACAATAAGCTTTAATTTGTGATATTGCATCTTCAACGTGGGGTCCTTCCTTTTTCTCCAACACGTCCGCTAAGATTGCCAGGAAATGATCGATGATTTTCTGAGAGAGTTGTCCGAGGACGAACCACCTTCAGCTGATGGTAGCACGCGTCGAAGAAGATCGACCAGAACTCTTTCCGTCCAGACACTGCATTGATACCTGTCAGGACGTTCACGATGACCTTCAGTCCGTGATATTGGATCTCCGATGTGGGATCTTTTCCTATTCTCCAATACGCCCACTAAGAATGTTAGAAATCGGTCGATGATGTACTCCGGGACTTGATCCGAGGACGGACCACCTTTAGTCGGTAGCACGCGTTGAAGGAGATCGACCAAGAGTTGTTCCGTCCAGACACTGAATTCATACCCGTCCCGCTTCAAGTTCCTGGTGAAAAAGTCGAAGGTATCCCCGTAAAGCTCCTGGGATGACTCCCGCATTGCGGATTTGCCAGAGGATTTGATCGCCTGGATAAACAGTTCAAGTGTGTATACAAGACCGCCGGAGCGCAGGTCTTGCAGGCGCCATAGCTGAGTCTCCATCGGCGTTCGGTTTTCAGACATTAACTTGCGAATAGCCGTCATGGACAGCTCGGGTGCACTGAGATCTGCGAGATTCTCTGGGAGATCCTTGCTGGCCCCCCACCCTGTTATAGAGACACGACGGATGGTCCAGACGCAAAGCCACAGGCGTTGGAGAAGTTGTCGTGGGGGGATAAAGTGGGGCATGAAGTATGGGGTAGATTGTGCCCCTTTTTCGGGAGAGGGACGGGAATCCTCTTTCCATTGCAAAACAGCGCCGGGAAGATTGTCGAGGACACTGCTGGTCGCTTCCTTCAAGGTCTGAGCAAGCTTCAGGATCGCCTCGTCTGTCTCTTCAGCCCATCCAAAGACATTCCACGTGTTGTCCAGCCGCGTGATATCGTCTTGTTTCTCCTGCACGATTTCGCGCAGCCGGTCCTCTAACTTGACCGTTTCCAGACGGGGTATCAGCACCTCGTGCAGAGAATCTGCCGAGTCCCAGCCTGCCTTCAGGTGCTTGTCGATGATCCCAGCCGTCTTGGCCGCTTTTTCGTCATTGCTACTGTTTCTGTCTCCGCTCACTTCTGCGAGACAGTTGATGACCTGCTCTGCTGCGTCGCGCACCTGGGATGTCATCAACATCCTCCGCACGACGATCATTGACATACACGTCCAACGGATGCTAGAGGTCGAATCGGGTTCCAGTGTTGACCGGAACTTCCCGGCCCCTGCCCCGGCCCGAAAAAGTGCCTGGAGAATCGGGACGTCCCGAATCTGCGTATCGCTGGTTTTTGTAACATTGATAAGGTATATGAGCACTTGAGCCATGGTCGCACATTCTTCGAGCCATGCCCACTTATATTCCACGTAGAGAACAAGCGACAAGGAGGCACCAAGACATGCGTGCGCGCGCCGTTCCCGCTCTGTTTCGTCTGGGAAGGCGCCTGGGTCAATGCATGTCCCGAGCAGGCGTGTGATCCTGTTATTAAGGCGAAATACGACGTCTTTTGTAATCAGAATCAATCAGCGCTTTGCGAACAGTTACAACATTGCAAGAGTACGCACCAGAACCATGCATTTCCCCGGTCGAGACGACGTGCCACACTGATTTCCCCCAATCCGAATTGAAAGAGTCGGGAATGCTGCGGACGAGCGGTTCCAGTTCGCTGTCTTCTGTCAAGTCATCGACAATCCATTCTATGGCGTGTGCATCACGGTCTTTGCGACGGCCAGAGTCATCCGCAGCCATCGCGAGTTGCACGCGTCCATCGGTCATATTTGCGCTAATGGGCAGAGATTCTCCAGTAATGTGGTCTTTGTATTTCCACTGGAAGAAAACATGCCAGGAGGCCCAGAACAAGCTCGATAGAGGACTTTGATATGGTGACTGGGCATTCAAATAGGTGCGATGACGCTGAGCAGATAACAAAGCGCGCAGATGACAATCAATGTGGTGGTAGTCACTGCTGTGGCAGTATTGATCTTGAAAAGGGAGTCTGCCAGGCCAACGAAAAACAGAAAAAGGGATATGTGAATGAGCGCTGGGACGAGGTTGACTATGACATCCATTTTCCACCTATCGGCGCCTTCATGTAAAAATTGCCGTATGCGTGCGCATTTAATAGGATGGTTGTATCGCTGAAAGATGTGCACATATTCGCGGACCCACTGCTGGACAAGGGTCGCCATAAGTGCTGCTGACAGACTGAACACTAGGCTCATGAACCAATAGATATTAACCCTGACGTCAGATTGTGCCACACGAAAGTCGGGGAATGCTGGTGGGAGGACAAATGTAGAAGGTACAGGTGAACCACTAGCCGCGAGTTGAGCTGAAATCTGGGCCAGGAGCGTGACTGATTGCCGTGCGTAATACACAATCTCGTCGGAAGGGTCTAGTGTCAGCTTTTTCCTGCTCTCGACGATGAAGGCGGTCAATGTGGCCGAGTATAAACCGGCCTAAGGGGACAACACATGAGGAATAAATTCGCAATGTAGAGGGGCAGGAAGGAACGCACAAAAATAATAACCCCTTCCATGTCTTCTTTCCAAGTCCCGATTAATGCCTCGTCGTGGCGTTGAGCCTCCTTTACGTAGACAGACCAAAACTCGGCAGCCCTGTCGTCAAAGTCTCCAAGCTCAGGAGCATCGGGTGGCACCCCTGGGCCGGACCCTGGCGGGTCGGGTGGCGGGTCCGGGTCGGCGGACGATGGTTCTTCCGACATTTCATGGATACCGTTGACTTCGACTCTGTTGAGTTCGCCGAGTCGAGGAACATTTATCGAAACTCACCTAAAATTGGTTGCTCTCGGTTCTGGGACTCGAGGTCATGGGGACCCATACCTTCGATGTGAAGACACGGGGTTGAGTACCGTTGAGGGAACAAGTGAGGGAGACATTATAAGGACGATACGGTAGCCAGATTAGGTCAAATTATACCATCAGTCCGCAGCACGGAAGTTTGCGCACAATCCGTATGTTTTCCGTACACCAGCACGGTGAGATGTTTTGCGGCTAAATCAGGTCAAATTGTGGCAGGAATGGAACCTGTCAATGTGCGGAAAATGTGAGGAACAAGATCAGGGACGCCAACAGGCCAGTTGATTCCGGAAGGTGTCAAGGTGAGGGCCTGGACTCGAGTCATTAGCACGCCACTGACCCAACATCCCTGTCATCCCACAAATACCCACTGTGTGGAAACCTCAGGTACTCTCAAGCGCACGGAGGTGGGAAGAACTTCAAATGACTTCCTCTCTTGCGGGCCCGTCTACAGGAGATTCGTTCACAGTGAGGCTTACAGGTGTGCCAGTTGTCCATAATTTGGACTCAGAGAACTACTGTTGTACTCATACGGACTGGACAGGCCTAAGAGCCGAACAACATGATCTTCAGAGCCAGTTCAGGCTTTCCAAAAAAATTCGCCTTACCGTGGATGGTAAGACAAGACCAGTGAAGTTTCAGTCCACTGAAAGACTGGAACAATGGACATGGGAGGTTGCGAGTGAAACTTTCGTGTAAGAAATCCAAATTGTTTTAGTGTAATGCTTTACGAGCGTATCACTGGCACAGATCAATCACAACAGGATCAAAAATAATGATTCAGCTTTACACGACTCGTCCGCTCAAACGAAGAAAAAAGGCAAATTGCATCATTATCGAAGGCAATAACGTGCTTCGCCTTTTTTCTGCCAGTGCCATGCCAGGAGATATGTATATACATGGTGCGTGCTTCCTCGTTGATTGCTGACATGACCTGAAGTGCCAGCCCAACAGATTATGAATATCCTGACACAAATTTCAGGCTATTCTTATCATTTGTCGTGGATGGATCTCAGGTAACTCATTCATGTATGTAGGTGGTCCATGGCATATACTGATGCATGGCATTAAAGATGGGGGTAGTGGAACGTGCTGAGGGAGGACAAATGGTCACAGCAGACGTTCAGCATAATCCTCGCATAGCACCGGATTCCTTGGAGCTGTGCCTCAGATCTCTACAGTGTCTTATGCAGTCACTCCCGTCTTCTGCTTCTGAGGTGACCCGATTAAGTGCCAGTGCGATCCCATTACAACTACTCATATGCGTTCCTTTTAGCTTCATACAGCAGGGAAAGAAGCGCAGGATGCTCTTATGAGGGCTTCTGATGTGAGTAAGCCCAGTTAATGCGTTCTGTTGTGTATTTCTCCAACATCGGACAGCTTTCATGGACCAGTAATTTGGACGAAGGTGTCGAACATCTTGGAAAGAAAATCCACAGGTTGCTTGACTACGTCCAGCGACCAATGTTCTCTGAACACCTAGCCTCGCTGACCCAGACTGTGAAGTCCCTTTTGAACCTAGTCAGAAACGCAGCCATGTTTCTCGAGGATTGTTTCGGTCCTAAACTCAACAGTGAGTTGTTGACCTACTGTCTTTTAGACTCTTTCTATCCCAGGTTCACCCCCACGCAGACGATTTTGCCAATCCCGGCTCCAGAATTCCAATTATGAATGACTTTGATAAACAGCTCGCATTTCTGAAGATCTGCTTTACCTTCAGGAAAGACTTCAGCGAACGGAGGCTGCCGTATGTTAGGAAGCCGGTTATCGCTCTAGCAGCTCCACCAGTGTCAGCTCTTCCCTTGGCTCTTTCTGCTTCTTCCGCTTCTTTCCTGCGTGTCGGAGGTGCCAGGAACCGCACCGGGAGTCAAGGACAGGAACAGGGATGTGGCGGATCTAAGTGTACGCCGACTTTGGTCATACCTAAATCATTGGCTAGATCATTCCTCATACGTATTTCTCCCTTCTTTAGTGGAGAAGATACGTGATACCCTTCGTCCAACATCCATGTCAGTGGATTCATTGGACCTCGGCTGTCTTGGCGGGACCCGAACGGCCCTCTTGTCAGAGATCATTGATTGGCTTGACAACCAGTCGACATCTAATATGCTGTGGCTCTGCGGTGCTCCGGGCACCGGAAAGACAACTATATCCTGGAGCCTGATTGCGGAATTGAGGAGGAAGCAACGATGTGCTGGTGTCTTTCACTTCGAAGAGGACGGATACGGATCCGAATACAGACCATCCCAACTCTGGCGAACTCTGGCCTATGAAATGGCAGAATTTCACCCCGCTTTCGAAACTGAAATTTATGACGCCGTAACAACGCGAACGAATGGCAAGCTGGATTTAAATAATGTCAAGATCACCTTCCAGAAGCTTGTCAAAGATCCTCTCGAGGCGACAAAGAAGTCACTCTCTGGTCATTTTCCGGTTTTTTGATAGACGCTCTCGAGAAATGCATTCAAGACACGGACTGGGCTATTCTCTTGCATACCCTCTCACAGTGGCCATCTCTCCCTCGTCACTGTAAACTTATTATCACCAGTCGACCACAAAGTGACATTCTTAATGTATTCGCGGACAAATCTATCAAACGGAACAAATCTGTGAAGTGGGACAAATCCATCAAGCCGGACGAATCTATCAAGCGAATGGATCTCTCGATGGGATGTGACGACAGCGCAACTACGAAGGACATACGGACCTACATCGAGCATCGTTTCGCCGAGATGCGGAGAATCGACGAGTCAATTCACAACGGTTGGCCCGGTCCGGACTCCAGTGCAGTTTCCGAGCTGGTCAAACACGCAAATGGATTTTCAAGTGGGCCGCCGTTGCCATGGATAACGTCGGATCCAAGACAAGCAACGAAAGGGGGCAACGTCTACAAGCCATTATCGAAAGTGGATCTGCGACCAACTTCGATTCTATTAACGAGTATCTCGAGGACATCCTGATGTCGACGGTTGGGGGTCCTCCTGGAGTATATGCATTCCGGGCTACTATGGGGACAGTTTTTTTCAGCAAGAAACCTCTACCAACGGGCGATCTCCACCATTTTCTACAGGATCGCTTTGTATCATCGAAGCCTGAAGTCTCGATGGAGGAAACGCTCCACAAACTATCACCTTTGTTGTCCTTTAGCGGTGAAAACAAGATCGTTAATCTGCGACACAAAGCCTATCAAGCCTATCTGCTTGATTCCGAGCGCTGTTCGTCAGATTGGTCCATTGATCAGGATAGGGCCCAAAGGAGAATGACGATCTCGTGCCTCAAGATCATGCAGCGTGCACTTAAGTTCAATATTTGCGGACTCGAGTCATCTTACCTGATGAACGAGGATGTCAAAGATAACGACGAGCGCATAAAAAGCTCCATTTCTTCACGGCTATCCTATGCCTGCCAATTTTGGGCCGATCACCTCCACGGCGTAGTGAAACGTGACAATGTAGCCGAGATTGTCAAGGGATTGAAGAACTTCCTCACAGTCCATTTGCTCCATTGGTTCGAAGTACTCAGTTTACTGAAGACATCTCATATAGCTTCCAAGTCGTTGCTTGTCGCAGCGACATGGCTCGAAGTAAGGGTCGTCATTTATACGCTGTGGTGATCGAGTCCTCACATGCATGTTAACCCTGCAGGGCATCGACGAGAAGTTGAGCTCATTAGCCTCTGATGGAAGCCGGTTTGCTGTCACTTTTTCGGAGGTTATTGCCAAAAGCGTTCCTCACATCTACTTGTCTGCTTTGCCATTCACACCGCCATCATCTCCCATCTACACACGCTATTATCCCCGTTTCCCCCGGACAGTCAAAGTCTCGCAAGAAGGGGAACCCAAGTGGCCCACGATGCGATTTTATCTTCCGATGGAAAATTCTGTCTTCAGCATTTCTATTCACCGGGATGGTAAGAGACTGGCGGTCGGGTTGAACATCGGTCGTGTGCCTATTATCGATATCACGGTGGGAAAAACACTCTTCTGGCTGAATGGCCACTTGTCGAGCGTCCGTGCTGTTTCGTACAGCCCGAGTGGTACAATGATAGCAACTGGTGCGCTTCAAGATTGCTCCTATTCCCCTGACTGTCCTGACTGTGACCCGCAGGTTGCGATGACGGCGAGCTAAGAATATTTGCAGCTAAGAACGGCTCTCTCATCTCTGGGCCGTTCTCGCTGCATTCGGACTGGATACGAAGCATTGCCTGGTCTCCAGACGAGAAAAAGTACGCATTTAAATACCCGTGGTCGGTCATGACTCATGCCTATAAATGTAGAATCATAACAGGCTCTGATGACAGCAAAGTCAAGGTCGTGGCCGTTGAGACAGGAAATGTCATGTATACGATGGCCTTTCACAGATCCTGGGTCCGCGCCGTCCTATCCACCCAGGATCACTTCATATCGTGTTCTGATGATAGGTGACTCGAAATGCTGGCGGTTTTCACCTTGGGCTCAACGAAAATGACTAGGACCATACAATTCTACGACCAATCTTCTGGTGAGCCCTGGATGTCGTGGTGCACAACTCAAACAGGATATATCCGAGCGATTGCCATATCACGGGATAATAAGATCCTTGCATCTGGCAGCCAAGATTCCACGATTCTACTCTTCAACATAGGAGGTGAACAAAAAACAGTAAACGGTCTGCTCAGAGGTCATACAGAAGTAAATGCGTTATATGTTCGAGACTCCAAGTACTCAGATGCTTAAAAGGCAATTACGTCCTTGGCTTTTTTCGGAAATGGGGAGATACTCGCTTCTGGTAGCGATGATGGCACGGTCCGTCTATGGAATGTACAAACGGGAAAGAATATATGTGGTCCTCTAAGGGGAGATATGCATGACATCAGCTCTGTCACCTTCTCTCCCGACATGAAGCAGCTTATAATAGGTGAGATCAATACCTAAATGATTTATACTAATGAATTTTCCAGGTAGTAAAAGGGGCGAAAGTATAACGTTTTTCGATATGGATTCCCTCCCAGCGTGGAACTTGAAAATCGCTTCAGGAGTCACAGTCACACATGCCGCTACTTTTCTCAACAACAGCCGTGCTCTCGTAGCTTCTGATGGATCAAGGGCCTGGAGATATGGTGCTGATGATGGAAACATGGAGGGTATTCCTCTTGACGGCCATTCTAGTAGGGACCTTCCGATATCCCCATCCGTGGCTATATCCCCGGATGGAGAACTCGTCGCCACTGTCGCAAGTGATTATACGGTGATAATCTGGGAAGTGAAGAGCGGAAAGGCGTTGTACCATCCACTAAGTGGCCATACGGACGACATCTTCGTCCTCAGCTTTTCCGTTGACGGCAAGATGATAGCCTCTGGGTGCGCCGATGGCAGCGTTTGGGTGTGGTCGACTAGTACAGGACAAGCTATCCACGGTCCTATGGAATGTCACGAGGCATTAGTGTCCGGTCTTTGTTTCAGGTGAGTGGTTGCACACTTTAAAACCTGATAATTGGATCCAACACAACTGGCGGCGTATTAGTCCTGGCGGGGAGCAGGTTGCCAGTAGTACGCGCCCTCATCTATAATGAGGGGACCCTAACTACTCACTTTTATAGGTTCTTTTGATTGTACGGCGATTATTTGGTCTGTTGACAGCGGGAAGACAGTGGTCGGCCCATTAGAGCATCATACTGACTGGGTAAGTAGTTTCGCATGCGTGGTTCTTGCTATCAACTCGTATTTCAGATCCGCGGGCTTGCATACAGCCCCAACGGGCTCTATCTCTCGACCGTAAGCGATGATCTAACTGTCGCCATATGGGATGCCGCGAAAGGAGTGCTCGTGTCCCATTTCGTTACGTACCACGTGAGATATCCGATCGCGATCAATTGGTCTTCAGACTCCAGAAGAATCGTAACTGGGGCACTGGACAATACGATTCGTGTTTTCGATGTCGAGACAGGCTCACTTGTATGCAAGCCATTGACGGGCAGTACCGATGCCCCAATTGCGCTTGCCTTTGGTTCATCTTCGCTTCATCACGATACAGATTCTGAGGTCATCTCTGGTTCGCCACATCCGCCCTTTTACCACCGTTGTAACTAAGTCTCCTGTTAGTTAGTCGGGACGGGACAGCTAGAGTCTGGGAACTTGGAACGAAAGACTTCAATTCCACGGAGACTCAATCACATCCCACGCTCCACAAAGACTGGGTAAGATGCCTCGTCTTGCTCTGGGGAATAATCTTACATCTTACGCTTATATTCAGATCTTGTCCGTTGCTATTTCACCAGTCAACGATCACATCGCGTCCGGCGGCGATGATGGTAAATTATTCGTGGTGGATGGTATCACCGGCAACCACAAGTTCTTTTGCAATGCTCACGAAAATTGGATTCTCTGTGTAACATATTCTTCAGATGGGGCGAAGATTGCGACATGCTCCAACGACGGTACTATCGGCGTCTGGAATGCAGAAAACGGCGATCGTATTCTGGCCCCC
The DNA here is from genome assembly GCA_022376525.1 of Russula vinacea. Taxonomy (NCBI): domain Eukaryota; kingdom Fungi; phylum Basidiomycota; class Agaricomycetes; order Russulales; family Russulaceae; genus Russula; species Russula vinacea. Next base: position 253,837 of record WTXL01000030.1, read on the forward strand.
TTCAATTGCAACGTTGGAGAAGTCTCATCCATTGCATTTTCCCTTGACGGGAATGTCCTGCTTTCAGGTGACGCACATTCATGAGCGACCTCGGGTAATTTAGTAAACTTATGTAACCACTGCAGGGAACTACGACGCTACCGTCCGTTCTTGGGCCCTCCGTGATCACATACCCGCTACACTTTCCCCTCTCTTGACCTATCGCGGCCATACTAGTCCTGTGCGGACAGTAACATATGCACGTATGGGAGAAAGGATCGTCTCGGGTCTGAGGACGCAGAAATTGCTGTTTGGGAAGGAGGAGACAGCAATAAGCTGGTTTGGAAGCTAAAAGAACACGACGGCATGATTCTTTCAATCGCCGTCGTTGGCGAGAAAATATTCTCCAGTTCCGAAGACAAGACTATTCTGGTGTGGGACCTAGACACGGGCCACATCGAGTCCATCATCGATGGCCATACCGCACCCATCAACGCAATCAAGCTATCACCAGATGGACAGTGGATCGTATCGGCCTCTGACGACGCCCCCATGAGGATATTGGACTCGCGTACCGGCCAACAGCACAGGGTACCTGAGCCCATGCCGTGTCGCATCATCGCCATGCCATATCACGTGATGGAAAGTTTGTCGCGTGCTGCGGCACTGATGGTCAGGTGCACATCTGGTTTCCTGACATGGCGTCACCCATGGTGTGGCCAGATAGTTTCATGCGGAGGATGCACGGGTCAGAATATTGTCCAGTCGATGATCAAGGGATCCACGTCAACGCTGAATTACGGGACGATGGGTGGCTGTGCGGGTCAACGGGTGAGGTCATGTGCTGGATCCCCGAAGCTCATCGACCAGGCCTGCTGACGGGAGAGACTGATGGCATTTTGGGGTCGCGGGAGACAGCGCTCGACGCGAGGAAGTTCGTACATGGTACGAAATGGGAGCAGTGCACAGATGACTATAAACAGTCAGAATTATTCAAAGATATGCTTCAAATTCGGCTTGATTGACTGTTGTTATCGCCGTTACATTAGCAATACATGGTAGCACATTTACATTGTACCTGGTGAAGCGGTGGAATCATGTCACACTCTTCCAGTGCAGAAGAATCAGCCAGACGCCCGGAAAAATCGTAAAAAAGTACCACTAGTCATAACTGTGAGCACAACTAAATGCATGCGACCCATGTAGTAGTAAAGGTGCCACGCAATCGAAACCGAATAGAAAACAAGAATTACAACGTCGCAGCCCGTGGACCATCATGGTGGGGCTTCGGCGGCTTCGGAGGTTTGGGGGGCAAGATAGTCGATATCGCCTTCTGCCCAATCTCATGTTTGCCGCCACGAAGGTCAACATACGCCTTGATCAATGATATCGCATCGTTGACGTGGGACCCCTTCTTTTCCGCCAACACGTTCGCCACAAGAGGTAAAAACTCGTCGATGATATAACCGGGAACTTCATCCGCCGGCGCGTCATTGTTCTCCGGTAGGACATGGCGAAGCAGGTTGACTAGCAATCGCTGGGTCCAGACGGCGTGCCGGTGCTCCTTCCAGTCTGCGGAGATGGTGCGGAATGTCCCGATGTAAAGGAGTCGCGACGAATGAAGGGAAGCTGACTTGCTGGACCGGATCGCGACGAAAAACAACTCGAGTATATACACGAGCCCACCATCGCGCAGGTCCTGCAACCGCCAAAGCTGCGTCTTGATCGGCGCCTGCGTGTCCCGCATCAGCTCGGATATTTCAGTCATGCGTAGCTCGGGCGCGCTGAGCTCTCCAAGCGATTTGGGCTGATACATGCCAGCACCCCAGCCGGATGCGGAGATGGTGCGGAAGGCCCAAACGCAAAGCCACAAGCGCTGGATGAGTAATCGAGGAGGGATAAACTGAGGCATGAGGTATGCCGGGGCCGCGCGCATTCCTTTGTCAGGCTGGCGGCGAGGGTCAGGTTGCCATCGAGTGACAGCGTGGGGAAGATAGTCGAGGACGCCCCGGTTGCGTATATCATGGTCCGTACGAGCGTGATCATTGCTTCATCTATCTCGTCAGCCCAACCAAGGATGTTCCACGTGTATTCCAGCTCTGCGATTTCGGCTTTGTTAGAGCGCACGATCTCCTGGAATCGTTCCTCCGTCTTATCCGGCTCCACCTCACGTGTCAATTCGAGGTGTAGAGTGAGTGCCGAATCCCAGCCAGTCTTCAAGTACTGGTCGATAGTCACGACGGTCTTGGCTGCCACGTCATCTGGGCCACCATCCTTCTCTCCACGTACGTCAGCAAGACAAGAAATAACGCGTTGAGCTGCGTTATGGACTGCGGGGGCCTGCAGCATCTTGCGTACGGCGATCATCGACATGCATGTCCAGCGCACCGCGAATGGTGACTCGAATCCCGGCGCGGGTGCCTCGCGAATTCTCTCTATGTCGCCGAGATAGATGAGCATTTGCGCCATGGTCTCAGATTCTGCGAACCACTCCCAGTCGTGCTCCATGGAAAGGACCAGAGAGAGCGCCGCATCAACACAAGCATGCGCGCGCTTGCGACGGGCATCCTCAGTGGGGAGAATACCAGGGTCTGTACAAGTTTTCAGAAGCCGTGTGATTCTACTGCCGAGGTCATGGAGGGTGTCTTCGCGCTGCGTAGATGCAGTAATTGCTAAGGGCTGAACAGTGGGATGACCAGGGTTCGGAAGCACGAGTGCCAACTCGGGTTCATTGATGGTAGGTGAAAGAATATTTCCACCCTCCTCGCCCTCTGCAACAATTTCCCAAACCTTTTTCCCCCACGTCGAACTGAGCGAGCCAGGGATACCAAGCACGAATGGCTCAAGTTCACTGTCCTCTGTTAGGTTATCGATGACCCAGCGAATTGCACGGGCGTCCCGCTTCTTGCGTTCGTTGGACTCATCCATGGAAATTTGGACACGACCTTCTGACATATTCGTGCTGATGCGTTTTCGTTCTCCCCCGGTGCTATGATCCCTGTGGGTTCGCCTGCGAATCAGCTGGAACAGATGCCAGAAGACGCCAGAAAGCGGGCTTTGATATGGCGACTGGGGGTCATGTACAGGCGCGATAATGCTCCAGAGGTAGAGAACGACACACATGACCATCGTTATGGTGGTGGCCGTTGCCGTGGAGGTATTGAGGTTGAAGAGGAAATCCCCCAGCCCGATAAAGAATAAGAAGAGGGAAATGTGTATGAGGGCAGGCACAACATCGACGACTACGGGCATGTACCATGTTTCTGCACCCTCGTACAGAAACTGGCGGATCCGTGCGCGTTTTAGAGGGTGATTGTATCGCTGGAAGACATGCATGTAGTCGCGGACCCACTGCTGAACGAGGGTAGCTCCCAGGACAGCGGTTAAACTGAATATCAGACTCATGAACCAAAAGATATTGATCCTAACATCGGATTTTTTGGCCCGAAAATCCGGGTATGGTGGGGGGATGTTAACAGTAGAGGGGACTGGTGATCCACTGGCTGCGAGTTGCGCTGATATTTGGGCCAAGAGTACACAGATTGTCGTGAGTAATATGCATTGACCTGATTTGAATCCGGGGCCAAATTTTTGTAGCTTTCAACAAGAAAGGCGGTCAAACTAGCCGAATATAGACCAGCCTGGAAGGAGCGGCGAGATTTGAGCACTCAACAGGCGGAGAAAGGAGAACAGAAAAACGTACGAAGATAATAATACCTTCCATATCATCCTTCCAGGTCTCGACTAGTGCCTTATCGTGGCTCTCGGCCTCTTCTACGTAGACAGACCAAAACTTGGCGGCTCTCTCATCATATTCTTCAGCATCATGATCTTCACGCTTATCGCTAAGAACGATGGGGGCCTCGCTTGGATGTCCATCACCTTCCACAGCCACTGCAGGGGCGGGTTTCTCGGAGCCGTCCTTTTCTCCCGTACCTTCACGGACAAAAGGGTTCATCAAACTAAGAGCGATGGGACCCGACAAGACGTACTTGTTGGACCCTCATTCTGTGCCTCCAAGTCAGGGACAGGGACAGGATCTGTAATTTCTGCCATGATGAAGACGGGATGAGGACACTCCGAAGAGGTGCGAATAGATCTGTAAGAAAGAGGGACAGAAGAGAGAAGGGCTGGGGGGGGGGGGGGTGTCAACTAAGCGAGCTGAGAGACATGGCAGCCCGCCAGGGGCTGCGTGGTGCAACTGCGGTGACAACGATGATACGATTGTGTACCTTGTTGTTGAAGTGAACATGGTTAAATTTGAACAAGTGAAGGGGCGCAATGTGAGGGCGCAATGATCCGTGCTCGGCTTCTCGGCGGCTTTTCTATCTTTTGCTCGGAAATCCATCGATGGCAATCACATCTATCAGATTTTGTTCGCAGCCCTCAGTTGAAAGCACATGTGGCCGATTGACGCGCAGATGCCACAAAGAAGGCCGCAAAACCACTAGAGCGATCGCATCAAGTCCTGATTGACGCCCGGATGCCAAGGTTGTCGTCGCTTTGTTTGTTCCTGTCCCAGGAACTGGCGCTGGCACAAGTTGGCAAACCACGGCTCTTACTTTCTGGACCTTCGGTGAATAGCCAAAGCCGAGAGGAAGACCGCTTCCGCGCAAGTACATGGCTGGCCGTCCCCCAGTGAGATCAGCGACCACGGCCCGTTTACTGGCACGCTCAAGCTCTCCGGTACGTGATCACTTAAAATGCCGGAAAACGGATGACACACCTGAAATGTATAGGTATCGTGATCAAGTCAGATCCGAAAGGCTCCTACAAGCCTTCTCGTACGATAGATCTTGTGGTAGACGGTGAACCCAGAACCGCTTCCCTTCAGCCACGCGAAACACAGTCGACGCTCGGTTGGGAAGTTAATCCTGCGGTGTAAGTGTCCCCTGTCATATTTCCAGAAATATTCACCAGTGTGTCCCAGTTTTATCACGCCAAAGTCTACCATATCTATTCAACCGTACGAGGCTCGCACGCTCATTCGAAGAAAGAAAGCAGAGACGGTCACTATTCAAGGTGACACTTTGTTCCGCTTCTGTTCATCAAGATCTGGCGACAAACATGGTGAAAAGTTTCTCATTTGATATTGGGCTGATTTGAACCACTATACCGAACAGACTTTGAGCGCGCCTGCGTCGGATTCAGGGTGATCCTTTCTGTCGTGGTTCAGAAGGATACTAAGGTGTGCCTCATGCGGGAACATTCAGTTGAGGAGCTGACATGTCCTCTACGAAGCTGAAGGACAAAGCTCGAAGTGGTCGTGGAGGTCGTGCTTTCTCACCGGGAGAGAATGGCCGAGAAGTTTTCTTTGGTCCTACCACAGCGCCGAATTCATTCAAGCGGGCTTTGGATTCCTTACATGATCTTATGGAGCTTCCAGTTATCTCTCCTGATTCTGCGGTAAGCTATATCGTGAAGTCAATGAACATCCAGTTTGATTCCAGTCACACGTGTTCCTTTAGCTTTATGAGACAGCAAGGGAAGCAAAGGGATGCTCTCAGAACCGCCTGTGAAGTGAGTTCTATGCCAAAGGGAATCCGACAAGGCTGAATTTTTTGTGATGGGAAGTTTATGCCAACAGATGATGTAGAAGCAGATGTCCAGAATCTAGGCGTGCAAATCCAGGACCTCCTCGTCGACATGCAATTCCCGAAGTTCTCTGAACATCTAACCTCACAAACCCAGACCGTCACAAGTCTTCTGAACTTGGTTGGAAACGCAGCCTTGTTCGCGGAGGACTGTTCTAAACTTGAGTTTAAAGGTGAGTTGCGAGGATGTTTGCCCTAATCGTCCTGAATTTTGAGCCCAAAAGAACTCGGGACGGCTGACTATCGGAGAAACATTCTTGGGGATTTTGATCGACAGTTCACGATGCTGAAGAGAAACTTCATTGCCGGAAAAGATTCTTTGACTGGAGACAGCCATATACCAGGCCAGAAATCCCTACGCCTCCAGCCCCTCTGCCTGCTGTTGAGGAGGAGACTAGAAGCGAAGTCAGCACTGTTGAACCAGAACTGGATACACGCACGGTTATACGTGGGTCCTTGACCATCCTCACGACCATGACCCTGCACTTACTACTTCTTCACGGAAGTGGACGAGGACCAGACGCTCATGGACGTGCTTTACCCAGATTTCACCCCGGGAGACCTGCTGAACCTTTGTTGCCTGGACTCGACACGAAAAGAACTGTTGTCGGAGATCACTGCCTGGTTTGATGACCTTGACGAGCCTAATGTCCTGTGGCTCAGCGGTGCCCCAGGATCCGGAAAGACTGCCATAGCGTGGAGTTTGATCGCGGAGCTAGAGAAGCAGCAGCGTTCTGCCGGGGATTTCTTCTTTAGGTTGTACCAACATGCGCCCTACCAGCTCTGGCGTACCATGGCTTACAAGATGGCGAAGTTCCATCCTGCTATCAAGCACGAGGTCTACAAGGCGGTAACAAGAGAGGAGGGTGTTCTTCTGGATGACGTCCAGTGGACTTTCGACAATCTTGTTGCTGCTCCTCTTAAAGCATTGGATGCGCGATTGTTGAATCGTGGCCCAGTTCTTTTGATCGACGGAATTGAGCAGTGTTCCCAGTGGTACACAAATTGGCAGACAGCCATAGATACCCTCCCGCAGTGGCTATCCTTGCCACGCCACTGCAAGCTCATTATCACCAGTCGACCGCAAGGTGAAATAGAGAAGGCCTTTGAAGGCAGGGACATCAAGCGCATGGAACTTTTTACGGGAGAGGATGTTTCCGCTGGCAGTGTTACTGAGAATGACGTCCGAACTTATCTCTATCATCGCTTCGCTGAGATGAGGAGGCAAGACAAGTCGATCTCAGAGTATTGGCCCGATGGCGAAGCCATTTCCAAGCTGGTTGACCATTCGAAGGGATTTTTTAAATGGGCTGCTATCGCCGTTGACGATATCCAGGCCTCGGGGTCCAGAGAGACTCAACTTAAAACCACTATCGAAGACGGGACTACGACTACACTCGAATACTTTGACCAGTACCTCCTGGAGATTATGGCTCTGTTCGAGGTCAAACCACTCGAGACTTTCCGAGCGACTATGGGGACGATTGCGCTCAGCAAGCAACCACTGACAATGGGCGATCTCGAACATTTCCTTCAATATCGTTTCCCAACATCTTCCGGAGGATCCCTAGATGCGACGTGTTACAGATTGTTACCAATCATATCAATCGAGGGCGAGAACAAAGCAATCAAAATTCGACACAAGGCGTACGAGGACTACCTGACTGACCCCAAACGGTGCACACGGAGCGATTTCCTCATCGACCGAGGTAAAGCGCACAGGAAGATGGCAATCTCATGTCTCAAGATCATGCAACAAGGACTCAATTTCAACATTTGCGGACTCAAATCTTCCTATCTTTTGAACTATGAAGTCGTAGATAACGATCTGATAGAAAAGTCCATTCCTTCTTTCCTAGCTTATGCCTGTCAGTATTGGGCAGACCACCTCCATGGCATCGCCTCGACCGAGAAACGCGACGCCGAAATCGTCAATTTGCTTCGGACTTTCCTCAACTCCCACCTGCTCTATTGGCTCGAGGCGCTGAGCTTGTTGTCGCAATCTAACATAGCACCCAGGTCGCTTTTTGTGGCAGCAGAATGGCTCGAGGTATACTAGTCTTAATTGCCTATCTCGACGACTAAATCTCACAGGTGTTATTGATAGGTCATAGACAAGGACCTATCTTTAATGGCCGCTGACGCAAGCCGGTTCTCACTTACCTTTGGGATATCATCTCCTTCAGCGCCCCACACATCTATTTGTCTGCCTTACCGTTTGCTCCTCCATCTTCTCTGATCTCGAAACGCTATCGTGAACAATTTCCCCGGACGATCAAAGTGTTGCACGAAGAGGGGGTCAAGTGGCCAGCAATGCGATTTTCATTTCGACGAGTAGTTATGTTTATTGGGCCTCTATTCACCCCGATGGCAAGAGAGTCGCGGCCGCGATGTATGGCAGTGATGCGATAGTTGTCTCAGTATCTATGGGAGAAACACTGTTCCATCTTTTGGGCCACGGAGGAACTGTGCGTACCATCGCATACAGCCCCAGCGGTAAAAGGATTGCGACTGGTGCGCTTTCAGAACGCTTACATGTCATACCGTGCTGAAGATGTGCGAAGGGTGTGATGATAGACGCCTGAGAATATATGATGCTGAAAATGGCCCACTTCTTTTCGGGCCGTTTGAGCTTCACGCAGACTATATACGAAGCGTTGCGTGGTCACCAGATGGACAGCGGTGGGTCTCGATGGTCCTGCGTATTTCACGTCACGTGTTCAACCTACATCTAGAATCGTGACTGGATCAGACGACAGAAAGGTCAAGGTAGTGGCCGTTGAGACGGGACAAGTCATATACGATACGGCTTTCCACAACGACTGGGTTCGCACTGTCCTCTACACGACAGAGTTCTTCATTTCCGCTTCGGACGATAGGCAAGTTATGCTTCCAAGGATATTTCCTGTACTGAATGAGGGAATAGGACCGTGAGGATTTACGACGCATCCACGGGAGTAATGTCGGGCGAAGCCTGGTCACCGGGGCAAACGGGCTATATCAGGGCAGTCGCTATATCACCAGACAGCAAGATTCTGGCGGCCGGAAGCGATGATTTTTTAATTAGACTCTACAATATGGACACACGAACTGTGATCAACCATCCACTCAGAGGTCATAGCTCAGTGAGTGCATCGAAAAATCCACATATCGTGTACTCAGATAATTCACAGGGGATCAGATCTCTCGCGTTTTCAAAGGATGGACGGCTACTTGCCTCATGTAGTGATGATCTGACTGTTCGTTTGTGGGATGGACATATAGGAAGGAAGATTTGCGATCCTCTATATGGCCATTCGTCCTCTGTGAGCTCAGTCGTGTTTACCCCTGACATGAAGCAGCTTGTCACTGGTGAGCCATTCCTTCCAAGAGCGGATCCGCGTATCATAACTATGTTGGCTAGGTGGTGAAGATTCCTCGATAAGGTTCTTCGACATGGATTCACTCCCGATTCAGAAGAACTCTTCGGCAGGTACTGGTGTATTCCGTGCAGCAGTCCCCCTCAACGATGGCAAAACCATCCTTGCGAGTGACGGCTTGAGCATCTCTAGGTGGAGTGTCGACAAGGGACAGGTGAAGGATGTGCATTTTGAAGGAAATTCTGAACACCTGGCGGACATCCAATCTGCTTCTATATCCCCGAATGGACGACTCGTAGCCACTGCGGCAAGCAATCGAACGGTGATAATCTGGGAAGCGGAAAGTGGGAAGATTTGTGGGGTCCACTCGAGGGACATACGGACGATATCTTCGCTCTCAATTTCTCTGCAGATAGCAAGATGGTCGTCTCCGGGGGCGACGATCGAAAAGTTTGGGTATGGTCTGCGGGACTGGGCAGAGTATATGCGGTCCATGGAAGGTCATACATACTATGTGAGAGGAGTATGTTTCAGGTGCGTCTTTACACGTTCTGAGCTGTCAATATGGGATCTAACGCCATGCACTAGCCCCGACGGGAAGCAGGTTGCCAGTGGTATGTCCTTGTTGCGTAGGAGTCATTTTTACTCACGTATACAGGGTCCTATGACTATACAGCAATTATCTGGTCCGTCGAAAGCGGAGAACAGGTTCATGACCCTTTAATACACCATAGAGACTGGGTATGTTGACAAGATTTTTGTTTCTGTTACTGATTAGCTCTGCAGGTATTTGGCGTTGCATATTCTCCCAATGGACAGTACCTCGCGACTGCAAGCGACGATTACACTGTCGCTATATGGGATGTCACGACTGGGGAGCGCGTGTTACACACTTTGACAGGCCATGGGGGATACGTGAGGGCCGTCAATTGGTCCCCGGATTCTAAAGGATCATTCTGGAGCGGTGGACAACGTTATCCGTATTTTCGATGTCGAGACGGGCGCTCTTTGTGTGAACCTCTGACAGGCCATAAGGGCAACCCAAGCGCCGTCTCATTCGCTCGTCACGGCAAGGTGGTGAACCAGAAGCCATCTCCGGTGCGTTACTTCTTTTCGGCTTACTTCATTGAGGTATTGACACGCTCTCAGCTAGTCTTGACGGAACGTCCGAGTCTGGAAGCCAAGGATGAACGGCTTTGTCAAGACTCAGACATTTTCAGGTATCACGGCGATTGGGTCGGTTTGATTTACCCAACTTCAGCGAATGTGCTCACTGCTATCTAGATACACGCCATTTCGTTCTCTCCCGTCGACGATTACCTTGCGTCGGGCGGCGATGACGGTCGACTGATCGTGATGGATGTAGCTTCGGGATACAATAAATTCTCAAATCCCGCCCATACCGATTGGATCCGCTGTGTACATATTCTCGAGACGGGAAGAAGATTGCAACGTGTTCCGATGACAGTAAGATAACCATCTGGGACGCAGACACCGGCGAGTGTTTGGTGGAGCCCCTCGAAGGCCATACCGGTCCAGTGTTGTCAATTGACTTTTCACCCGGCGGGAACTTTCTCGTCTCAGGTAACCGAGGACAGTTATGAATGTCTCGTGCATGGGGTTCTCATCTAGTTCTGTAGGGGGCGAAGACACTACCGTCCGAACCTGGGATCTTCATCCTACGTTCATCAAACTAAATAACCCACTTTCTACGTACCGGGGCCACACCAGCGCCGTCAATGGCGTGGCATATGCACGCGGAGGGGAACTGATAGTCTCAGGATCTGCGAGCGGGGAAATTGCCGTCTGGGAAGGAAGGGTCAGCGACAAGCGCCTACTCCAATTTGATGCACACAGCGGTCCGATTTCCTCGATCCGCGTCTACGACGAAAGAATATTCTCCAGCTCCGAAGACAAGACCATCCGGATCTGGGACCTATCAACAGGCCAATCCCTCCTCTCCATCCTTAACAGCCACACAGCACCCATCAACGCAATCGCACTCACCCCAGACGGAAAATGGATCGTCTCCGCTTCGGACGACGGCAGCCTGAGGATGTTCGACGCGCACAGCGGCAAGCCGTGCACGCTGCCTCTGCGCGCGCCAGGCCGAACATTCGCCGTTTCGGTCTCGCACGACGGCGCGCTCGTCGCATGCAGCGGCGCAGACATGAGCGTGCACGTATGGCGTGCGAACGTGGTCGCGCGACGCGTTCGGCAGCGTCGGGGACGGGGACGGAAGCAGTGTCAGTGTCCTGGCCGGAAAGCTTCATGCGACGAACGCGCGGGCTCGAGTTCTGTCTCGTCGACGAGCAGGGCTTCCTAGCGGACTATGCGTCTACGTTGATGGCGGACGACGGCTGGCTGCGCGCATCACGAACGAGCTGATGTGCTGGATACCGTCCGTCTATCGCGCGGGCTTGTGGACGCCGAGGACGGTGGGGATCTCGGTGCGCTCGAGACGATATTGGACTTGAGGAGTTTTGTTCATGGGACCAAGTGGGAGCAGTGCAGGGCACTGGCATCCGACCACATTTCCGCGGATAAGAGCTGAAAAAAATGTGATGTGAACTACTTACTGTACTGTACTGTGCTGTGCTGATAGAACGTAGATAACTTTGCGACGGAAAAAAATCAACCAGAGGACGGGATCATCACGGCAACCGTAGTTGGCAACTCCGCTCATCAACTTTCCGCAGCCCAAGCCGAAATACAGTACAGTTGACACGTTCACAGCCAAATCGCAGATCAGGCTCACATGGAGATGACGGTGTTACTAGTTGTCTGCACAGTTTGCAGCAATTCGGTTTCGTGCCTATTGGCCTTAACACGGGATTCTAACGTCTTGGTTTCCTCTCAGATCGAGCGTTCGACAATAACAATGATCATGAACATTCACTAGTACAACCAGTATCGTACTCTGATGCGCTGTTTCAATAAATAATGTGATTCTGATAATCATACGCTACTCAGCCACCTCCATCTTCCCACCAATGAGTGATCTGGTCTACATCGGCCTCAGGTCTGCCGGTGCGATGAACCCGAACGTGTAAAGCAATCCGCCGACGACGGTCGGAATAAGGACGTCGAGGCCGGCGGATATGACGATCGCGTCGATATGTCCCAAGAGGACAAGGATCAGCGCAACTTGGAATAGCCTATACATCGTGTCTGTCGCCCCCGCCAAACGACACCGCGTACGGATCCGCCCGAAAAACGCCCAATCACCTTGTCCACGTCTGTTTGAGGCAATCGATGAACAAGCCTGTCTCTGTGTTCGCGAAGCAGGTGTTTGCCGAGCATCGCAAGGACGATTGCGGTTACGCTGAACACGAAGCTCGTTATCCAGTACATATTCAGCCTGAGGATGCGGAACGGGAGCATGTCGAATGCACTAGTCTGATAAAACAAGCTCGGTGGGACCGACGGGACAGGGGCTTGCGGCGCAGCCGTCGGAGACGTCGTCTCTTGCGAGAAGTATAAGAGTACCGCGGAGAATAAGAACGGTTTCTGTAAGGAGTGAAAATTTATGATGTTGTACAGGATGCGATAAACAACGCTAGCGGAGATTGCGCCAGCCTAAGGGGACGGGGTCGTCAGCACCCAATGAGCATGTGAAGATGGACGATGAAGGGGGCTCACGTACCGATATAAGGACGGCGTCCAAAGACTTTTCCCTCTGTTCTAGCTCCCGGATCAGAACCTCGTCTTTCTTTTTAGATTGTGGGCGAGGGCTCCCTCTCCAGGGGCGATTGCGATTGCCACCGGTCATTCCAGCAGCCGCTTTGCATGTTGTCGGAAGATTGACCCAAGAACGAGAGGCACGAAAAGGCTCACCAAAAGTCGAGTTGTCCATGCTTGTGGATGTAGTGTGGCAAGTTAGGGGGCATGCGGGTAAAATCGTTTCGAGGTGGATACTCCGCCACGTGACGTCATGTTACACGTCAGCGCTTCGGCCCCACTCCACCCGCAAACGGCGAGGAGGAATATCGAGGAGCTATAACGGGAGCGTGAAAGTCGAAATCGAAGTTGCCTTATCCTTCAAGTCATATCTGAGCCTTTTAAGCCACATCGGGCGCTAGCTGCCAACGTCATCTCCAGCGCTAATTAACCGGGACTTCAGGTACACCGTCAATTCAACTACAACTGCAGCCCTGACTTTTCACTGGAGTCCTCAGATGAGACCCGATAACCTTCCAGTGATAAACTTCGGAGGTCCTTGCCATCCAAACGCGGGAGAACTGCAGCGCGTACTTGATCTGCGCGCTTGATCGATCGTCGAGCACATCCCTCACACCGGGTTCAGTAACTCACAGCCCATATATAGGCGAAATAGCGAAAGTCTCGACCACGTCACATCAGGATCAAGAAGGACCCATTACATATTGGGAGAACACACGATGGTTGGCTGGGAAATGCCCGATATAAAATGCTGCGTGGTAGTTGGGCGACGAGGACATGGACAACGGTGCAAGTACGCCTTCCTTCTTCGCTCCGATCTCCGATCCCTTGCCCTTCCGCACAGACCATCCAAGGCATCGTGAACATGCACGCAGCAACTGGCGCGTGACACACATCACTAGTGGTTAGGGCAGACTCTCGGCAACTGCGAGAGCGTCGTTATCAGTGCATCAGGAAAAACCTCCCCTGGTAATTAGGATAATGTTTTCAAAACCAGAGAAATGGTTTCCCAAACCCCTTTAAATCTTTCCCAAACCTCTAAAGTATCTTTTAAACCCCATTAAATATTTTTCAAACCAAGAAAAGGTTTTCTGTGCCAGATAATGTTTAAATCAAAGCAAAATGTTTCAAATCCAAAAACTTTTTCAAATCAAGAAATGTTTCCAAATAAAAAAAATGGTCCAAAGCCAATAAAACCTTCCATAATGAAAACTTGTTTATTTTAATTTGAAAAACCACAGAAAATTTCTCAAAGCCAACAAATACTTTCTGAAAAAGTCTCTAAGCAGATGTATTCACTGGGTGGTCAGTGTTGGTGTTGCTACCAGCAAAGATAATTTGCTTTATATCCTGGGAAATAAAATAGATAAAAATCTGAAAATATTTGAGAAGATTGATAAGATTAAAATATAAGGGGTCCTCTGCCAATACTAAGTGATCTAATTAGTGGTTCTTGAGTTATTGACCAACTTTAAATTGGCTTGACTTAAATTCATTTAAGATGTTTAAATAACTTGGGATAACTTATCAGATCACTTCATGCTGGCAGAGGACCCCTTATAATTTAATCTTATCGATCTGCTCAAATATTTTCATATTTTATCTATTTTATTTCCAAGGATATGAAGCAAATTTGCATAGCTGCAGTGACACAAGCTGCGTGGGAAACTCGGGCCACACCGGTGCGTTTCATCCCCAGAATTTTTCAAAGTCGTATTTGCTACAACATCACGCGCTCAAATTGAACATCACGTGTTCAGTTGACTTGTTCGAGTCCGCTTTTGCAAGGTCTCACTCACTCCTCCCCCTCCTCGTTCGTTCTCGCGCTCCTCCTCCACTCCTTCTCAGGCCAAGGGAAATGGCCTACGACTTCCTCCCCACTTTAATGGGAGGAATGCCCTCGTGCTCGACACCTCGCCGTCGCCTTGTCGTCTCGCTTTGCCCCTCGTGCGTTGCACTCCCTCCCCTCGCATTCCCCATCTCCCTGTCTCCCTCACCCTCTCCCCATCCCCATCACCTCACCCTCTCCCCGTCTCCTTCACTCCCTCTACGTCTCCTCTCTCCGTCTCCTTCACCCTCGCCCCTCTTCCCATCACCCTCACCCTAGCCCTGTCTCCCCTCTCCCTCTCGTCGTCTCACTGTCACCTCTCCCCTTCTCTCTCTCCCTCAGCCTCTCTCTCTCGTCTCGTCTCCAACGGTCTCGCTCGGTCCCGCTCACCCTCACCCTCACCCCAAGAGCAAGTCTCGCTCCCCCTCGCTCTCCCTCTCGCGTCACCAGCCCCTCCTCCTATTTGCGAGGGGGTGTTTTTTTTTCGGCCCCCGGTCACTCTGCAGACCCCTCGCCTCAAGCCCTTTGTCCATGCCCGTGTCCATGCCTGCACGGCTGCGCAGGCAAATCAGGTATGTGCTACAGTGCCTCATTTTCTGATCAATTCTGACCTTGGCGCTCTTTCGGGCCCACGATGTGCCATGCCGGACGCACTCTCAATGTGCACCCTCGGACGATACCTCAACGTGCACCTTCAAGGGGTTGACCCACATGCGCGTTCAAGGTTCGAAGGTTCAATGCATGGGTAAGTAATTTTCTCTATTCGGTACTCTACTTCACTGACAGTACCTTCGCGCTCACACGCCTACCTCGACCACCCTCCTCGACATCTGGCTCACCTCCTCAACATCACGCTCACTTCCTTGACATCCCGCTCATGCCCTCGACACCCCCATGCATGACGTCTACTCCTACACCACCTGTGTGTGGCTGCATAGTCATCAGCAAAACTACAACCTCTTTAGCTTTCGAATTTCGTCTTTTTGCAGTCTTTGACTTTATAATGCAGCTTTTACTTTTACTTAACAAACTTACATGTCTTTTACTTTCTACTTTGATATCTTTTACTTTCACATCATACTTTCGGGACTTTTGGAACTTGACCATAAAAACCTAGGGGTGTCACATTGGTCACACTTTACCACAGGACACTTTGCCACAATGACATTGAGATCAGGTCAAATAAACTTATACTATTAAATTTCATAACTATAACAAACAATCTACTGTAAGAATTCTATCTACTGTACGTTTGTGTGGATGTGCACGTGACTATCGAGGGTGTGCGCGTGTGCATCGATGCAGCGCGAGGCGTTCAGAATACATGTTGATGTCAGGGGTACGCTGGGCTTCCTGCGTGCGGTGTCCTGCATGCTCGCCGAGTGTGGGTGGGAGTCGAGGCGTCGTGCGTGCACGTGTGCGTGTGCATTGAGGTGCGTGCATTGAGAGTGTCGTGAGGCATCCGGCATGTGTGTAACCACTCGAGGGCAAGGGACCGAGGGTTGTCGAGGCACGGGCGTAGGTGTCGAGGGCGTGTGCGTAAGCGTCGTGGGTGTGGGTGAGGACATGCGTGTGGGCCAAAGAGCAGCGTTGGGGTCAGAAGTGGTCAGCAAAAGAAAAAGAAATCCTGGCAATTACATACCTAAGTAACTTAATGGGACGAAAACGTGGGCGGGGGCGTGAGCGTCGAGGTCGAGGTCGAGGGCGAAGGTGAGGACGTGAGCATCGAGGTCGAGGTCAAAGTTGAGGGCGAGGGCGTGAGCGTCGAGCTTGAAGTCGAGGATGAGGAAGAGGGAAGCGTGCACGTGCACGCAGAGGGAGAAGGAGAGGACAGGAGGGTGGAGAGTCACGATGGACGTCGCGGAGGCAGGAAGCACACTGGCTCGGAAAGCGTGAGAGTGTTGTTTAGGGCTGGGCGTTGTACGCACTCGGTGGGGGACTGGTGGGGGGAACAAAATGAAAAACGGGGCACCGCCGTGTCATGTGGAACGGATCAACATGGCAACGCGTCGTTTTTTTTTGTCTTTTTTTTCAACACGTAACTCTTGTCCACTGTGCTGAACCGAATCCCTCGCCCACGCTGATGCCCTCCCACATATGCCTTTGCCCCGGGCACGCCACAGGGAAACAGGTACGTGACAGTAGCTCGCCTTCCGTCTCTCTCATCGCTGACGTCCTTGCCCACACGCCCACGCTTCCGCCCACCACACACCTACGCTTCCACCCACCACACGCCTACGCTTCCACCCACCACACGCCTACGCTTCCACCCACCACATGCCTACGCTTCCACCCACCACACGCCTACGCTTCCACCCACCACACGCCTACGCTTCCACCCACCACACGCCTTTACTCACACCCACACCTTTTGCCCACTACACGCCCTTGCTCCCGCCCACACGCCCACGCCCCACACCCCTGCCTGCGCTCTGTACCCATGCCCGCGCCCTTGCTCAATGCCTACGCCCCATGCCTTACGACACCCGTGTCCGCCCACAACACATACGACGCTGACGCCGTCATCCACCCGCCCCACCACAATGTGTACAGGCAACGAGTGCCAACAAAAGGTAATCAGGTATTCAATGTATGTACAGTAAAGTAGCGTTGTATCTATGTATATACAGTACAGTAGCGTTGTAACTGGTAATTACGAATTGAAATAAAACATAAGAATTTAAAAAAACATATGAAAAACATAAGAAGAAAAAACATACGAAAAAACATATGAAATTTTAAAAAAACATATGAAGCCATTTTGAAAAAAAAATGATGTCACTTTTGAAAGACAATTGTGTCTTTACAGTCTTTTTCAGTCTTAAAAAAGTAAAAAATGACTTCAAGAAGAATGCAGACTGGGCATAACAAAGACAATTTGTCTTTTGTCTTTTGGTTCTTATTGCTCTTTTGTGCCTTTTGAAAGGCATTAAAGAAGCAAAAAAGAGCAAAAAAAGTGTTTGTAGTTTTGCTGATGCACACCTGGTATGCTCCAAACTGTACAAGAGTTACTTGCTTTGAAGGGGGAAAAGGGTGTACCACGTCTGTGCAAATACCAAAGGGAGGAACAGAACCCACAAAGACAACAGCATGCGGTGCTGGCTTGGTGGGTGTTGAGAATTGCCCACATGCATAACCAGACTGACAACAGTCGTGCCGTAATAAAGGCCAATTTCCCAAAATCAAGCCGCGGCGAAGCAGTACTAAGAACATTGCCAGAATCGAGTTCTCGAGCGCTTACCCGTTTTGACTAATAGGCGGTATCTCCGAGCCATCATAGGAGAAGAGAGCGTGGCGGGAGGTGAACACATCATT
Organism: Russula vinacea; assembly: GCA_022376525.1. Lineage (NCBI taxonomy): Eukaryota > Fungi > Basidiomycota > Agaricomycetes > Russulales > Russulaceae > Russula > Russula vinacea. The sequence continues at coordinate 271,593 of WTXL01000030.1, forward strand.
CCGTTGCCAAAGTGAACAACTTTGAGATAGCCTCTTCGAGAAAGCGTCGAGGCCGGGTGCGTCACCTGGACCCACAAGACCTATAAGACCCTCATTAGAACGGCGACATCGGATATGTCGCTTGCGAGAAGTTGCAACGCCGCAAATTCACAAATGTTTCGATTCGCGTTACTTCTTGGGACTGGTTTGTCGACTTCTGACTCAGCGTTTGGGGAAGACATTCCAGGCAACGTTAGCTCCATCTAGTGCAACACGAAATCACATGGCTTTGAGAATAGCGAAGATGAGACAAGTCGCGGTAACCTGTTCTCCTTCTCAATCACGTGACGGCAAAATACTCTCGAGGAGGGCTGTAACGGCCGTAACACCCATCCCGAGCAATGCAAATAAAGGCTATTCAGATTACTCCATTGAGGGTGTTGGATAAATGAAGCGGCAGCAGGCACGTTAGTCACTTTCAAATCCAATTCGGCATGATTGGCTTTACTTACTCAAGGTCCTAAGGCCTAGCCCCGGCTTCTGCTCATCCTGTAGAATCACGCGCCGATGAAACAGTGGCTCTCTTGTGGGAAAACAGAAGGGAACTTCACTCGCAGTCTTAATCAGCAAGGTTCTGGGGCTTGTTGTGTGGTGGAAATTTGAGTCTGGGCCGCTAAATGACGTCCTTTCCGAAGTGGATGATATGTTCACCCCGAGAATTTGTTTTTATCGAAGCGACTTTACTGTTGGAACGTAACCGCAGCATCAGTGGCTGCGGGTCCATGCGTAGATGGGGTCCGTGCTATCAGAAGTCCTGCCATTTAGTGTGTCGGTGATGCAAGCACCACCTGATCGGGGCGTGACGTATCCAGTTGGCCGCTACCAATGGGCGTGAAGAGGATACTGGTAGAGGAGCGAGTTAAAGCCATTACTGTATGATTGCCATTTCAAGTTAGTACAGAGACAGTGACTAGGGCCATATGGTGTCTGCTCGTGTAGGAAAGGCCACCGTGTGGACTGGGGGCCCGCGGGCGTATCACAAAAAAGGTTCCTAAAATCATGAGAAAATCAATCTGACTCTTATTTCGAGCCTTTAATATCGCGCTGCGGTCACAGACATCTTGTTAGCATAGATGGTTTATCACCCGCAAGCTGGCACGAGGTGATCGATGACAATGCAGGTGTTGTTCTGTGTTCCGCACCTGTTCCGCACCTGCGCCCTGGATGGCTCGTGGGAAATACTTACGTACACACCATCGTTGTTCGGCTCACAGCTCACATTCCTGTCCCGTATCCATTACTTCCAACGTGAATGTTGTTTGAATAACACAAGCCCTCTTTTGCCCTCACGTTTCTCCCCCAACATCCCAAGGCTCGATACAACATGCCAAGCCTAGAAGAACAACATTGTTTCCCGCGGCCTCTATTTATGATGTCTCTCTGGAACAGCTTCCTAGACTTGGTTTTCTAGGTGGTCATCTTGGAGACATTCTGGAACGCCAGGAACTTCCATTGGGGTGGAATTCTGCGGTGTCCCGTATCTGTTTACAGCTTTTCTCAACCTGTGACGGGCTCAGATGCCAAAGTGCCTGCTTATCAGACGATGACGTATGCGGCTCGACCTGCAAAGACCTCATTACGGTACGGCGGCCTCTAACCCATTGTGACCTTCGAAAGTAGGAGTCTGGATGGGCTGAAGCGTTCTCGTGGAACTGTGGTATGTTCCTGTCGAAGGCCGTTTTGGATATCGCATCTTACCCATTCCCTTTGCAAATCATACACAGGTTTGTCGTCTCGCCGCCTTTTGCATGAGATGGAGGCTGGTTCGGGAAGGTGGTCTTCACAGTTTCAGGATTGTTTCCAAGACTTGATCCCACGTCTTTTCACCTCGCGTGTATTCCTTAAGCTTTGGAGTCACATTGATATCGAGCAATTTTTCCGTAGCTTTGGGACTGGCTGTGGTATGTCAGAATTCTGACCGGTCACTATTTACCCGCCGCATGCTTTTTCATGACGGTTTGATAATTTATGTCCTGACTTTCAAATGACAGGTATTCCCCGTTTATCGACCGAAGTTCTGGATGACCAGTAGCTCGCGTGACCCCATGGCACCTCATTAATTTTTGACAAGACAAATATCGCATGTGTGCTCGAGACTAGAAATAACAAATGCAGGTTCTGACCTCACCAGCCCTGTAGATTGCCAGGTTACGTATTGCCTCGGAAGTCCATTGCCTACGAGAACAACAAAGTCTACCCTCGTAGCAATGTGCTGGCTGTGGCCCATTCTCAGCAAAGTAAGGTCCGAGAGTCTGCTAACTTATACGTTTCATGACCAAACAACTCAGGGTACTAGTATCTAAGCTTGGCACATGGCGGCCCAGAACCTTGCTTTGTTTTCAACAGCGCTTCCGACCCTCTCGATTTAGCAAGTGTTCTACGTAGTGTGTTTCAAACTCACGAGACCGGGAGAGCAGTGCGCGAGCCAGGCGTAGCCGACGTCTGTATGCATGGTTCGTGGTCTAGAATGAAATGCAACACCTTTGAAGTGGGTCAACTTGGAGGGTAACGGCAAGCCAGCTTGCTCCGGGGTAAGTGATTCAATCAGAATTAGGTGGCGATTGACGCCAACTGTCAATTCTTCTCCGGTTTCGTTCAAATTGCAGATTCAGGCTTCCCAGAGGCGCCCTGTGTAGCGCTCAATTTCCATCAATGACTGGAGCGATTGGACGACAAGGTCAAGTAGTATGGGGTTACATCGAGGCTAGGACGTGTTTGCTTGCGATTGGCGACTGACCCCAATAGATCTAACCCCTCAATATTGCCTCCGTGTCTGCCTCCGGATAGATTCGGGCGCCGCAACAGCCGCTGGGAAAGAGACGCCATGCATGAGGCGCGTGCAAGTCCAGGGCGAGGACGCATTCCTGACGCTTGGTAGAGGCGGTTCTATTTCTCTTTTCTCCTTGCAGGACAGGTTGCTGTAGCGTCGAAACCGTCTACAACACCCTGTCCGTTATAGTGCAGGCATGGTAACCTTTGAGCCAAGAAGGATCAGATGCTTTCCGCGTGCAGTGGTTCGATCCCGCAGTGTGGTACATTACGCTTGGCTACATACCCGTCTGTGTGCTTGAATAATGGATCTACTCCCCCACTTCCCCCGCCTTCCCCGCTTCCCCACTGGCCATGTTCACAGGTTCTTATTCCCCGCTCTATGATCACGGGGGCTCGGATTCAACACTTCTTACCCGTGGTTTTCTCCGAAGCTCATTCTGTTGACAGGCAAACCAAGTTGAGCACCTCCCCTTACCATTTCACTTGTCACAACGTATGCGTCCGCCTGGTTTTGTCTATCTTGGGTCTCTGTAAAGATGCACGACCCTCTGGAGCGCCAGCAGACTTGATCCGGTGCTACGGGTCGCGACGCGTTCTGCTGGTCAGGCATGGCATTCTGTTTCGCGACGGTTCTTTGTCCATTTCGTGTCGCCGCGTCCTATGCTTCTGTTCCATTCATTTCGCACTATCTCACTTCGTTTCGGTGAATTCCGCCTCCTCCGGTTGGTCGCCCATTTCTCCGTCTCCCCTATATGCCCAAGCGCGCCTTCCTGTTTCGTCTCACAGGGCATGACAGTATGTTGACTTTCCGGAGGATGCAGAAACATGATACGTCCACACCCCTTCAGCCTGTCCGCCATTGTGCGTTCGCTCGCATGCGCGTCGGACGGAGAGACACGAATTGTTTACGGGTAGACTCGGGTCAGGAGGAAAGGCCGAAGAGAACCCTCCCCGGTTCGAAACTTCATTTGTTGTATGCATCTTCCTCTGCTTTTGCCACGAATGCGTTTATTTTGGACTTAGAAGAGAAGGCTGCGCAGAGCGTGAAGAGGGTCTAGAGTCATCCGGTACACATCGTATACAAGTTTACTTCCAGCGGTTTATCTACGATGCTCCGGTAGTACTACAAGTACCGATGGCAAGAACCGACGAATAAACCTCGACAATTCTCCGTCGGCTCCGTTGCAAACACCGACGGAAACCCAGTCGGGGACAATGCGGCTGGCAGTTGGCAACCATTTCCGCTGCGGCCTCAAGTTGACACTACAGTAAGACATATGGTCGGAGAACATTTTCGTGTTGGCGTCTAAGTTTGCATTCCGCGCTTTCATGTCACGCAGAATGTTGTCAGTATGTGGCCACATATGTAGCAAAACACGAGGTTCAGCGCGATCAACCCTCCCACCGGCTTTGTGCGATATGACTATGGATGGACGACGGACCACGATGCACGTTGCACGTTGTTCTGCCACGCCCATTTTTCATTTCGAGTTCCGCCATTGGACGGCGGAGCGGACGCAGTTGAACCCCTGCGGAGTGGGTAGCGGCTTCCCAAATGATCGCTGGGCAGCCTGGGCTTTCCCAAAAAGGCCAGCCGAGTGCCCGCCCACGGCGATGACAGCTCGACGGGTGTTTTTGGGTTATCACTGAAAGTTGTTCGCACGTACTACGTGGCGAAAGGTACATGCACTGTGTCCTGCCAATAAGCTTTGAAAGTGGTTTTTTCATTGGTGAGTTTTCCCCGAGTTCTGTTAATGGCCAGCGCCCGGACTGAACGCCAAGCACCCGGGAACAGACTCTATAGCAGATGAGACGTGTACAGTACGTGGACTTGTAACATGATCGTGATCATGATGCGCGTGGGTACTGTATGGGCATGGGGAGGCGGCGTGGGGAGGACCTCCTCTCGATATAGTACAGCCCAGTATCATGTTCCAGTATGAACTGACATCACGGACACCCACCTTCCTTAGTCCGAATGAAGTTTTTTGAATTTGCAGATAATGATGGGCTGCCACGCAATTTGGGGGGAGGGGAGCTCCACTTTGCTGCCGTAACACGCGGAAAGGAAGCAAGGCTGGTAGCAGGCGGCAGATTTCCTTTCAATACAGTACTATAGATGAATATGAACCTTCGTCAAGCTCCGGCTGTGTGCGGGTGCCCGACCCGAATAACAGAACGCAAGACGCACGTTTGCTCCTCATACTGTACAAGGTAACATTAGGCTATCTATATTGTGTGGGAACTACGACATACGGTGCCAGATGTTTCGCACGAACCACCCATAATACACTCGGCCGCCAGTAGGCTAGTACTGTATAGTACCCCCCTACGCCGTTCCATTGTTCCTATCTTGCCGATAAGCGTTAAGCACATACATGCGTGCATACCTCAGTGCGTGTTTGCGTGCGCGCGCGCGCCGTGCCTTCGTGTCAGGGGCACTCGTTCTTCTCTTCTCTTCGGTGCAAACCCAAACGCTCGCTCCCCTCGCTCCCCCTCCTCGTGCCTATCACTCCGGCGCGGGCAGTGCCGCGCCGCACACACACGCACACAACCACATATACAGCAGTACTCCGTTTTAGGCAGCTTGTGGCCGGATGGCTGCCTCTGCGTATCATGGTCTTAGTCTGGCTTTGGGGTAGGTGAGCAGCAAGGCAGAGTAGACTCGGAGGTGCTGTAGTCTGTAGATGACAGATGCATGCGGCCGGCGCAGCAACAGCAGAAGAAGAAGACGAGACGCAGCACCGCAGCACCGCAGCCGCAAACCCCTCTCTCAATCTGTCCGTCCGTCCCAGGGTCCGTCCCAGACTCCGTTGTGCGTGCGTCGTCGCTGGCACGATCACGTGCACGTCCGTCCGGGTCTCCGCGCTCGCACGCTCGCTATGGCAGAAAACTCAGCAACTCAGCTTGCTCCTTTGGCCGCGCGGGTCCGAGTCCAGTCCGAGTCCGAAATCCCCCAAGACACGACCACGACATGACACGACACGACGACACGACACGACACGACACGACACACATGCAACCACAACCCCCCGAACCCACGGACGTAAAAACTTGTTGCCGACCCTGTTCGCTGTCACCACACCATACCGCGTCGCACCACACCACACCACACCACATCGCAACAAACCCTCCATTCCTTCCCCCAACCCACACCTCCGATTCATGTGGGCGCGGCACTGGCGCGGCGTGCACGCCGCACGGACATGTGCTGTACTGTACTGTACTGTACTGTACTACTGGTATCATGTCCGCCCAATAAACTAGTTGTACTGTATAGGTACCATTTGCCCGTGATAATTGATCCGCAACCGTGGCTTTTCCGCAAGAATCCCGAACGAGTGGTTTAACCACTAGAGGCAACTGCCTCCCCGCCTCAGCACCTTCCTCCCCCAATCAATGGGACGCGGGGCGGGGGTAGTATTTGAGCGAAGCACCGATCGCCAACGAGGAGTACACCCTTTCCCCTCATCAAAACGCCACAAAAACTGGCTAAGAATAAACATAAATTTTCAACATTTTCTTTCTGTGCTGTGATCTCTCTAAAGTCGGCTAGGTCGAGTGTCCTACGGACGTCCGACGGCGACGGCCCGTCCCGGGAGATCGGGCGTTTAACAGCCACTATCGATGGGGTACTTGCCTTTTTTTGCCCTCTCACTCTTTCCTCAGTTGGTCAAAGTCGTAATCGATGGTTCCTCCTCGCCCGTTTTGGAGGGGAGGAAGGCGCTGAGCAGGGGTGGGCCACGACGTTTGGTGCAGTAGGTTCTCAGGCGTTAGGATTCAGCAATTGCAAACAGACACACCCCCTTGCCCTTATCCTTTCCCCATCCTCTCTCCAGGACTCCCTGCCACATTGGAAAGAACTATAAAAACAATTCTTGATATCGTTTACGGTCTCGCTTCGCATGTGATATATTCGTGTCATTTCTATAGTAAAGACAAGACTTGTAGTCAAGGTGTCGTATTGAGCGAGTGTTAAGCAGGGAGACGAATTGGCTTGGGCACGAGGTACGACAGACAAGAACACATTTGGAGAGAACGCGTCACTATCTAACTAGACACGGATTAGTTGGATCGGGAGATGGAGCGACATAGACAAGGTGCCAAGTCCAGGGGCAACAGAAAAACATTTCTAGAGCAGGCACACAAGCGCCTGGGCGTTAACATTACTATGTGAGGACGGCGTGAGATAGGTTGCCCTTCAAGACTGGTGAATTAGGGCGTTCGGTCCCGATTCATAGCGCCCAACTATGGACGAGCATATAAGACGCATTCGCGCGACGCACATCCAATGCTTGCTAGGCGTAGATTATGGTATTATTTGATGTAGGTGGCTTGGCCACATGTGACTTTCATCACACGCGCATATGTAGTTCCGAAGGTAGGGCCTGTAGGGCCTGAGGGCCACTAAAAGATTTTCGCGGGCATCGGACCGGCCAGAGACGCCGCTGGCAGGCAGACATGCCCAATTAGGGAGGGTCCTGAATGCTGGCAGGTTAGCCGGTTGAGCGACGGACATCGGGGATCGAGAAACAAGACGGAGTCGGACTCGACAAGGACCAGCGACGTGCCGTCAAAGTGTCAGGCAAGGTGAGGCGAAGTGTCAAGATCTAAATGAGGGAGCGATTGTTTTTTTGGATCTCGATCTCACCTCGAGGCCGCCGTGACGGTGAGCGTAGGAGGAAGTATAGATAGGTCTGGGTGCAGATTCTTGTCGAGTTGTGTGTCAGTTTTGAGTCGCGAAAAAGGGCTCGCAGGAACAACAGGATGAATAAATTGGGTCAAGGGTTATGGGGAAGCAGGGGAAGAACGGGAGATGGGCGTGTGAGATCAGAATCGTGGCATGTATTCTGGATTGGAAGTGAGCGGCTAAGCGAGATGGAGTAGTTACTTGCCTATCGGCATGAGGGGAGCAGTGATGCGCGCGGAAAGAAGAATCGAAGCGAAGCGAAAGAAAGGTTGAGCCGCAGGGACGGGGGTTGGTATGCGGGAAGGAAGGAGGAATTGAAGCTGGTAGGGGATAAGGAGAGGATCTGGATGAGGGAAGAGGAGAGAGGGTATTTGATATGTCAAAGGACGAGAGGATGAGTCAAAGGTGGCGGGAGGTCGCCCGCGGAAAGAAGCGCTGGAATTTGGAATAAGGAAATGAGGATATTATGATTTTCGTAGGATGCGTGTGAGAGAAGTGGGACAGATGACCTGCCTCGAGTCTGGGACCTCTGATGAGCTCTTCCATCGGCCGGAGTCAAGTCGGCGCCATCGGCGGACTGCACATACCCAAAGCGTCATTTCGGAGTTTGGAAATAAAATATGTCGATCGAAGCAGAAAATAATAACCATGCACCGCACGCTGCTCTCCGCGCATATACTTGTTATACACCCTCCTCTCCTCTCTCCCCCGCCCTCTCCTTTTCCCTCTCCCTCTCTCTCGCCGCGTTCCCTCTCTCCGCCTCCTTAAATGCCTTCTATCTTGAATCTCAAGTTCAAAGTCGGTCCCCACCATCTATTCCCCTCATGCTCGACATTGAATCCCTCCTCCCCTTAATCCCTACTCCTTTCCAGGGCAACAAATCTTTCATCGCTTTCTCCAACCTGGGCGATGCAGATGCCCTCACAAAGACTTGGAAGGTTCGTCTATTCATTTCTCGCCACACCCACCACCTTCATTCAATCTCTCTAGGTTTGCACCAAGGTCGCCAGTTTTCTCGAGCAGGGACAGCGCCTCGAGAACCTCAGCTGGCGTCTATGGCACCTCCAAAACCTGATGGTCGACGTCGACAGTGCCAAGTCAAAACGGGAGTTCAAAAGACTGAGCAAGTCCATGAGTGACAAGCTCGACAAGGAGAAAGGCCGGTCCGTTTCTTCCGTACATCTGACCTGTAACCCTCCGCCCTGACGCTTTCCCCTCCTTTTTTTGCCCCCCTTGCCCCGCCTTGCTCTCGTCCCTGACATGCCATCAATGTTCACCCATCACATGTTCCAGGAGCATCGAAGAGTTAGAAGCGCCTGGCTTCAAGCGTAATCATTCAACAGACATCATAAGACAACGTGCCGCAGAGAAAGAACGCTCCCGCGAGGCCAACCTCACTGGCCGTCCTGGTACGATCAAGCGCATGCAGTTCACCTTCTCAGTTGATCAGCCGACCTCCACCGCTTCTGCCGTCCTCGTACAGAAGCCGGATCTGAAGCCCTCAGCTGAGTTCAAGGACAACGTCACTCGCCGAACTCGTCCCATCACCCGGTCTACTGCCACCCAAGAAGACACCCAACCTGATTCATCCTCTATTCCTTCCGATTCGCCAAACGACGAGGACACCCACCACACCCACCACACCCACCACGACCGCAAAGACGCGGACACTGCCACTGCCATTGCCACAACCAGTGCTTGTCCCCATGAAGCGTTCCTCCGTTTCCCCTCCCTCTTTTCTACCGACTTTGGTCCCTCTGCCCTTCTGTTCCCCACCCCCACCGTCACGAACCCTATGAATTACGGTGAAGGCGTCCGTCACTCTGTCCCTACGTCTGATTCTTTCGACATCATTCGCCCAACTATCGAACTCCCCCTCGACGAACTCCTCATGGAGACCGGGGACTGCTCTGAGGCGTGGCCGATTCCTCCTTACCACCCCCCTCGACCAACGAGCAGTCTCATGCACGCCAGCTTGACCTTGCAACGGACACAGAGATTAGGATGAAGAGCGAGGTATTCGAACATCAGCATCCCGCCTTTTCTCAAGCCCATTTTGCCCGACGTGCCTCTCAGCAGGAACAGACAGTGTCTCCCGCAAAGCTTGGCCACAGTAGTGATACACCTCCAGGTTCGTCACGACCGACTCTCAGTGTCCGCACCCAGGGTGCGACCACACGTTCCTCCGGCCCTGGTGCCACCGTGACCAACGCCCCAACGACGCTCCCACCGTCAGGGGCAAATGGCAACAACGCCCCTGGAGGTGTCAAGGCTGAGTGCTCAAATTGTGGTGCCACACATACACCACTTTGGCGACGCGGACTAAATGACGAGCTCAATTGTAACGCATGTGGTCTCTACTGCAAACTGGTATGTGCTCGCTTTTACGAGGTCCCTATTGCATCCTTAAACACATGGCATAGCATAAACGTCCGCGCCCGAAGAGCATGAGAAATAACCATGGTGAAGGACGTTCCCAGGCGGCACCTCGGCAAGAGTCCTCTGACATTATTGGTACGCCACTTCCTCTCATTCTTTCGATGTGAGCTAACTGGTTCGTCGCGTACTCGTTGTACAGCACAATGTTACAACTGCCATACGACTGCTACACCGCTTTGGCGGAAGGATGACGAAGGCAAGACAGTGTGCAATGCGTAGGTGTCCCACCTACTCTTAATTCTTGAATGCTACTTACCATGTCCATCTTTCCCTGTCAATACGTAGTTGCGGCCTCTAGTGAGTCTTACGACGATTTCATATTAGCCCCTCCCAACTGATTCTTGACAACTTTGCAAGTTTCAAACTGCATGGTTCTCCCCGCCCAATTTCGATGAAATCGGACGTGATTCGAAAACGTTCTCGACATGACGCTCGCCGCGGTAGCAGCGGCAGTGCTGGACATATGAGCGGTCACAGCTCCGAGACACCCTCCGCGAGTCCGGGCGCATCGCGCCGTCCGTCTCCCAACTGTGATCTGGACGGTTGTCTTTCACCCACGCTTGATTGCAACCCCTGCGCGTTCGACGATGTCGATGTGGATCATGCCAGTAATCACAATGGCATGAACAACTGTGGCAGGGGCTTTGGGTACGTGCCGGCAACGCAGAGTGAATTGGTTGGCGCTCTCGGCGGCAATGCGTACAGTTACCCCGCACTCAATCTGTCGAATTTCCCGGGGTCATATCACCCTGATATGCCGTCTCAGCTGTATTCTGCGGACTATACAACCAGCAGCGGTGACACGTCCGAGGGGGAGAACGGTATCGAGATGCGCGTGGCGAAGCGCAGGCGGATGAGCGACGATTCCGCGACGGAACCACCGAGCTCGGCCGTTTCGTTCTCGTCTTTTGGAGATGGCAGTGCCTTCTCGACGAGCAGTGTGACGTCTGCAGGGTCGGCGCGACACTCCATGGAATTTTCCTTTTCGGGTTCCACCAGCTCACCCTCTAACGGTTGCGGCAGCCCAAACACGAACGGTGGGAGCTGTAACGTACCTGGTAATGGCGGCTCCGGCGCAGGATACTACAGTGCGTATTGGCACCCACCGATGCTCCCTCAGCCGCATGGGTCACCGTTTATCCATCCCCCAATGCTCTTACCGGCTTCCGCACCCGAGAGTGATGTACAGATGGACTTCTTACATGGCCCGACAGGGATGACTGAGGGCGACCATTTCCTGAACCCATACATCCATCCCCCAATGTTGCTCCCTGAGCCTCACCCACCCATGTTACCTAGCGACTGGTCAGGTTATCCTACAGACGGAGTCAGCGGTGGCGCAAATGGGTTCTAGGCGCTGGAGTCGTGTGGCTTTCGCCTACGCTGGCCCTTGCCCCTTTGCGGCTGTTGACTGTCTGATGTCTCTTCTTTCATTTCATCTTTTCGCACTCCACGCATGGGTCTGTCGTTCCGCTCATAGCAATTGCATTGTTGTGTATAGAAATTTCTTCTACGCCATCACGATCACGGTCACGATACCACACATGATTTCTCGGATCTCCCTGTCCATTTCTACCTATCTCTGTAACCCTCTCTTGTGCTTGTGTTATTCGTTTTCCTTATTCGTTGTCCTTCATCTTATATCTCATTCGTTCTCATGGCGCATGCCCAGCCGCCTCATTTACATCGATCTCGCTTACGCCACGATTCCAGTTTTCCTGTGGGGAGTGTGTACGACGCTGTAGTTACATAGTAGCAGTATCAAGAAGTATGTCAATTGTCTACGCGAAGGGCTTCGCGATCCAAGCCCATCAAAATCATCAATACATATAATGCCGTTCTGTATCATTATGACTCGGATTGCTCTCGGATCCTATGTTCTTCAGGTAGCCGTAAGCACAATAAGCGTATATTAAGCGATGTAGGTGTGTAGGTAATTGTCGGGTGGGGGACTGTATTGTATGATGGAATCGTCACGGGTTGTGCCATCTCCTTTTCATTTCCGTCAACTTTATAAGTTACTCCATCGTGCTTTCACCGTACCAGACTCGCGGCCAGGCCATCCCAACAATCACGACATTCCAAAAGCAGGAATAACGTCACTGCCGTTAGCAGTACCAAACGTATTCGTATCGTTCTTTTTGGGAATTTCGTAACAGGGTTCCGTGAACTATCGGTGACCCAGGCTCGTCCGTGACTATACAGGTACCGTACTGGACTGCCTTCACTTACGTCATAATTAGATACCGAGAGCTTTGCAAAAGAGGATCTAGAAGGCAATTAGTATCTATCATACGGCGATATCATGACGACTATGTCCCCTTCACGCAAAACATGCTCAACCGAGGACACCCTAACATCCTAGCATTTTGTTACCTTATCTGTTTGCTTCCAGTATCGAGGGTGATACAGAATAATTTCCTCGAGGCAATCGACCTCGTTTTAATGCATTGCCATGCAGCACAAAGTTCAGTTCATCCCTAAACGACGACGTGAAAATCATGAGAGATGATGTGACAACAACAACACTTCCGAGTCTTCCTCTGCTTGCCTGCCTCTCTTCGGGCAATTAAGACAGGAACCAGGCGTGGGCAACTTCTTTCCCCCTTTAGTCTAGTCTTTCTTTTGAAAACTTCATGACTTGCTTGGGGCGGAGTTTGGTACTGTAGTGGCCGTTTGCCTGTGTTTGCGTTCAAAAGACGAATTGGAAGAGCCTGGATGGACTTCTGAGACATGACGTAGGTGCGGTATGCAGCATGATGATACGCCCGGGTACAGTTTGTCGTTGTTGACGGCTGAGCTGAGGTTAACAGAAGAAAATTAGGAAGAGGGAGTCAGACCGTGAGGTTAGCAAGAAGAAAGCTGTACTGTACGTACGTCAGGCCGAAGCCATGGCTGAGTGTCTGACAAATATGAACGACTTGAGTATCATTGTGCAATTGCGTCGAGGGACACAACTTTACTTCCGTGCGAGTTGGGAGCGGGAAAAGGACAGATTCGATTCTTCCACCGTTTGGGTTGGGTTGATCGGCGTGGTCGTTGGAAAGTTCTCTCGCGTTCTCAGTTGCTTTGTCAGTGAACGGGTGCGATGGAAAGAGGTAATACCGTCCCTTGCCGGTGAGAGCGATTGAGCGAGGTGCCTAACAATCCTTTGCCGACAGAAGCTATTCACTGTACTTCCATCACGTTATGGTCAGCCGATCGCAACTGCTCGTTCAGTGCGGGGCAGGTACAACAGAGGGCCGCAACGAGGGTCTCGAATGGAACGAACGTAACAGGAAAACCCTTGGGAAAACTAGTTCCTGGTTTTTGTCCCGAACAAGGACCACAAGCTTGGTCTTCATCAGAGGCTCAGAGAGAAATGGCTCAGGGGAGTGGACGCCGATCCAGACTTGAAACGGCTCTGACGGTAGTGGTGGTGGTGGCACAGGGCAATAACAAAGCTTTCAGGCTAGATCTTCACGTACTTGTCAACAATTGTATGATGCGGGGAGCGAGGGACCGTTCCAGACAGACACGGATGCAATAAGGTTTTCTTGTAGAACCTCCAATTTCGCATAAACGTTGAAACGTCCAAAGGAAGCCACTGCGCCGCCGGGGGGGAGTGTGGGGTCCAGGCGAGCCTAGTGAACATCTTCCCTGCAATTAACATCATCGCCGTATTTGCGCCCGCGAGGCTAGCGCACATACAGCGCAAAGGAGGGGAAGGAAATGGAAAATCGAGGCACCGGAGAACGCCCGAGTTCATGACGCGGGCGGGGCCGCAGGGTACCTGCCTTTCTTGTCCTCGCTTCTAGCTTTTTTTCGCAGCATCCGCAGTGGCAACTTGAGAGCGTAATGGACGTTACGCCCAAATGCGCTGCTGCGGGCCTGCGGCGCGAGGAGGCTTCCAAATGCTTGCAACTGCCTGTACAACAGAGTTTTCTTTGGGCTCACTTTTTTTTTGTTCTTGTTTTCTTCACGCAAGGAACCAAAGTTCCGAGGACGTCAATGATTGATTGTCGGGCCTCCGACTCGCAGCGCCCTGGGAGTCATTTGCTGTATGATCAAAGTGACGTTTCGTTTTTCTCTCTTCGAACAGGGACGATTCGATCGAGGAATACCTCCGGGGGATAACGTGTGGATCCGAAGGTCAATTATGTGTAGGTGAAAGAAGCATGTCATGGTGCGACCGCTACGCCCGTGTGTTGTGTTGGTAGTAAAGCCCACCCTACGCCCGCAATATCTGTCAGCGTGGGTCTTCTTTCGCCTACTATACAGATAGGTGTACATGCCTTCAGAACCCGCGCCCCATATTATGACACGTAAGCGGTGATCTTACTAGACGCGAGGCTATGTGGCAGCTAGTAAGAAAACGAATCCTCAAGAAGAGGGGCTGTAGAAGGAAATGAATGGATGCAAAGGGCCCATCGAGACTCGGAGCGAGGAGGAAGAGGGTTCAGCCGGGATCAGGCTCCTGTGTGGGAAATTTGATTTGACCCGTGGGTAAGCATCTGCCAACGTAAGTGACAACCCATGCAGAACCTTCGATGATCGCCATTAAATGTTCTCGTCTCGCTCCTTTTTCCTTTACGTCCGGACGGAGTCAGCTGAGCGTGCCCGGGGGAAGGGGGGAGAGTGGAGACTCTGATATCATGGGCGCGTTAATTTCGCACGTACTGTACAATCATGGTTTGACGTGGGTTGTCGCCACCGATGCTGCGGTGACTTGTCGGATGGTTCTACGGCGTAGAAGGGTTCTTCGGGTGATGTTACGTTTCACGGGTGCGAGTTTGAATTGATTGATGTGCAACTCACACATAAACAAACCGCCTTGACAGCGTAACTTACTGCCTGTGTGTGAACAGGAATAACGAATAAAGACACCGTTTTGGCGGTCCGGGCTCGACTTCTCGTCAAGCGGCGGCAAACCCCAGAACCTTACGAAGAACTTTGCCTGGCAAATCTTGACAGGCGACGTCGCCTTCCGTGGGTTCGCAAGAAGGCTGCTATTCTTATCGCATGGTTCTATAGGCACAAGCTGAGGAGTCAGGACTGGACCCTTAGGTAAATGCTATCTCTGCGTCGTCATAGTTAGATTTCGAAGGCGACCGCGGAGTGACAAGCCAGCAACCAATGTTCTTCCAGACGAAAACAAGTACGTCCTCTCTTTGAGGGGGTCTCGGGTGTATCTCTCTCTCTTACGCTATTGAGAGGGTAAAACGGCAGAATCGATGTCCTGGCTATCGTGACTCGTATCCCGACATCATAACCAACTCTTCAAAGAGATGGTACAGTATAACCCTTGCCAGATGGAGATGTCTGAGTCGGGTCCGAAGCAAGGAGAAAACTCGATTTACGCCCTCAGCTCACCTGGCGTTTTCCCTATGGCCAAAAGATGGTGCGTCAGACGTTCGTGTCCTCAGTCCCAGGACATATCACCTGTAGTTAGTCCACTGCATCTAGGAGGACTCGTGTGAGTTACATCGACGCCACTGCTTGTAACTCAGTCGGCATTGCCTGGCGACACTTCTGCTCGTCTGATGTATTAGTATTCCTCACGAGGCCAAATCTCTGTCGAGTCTCTCAGGCCTTTGCGGAACCTCCTACAACGAATGTCTGCTAAAAAGTACTTTAACTGCTAGGCGACGCTAGTGACAAAGGAGTTATTTTGGATGGAATGGAGAAGTTATCGACCTTGCTCGGCATACGGCGACTAACATTGGACCTTCGCAGCTCGCCTCGTGTCGCGTTGTTTTTTCAGCCACTTCTCGGTGCCGCCCACCTTGGAGTTCGCGAAGAAGATCCATTCGAGCTCGCATCGCTCTCAGGCTTGCCGATCTCTACACAACTTCCTCGACAATAGGATTCACGATATTGATGCGGCACTGTAGCTTAGCGACTACTACTACCACATGGACAACAACTATCCTTGAGAACGTTCCTCCGCGGGAGAGATTTTTGTGCGTCCCTGACGAGGCATTTGTGCGGTTCAGAGTTTGGCTCAACTCCGTGGGTGGGTATTGCTCGGCCGAGGCTTGTTTCGTTTCGGAGGAGTGATCCGACATAAGGTTCCTTGTAGTAGTCCAATTCGGCCGACTACAGGCTTGGCCGAAGGGTGATGTGGTCTATAATAACTCATGGTCTATAATAACTCATCTTTACTTCCTTCCATTTTTCGTATAGGAAAAAGGTCGGTAGTCATGATCTGGCATCTCCTGTAGGACTCGAGAGCATATGGTCATGATCCAATATAGCAGGTTGTGGACTTCTCCCGCCCCGGGACGTGCACTCGAAGGGATGTGTACTACATTTAGAAAATACGCCAGGCGCACGAAGTATCCGCGGACATAAGGGATATCCCAGGGACAGAACTGATTCTTATTCGCCACCATTGCAGCTATATTGGCTAACGTAGGTTTTGGTTCAACTGTGGTTGCTTCCGTACGATTCTTCTCGGTGGAATTCAGGCTTGGCGGTAGCGACCAGAACCACCGAAGCCGAAGGGTTTCGCGAGAACACAGGTAGCAAACGCTGGTCGAAGCTTGGCGAGTAGAGATCACGCAACCATGTACGAGAAAGAATGTCCATCCGTTCTACTCTTTCGAAGGACTGGCGTTCAACGATTTGGGTGGCAAGCATCAAGGTTCATTCACGTTTGGGAACAGAGTTATTGCGTTTGTATATCTCCGGCGCAGCCAGACAGAACAGAGCACTGCTGCACGTCCATTTCTAGGCTCTAGAATCCTTAAACGTGGTGTGCGGTAGGGGAAAACAGAAATCACCCAAAAAATAAATGCTGCACGACGACTAAGTTCATCAATGGGTGAGGGTGGGCCTCGTATTCGTTTTATTCTGTAATCTACGACGCGACTAAAGTTGAATGTTAGGCTTGTTAGCAAATAGGGAATTCCTGAGCGCGGACTTCGATTGACGACATTTTATCTTTTAACTTTAGCATGTCAGCGCGTCCTCGCGCCGCCAAGAAGCAGCCCAGAAGACGCGACCGCTGGCACTGTAGTGAACTATTCCATAAATCAGCTAGAATGTTTGTACCCTAAACGAAAGAACTTACAATTAGAGGAGCACGCCAGTAGAAGCCAAAGCCGGGCGCGCGCGCGTAGCGATATAGTAATGGCCAACACTAAAAGCAGCACTAAACCATCTAGTAGCCCATCAGTAATTATGCATTTTGGTCTTCAGAGGGTTTCTAAACTCAGGCAACCACTAGAATCCAGCAGAAATCCAAAACTTGGAAACATCGAAACTCTTGTCAAAACTTATGTCCAGTTCTCTGAATACTTGCCTTAGGAGGAAACAATGGTAACTTAGAAACCTACCGAAACTTGGGTCTAAGAGCAATTCAGTACCTGCAGATGAACAACTTCCTGGTTTCCAGATTGTCGACCTAGGGTCCACCGAAGTTTCATTTCGTAAAGGGTGAGACGAATTGATTGTGTCACGTGATAAAAGGTGACGTCATAAAGAGTTTTCAGATAGGGGTATGGTACTGTGTGAAAAAATGTTGGCCGGACAACGTTGTTTATAAGTCATTTTTTGATATCAGCGGTACAGTGGTGGATATTGAACGTATTGAACGGCAGTTGATGATAACGATGCACGTTCGTACAGACACGAACGAGTGTGGGGATATGGATCCTGATTGGGAACTTGGGCGTCAGTTATTTGATTCCTATCGTCCGGGCTGCCACGTATAAGCTCAAATTGATCAATGTCGTCTCAAAGCAAGCGAAGGGCAGAGTCAGAGGAGGTCGCCCACAAGAAAAAGTGAGTCGCCCTAGCACACCAGTGCAAACACAAGTTAAATAGCTCCAACGTAACATAGGCCCCGCCAGGGAGGAGACGAAGATGAATCCAACCAAGATAAGGACGATGGGCTCAAGGGTGAGAATTCCTCAGTGCATACAGCCTGATATATTCTAAGCACGCAGGCCTAGATGAGTTGGGTGCGCTTGATAAACAAAACATCATCACCACGGACAGAAGAACGCGCGGAAATCGGGTTGACTACACGAAAGCCCTGGCGGATGATAACGGCTCCAAATCTGGAGAAGAAATACCAGAAGAGAAGAAGGGGGCTCCTGCAGGGCCCCGGAGTATATCTCCACAGAGGAAGCCAGTGAATATCGACGAGGAAGATGAAGATGAGGAAGAGGAGTACGAAAGTGACGAGGATGAGGCTGATGATTATGAGGAGGACGAGGACGAGTAACAAATAGAATGATTTGAACGGAAAGACTGCCTTTTCTCCTTCTGTTAGCCCCCTTGTCTTATTATCACAATCGCTCGCCAACAAATTTCGGCCGATGCCGGGAACGGGAAGGTCACGCGGTCCGCGGTACCGATCTGGCTCTGCTCAACTTGTGATGTCCAAGTGGCACGAAGGCTCACGCGCAGAGTACATCACCTCTCTTGCCCTCGCCCGCAGCCACGCAGAGAGTCACGGCCGCACTTTCCCATTTCACTCTCATCCAACTCGGAATCATCACGACAACGCGCACGCGTCCAACCACATGCCAAAGCGTCTCCAACCCTCTGCCATCCCAGACTTACGTTTCGAACCGACTTACCTGGCCAAGCTCTCAACCGCGGGATCAGATTGGCAATCCGTCGCCTGGATTACGGTACGGGATCACGCGATAAGCCCACTGATTCAGGGTGTACTTTGGTGCGTCGCGTTTGAAAGCCACCCACTATCTCTCCTCGGGCCCTACTACTTTATACTGTATTTCAGCTAATTTGATACGTGTAAAGGGGTACCGCGTCCGTGTTCATACAACCGTTACTGCGCTCCCTTATGTGGTGGCGGTATCCGCGTGACATTTCGCAGTCTCAGAAAGAAGGCAGCGTCGCAGGTTGGCTCCGCCAGTGGGCCCGCTCGCTCCTTCCGCACTCAAGGTCGTCTGGAATCCGATGATGGATGTAAAGCTGCTCACTGGGCGATTGCGATGTAGATGATATGGGAACACGTCGGTGATGTCTTTGTGCGCGGGCGAATGTCGATTTAATCGTGGTTCCCCCGCGTTTTTCTGACCTACTACGCCATTCCCCGGCTTTCGTCATCGTGCATCGAGCATTGCAATCTCAGTTTGGATAACATGCCGCCACTTACGGGAGAAGCAGCCAAAACTGGTTCCTGTAAAATTCTGGCTGGGTCGGTAGCCCCCTCTCGTTTAGGTCGTTGGCTCATTTAGAGACATGATTGGAATGACAATGTTCTTTTTTTTTTCACGAACACGCATCTTACCAAAGCTTCGACGGCTGGTCAGAGGAGGGATATCATCGATCTCCAGTTCTGGTCGAGGGAGACGCTTATACGATGTCTTCCGAAAACTCTTTTAATGTCCGGACGGTCCAA
This sequence comes from Russula vinacea, assembly GCA_022376525.1. Lineage (NCBI taxonomy): Eukaryota > Fungi > Basidiomycota > Agaricomycetes > Russulales > Russulaceae > Russula > Russula vinacea. The sequence continues at coordinate 290,891 of WTXL01000030.1, forward strand.
CAAGGCCGAACTTCTACAAAGGACCAGGCAACTAATGAGGCTTCCTCATGATTATGGTGAACATTTGAGTCTCGTGTTTCGAACTATCCCATTGGCACAGTGCAATATACTCTCGCGTAGATCTCAAAGGGCTTTCGTGAACGCACGGCTAACGCTGGCAGCGGAGCATACAGCTTGATGCATAAAGTATACGTGGTGCTGTCATAAGGCCATCGAGTCGAGCCAACTTGAATCAAACGCAAGCGGCGACAACTGGTGCATCGTTCTAGTTGTGCCGTGCTTCGCCGTATCAGGAATTTACCTGCAAAAAAAAACTATTCGGATCCAACACGACAAACATTGACGAGCGACGACGTCCTCCCTTCTCCACGATGCAACCAAGAAAGCAACCGTGTTTACCTTTGGATTTCCTTCACTTCAGGAGACAAAAGGAGATCTATGTCGGGGAGAAGTCACAGTGACTCGCGAATGGCCTTTTGTAAGTATACCTATGCTTACATACTCACGGGCGGAAGATCACGAGAACCAATATCACATGGCAGAGACACAGGGGACATATAAGCAGAGAGAAGCGATAGAAAGGATCATCTTACCTTTTTCCCATTACCTTACGATACCCGCCTCTTAAATTGCGCAATCAGAAAGACCGTTATACTTCACGCGTTGTCCGTTTAGTGTTGCTGAGTCATATCAGCTTCCACTTTTTTTTGAAGTACTTCGTCCCTTTCTACACACCCGCCTCCACCTCACGCGAAACAACCCACTTAACGTCATACTACCCCTTTCTTTTCCTCTACACAAAAGAAAGGATTAACCTCCCAACACTCTCATTGTTCACTCTCCCCTTCGTGAGTCTTGCAACCACTCTTCCTAAACTCATGGCCCCCCGCTACTACACACGAACCCAGACCCGCTCACCCAGACCCTCATCTATCTCAGACCCTGCACCTGTCCACGAACCCGAAATCACTTTCGAGACCACCCTAGGCTCAGATACTGAGGAACCTGTTGACTTTGACCTTGAGACCGAATCAGACCCGGACACTGCCTCTCAACCAGACCCATCCTTCTCCTTCCTCACCGCGCTTACACCCTCACACGACCCTCCTGCGCCCGCATCACGCCCTCAACAGTCTCAGACCCTCACTCCGAAGCCTCTCCCTGCCATCCCGCCTACTGATCTTGATTCCTCCTCGGACTCTTCTGACGACGACCCTCCTGTCCCTGCCCCCTTGTCTCGTCTAAACATGCCTTCTCACACCGTTGTTACGCACACGAACGTCACCCGGCCCCCGCAGATGACCGACGGTATTATCACCCCCGGAGTTATCCAGGAATTTGAACAATGCGCGGAATGTTTTTTCCTGAACGCTAAAGGTGGCGTTACCGAATCCCAGAAAGTCATGCGCCTTCTCGGATGCTTTGCAAACCCTCTCGTACGAGACTGGATCGCGGGAAAACGCACGACTCTCAGTTCCCTCCCGTTCTCAGACTTCATGGACGCCTTTCGTAAACGATGGCTACCTTCCAACTGGGAGGACGCTACCAAAACGAAAATCCTAAACGCTCGTCTGGACCCGAACAAAGAGAACTTCGAGACTTGGATCCTGAAATTGCAAAAGCTAAATGTCGCCCTACGAAACACTACGTCATACTTTGATGATGACGCTCTTCGCGTGCAGCTCGCAGGCAACCTGGACGAGGAGCTTCGCTTCAAGGCGGACCGCTCGCAAAAATGCCAGACCAAGGACTTGACCAAGTGGATCGAAGCCGTCTCCGAAATTGATCGTGATCGCCAATACGACAAGAAAAGGCTCAACGAGCACTTCGAAAGCTTCATGCGAGCACACAAACGACTGCATCTCGCACCCCGTGCTACGTCCCATGCTGACAATAGTACTTCCTCCCCCGCGTCCACGTCTAGCTCTCCATTTCCTCCTAGGCTCACTGATGACGAGCGTCGACTCCTACAAGAGCACGACGGGTGCTATAAATGTCGCACCTTCTACGCGGGCCACCGCCAGGCTACCTGTAACGTTGATGCGCCGCGGGCGCGGCAGCACGCGCGAATATGTGCAGAGGACGACTTTGAGCCAGAGCCGACGCGGCGGAGCGCCGGCCGACAGGCTGGTGGCGCGGCGACGCGCGCGACTCAGCCACCTCAGCCACACAACCCATCCAGCTCCCAACACACAGCGACCGTTCACCCCCGCCGACTGCTCGGATCGGCCCCAAACTCGGTAGAAATATCGAGCATTGGTGGTACGACAGGTCCCCAGCGAATCGGAGCGCCACGATTCCTCGATCCCCAGCAATCACACAAGACATTTACCAGTGGTGTCAAGGCTCCTACAGCGCGCGCGGGCATTCCGGCCTCAAACAAACAACCTCCCAAGTTCAGTCTAGTGCAGGCCGGTCAACCCTTCAAATTAGAGCGACGCCCGACGTCGCGCGCCGCGTCACCAGGCCCAAGAGTGAAATATAGAGATCAGGCGACCACGGCCGATCGGCTGATCGGAGTACCCTGAAACTTGGTAGGATTGTAGATTATGGTTGCTACGACGCACGGACCAAGTAGATAGTATTTAGTGTTAGTCTGTCATTAGTTATAGAAAATTTCCAGTTGGAGGGCAGTGCCCCTCAGTAATTCCCCAGTTCTCACTCAGTTCTCGGCCGATTCCCCTCATTTCAGTTGCATTCCTTCGCTTTTCCCTCTCAGTCGCAGTCACGTCGCCCCCGCCTCAGAGCTCCGAGCGAGCGCTGAGCCGTTCGCTGCGCAGCCAGTGAGACTGGAGCGCCGATTAGGCAAGTCGCTTCCGCGCGCGTCGCACCAGAGTACAGCGACCTCACGGACCCTTCGGCTTCAAGTCGCTCGCATCGCATATAGCGGGACTTGGCGCATCAACGTGTCCATCTCAGGAAAAGGTTACAAGACCCTGACCCTACAAGACGCACTCCGTGCCAAAGCTCAAAAGACCAACCGGCGCAGCACAACAGTTGGGGTTGTCTCTGAGGCTACGGATACGAAAGCACCCGAAAGTCCCGATCTCGTTGCAGCCCTCTTCCCCGAGCTTGAGAGTGATGAGGATGTTTCCTTCACGGAATCCTCAAACAACAGCTTACCCTCCGTAAGCCCCCCTCCGCCGCTTAAATGCAGGCACCTCATCTGGAACTGTGTGCTCACCGGCCCTGCAGATTCCTTCCCCGTAGATGCCCTAGTCGACAGCGGCGCACACATGGTTTTGATCCGACCGTCTCTCGCACACAGACTAAAACTTCCAGTTCTGTCCTTACCGTCGCCCGAACTCGTTAATGTGGCCATCTCGAACGGTAAATCCTCGCGCACCCTGTCTCAATATGTAGTTTTACAACCGGCCTCTGCCGATAAGTCATTCGTTTCCAAACCTATTCACGCCGTTCTTGCAGACAAATTGTCCGTTCCTCTCATTCTCGGTCTCCCGTTCCTTGTTGCGAATAAAATGATTTGTGATTATGCCAAACGTGAGTGCAGCGTGAAAAGGAATGGCGTAACCATGAACATCCTCGCCCCGAAAACACCTCCCCCGCCGCCGACGTAACAGTTATTGATATCCTTGCGGCTCTACACGAACGAGCACGCCTACCAGCTCCAGAACACATCCTCCTCGAACACGAAACAACACTACGAAAGAAATTCTCCGTCGTCTTTGAACCGTTACCTCACGCCGACGAATTACCTGAACAACCTGTTGCCAGGATTAAACTAAAAGACCCCGAGTCTACCATAAAAACACGAAATTATCCTTGCCCGAGAAAGTGGAAGGAGGCGTGGCACACACTCCTCCAGCAACACCTTGACGCTGGACGCATTCGTCCCTCAGACGCGCCGGCAGGTTCGGGCGCTTTCATTATTCCCAAAGCGGACCCGACCGTACTACCACGTTGGGTAAATGACTTTCGACAATTAAACACAAACACCATCACAGACTGTTTTCCCCTACCTCGCATCTCTGAGATTCTCGCCGACTGTGGCACCGGGAAATATTTCGCCTCTATCGATATGACAAACAGTTTCTTCCAGACCCGCATGCACCCGGACGACGTCAAACTGACGGCCGTGAATACACCATGGGGCCTCTATGAATGGGTCGTCATGCCTATGGGAATCAAAAACGCTCCCGCCATACATCAGAGGCGAGTGACATCCGCGCTGCGGCCTTTCATCGGGCGCATATGCCACGTGTATTTAGATGACATCGTCATCTGGTCTCAAAGCATTGATGAACATGTTCAAAACGTTACATCAGTTTTATCCGCTCTGAAATCTAACAAACTGTATTGTAACCCAAAGAAAACTAAACTGTTCTGCACACAGATCCGGTTCCTCGGACATCGTGTCTCCGCCAACGGGATCGAGGCAGACGAAGGAAAGGCAGACCGCATCCTGAACTGGCCCACGCCCGCCTCTGCTAAACAAGTGCGTAGCTTCCTCGGACTCGTCCGCTACCTCAGTGTATTCCTCCCCAAGCTATCCGAACACACCGGGATCCTTGACGAACTCACCAAGAAGGAATGCGACAAGCTTTTTCCCGTCTGGACCCCTCGGCACCAAAAGGCCTTCGAAGCCATCAAGTCCCTCGTCACGTCAGCGGACTGCCTCACCAGCATCGACCCGTCCTTAATGCCAGAATACAAAATCTTTGTCACTACCGACGCCAGTGATTTCGGCTCGGGCGCGGTTCTCTCCTTTGGGCCCACTTATGAGACAGCCCGCCCTGTCGCATATGATTCTCGCACGTTCAAAGGGGCCGAACTCAATTACCCTGTTCATGAAAAAGAACAATTGGCCATCATCCGCGCCCTCGCAAAATGGCGGACCGATCTCCTCGGCCACCGTTTCCAAGTATGGACTGACCATCGTACGCTCGAACATCTTAACACCCAGCGCGACCTCTCACGCCGTCAAGCACGTTGGCTCGAATTCCTCTCACAATACGACGTTTCGATCCATTACATCCCTGGAGACAAGAACAATGCTGCGGACGCACTATCCCGGCTCCCCGAAACGGGATTCCCCGCAACCGCTGCCATCATCGCTACAACCCTTAAGAAACAAGTACACTCGCACTTTCAGCTGGAGGACACCCTCCTCAAAGAAATCCGCGAAGGGTACAATTCGGACCCGTTCACAAAAAAGCTCCAGGCTGCACGCCCTGGCTTGGACACGGTCAGGGAGGAAAACGGGTTCTGGTTCGTGAACAACCGTCTCTTTGTCCCTAACGTCCCACACGTCAGAGAGATCCTTTTCCGCCTCGCGCATGACAAACTCGGACACTTCGGCGCACCCAAGTCCTTCCTCGCTCTACGAGACTCCTTTTACTGGCCGAAGATGCGATTGCACCTCGAGCAGGCCTACATCCCATCCTGTGCTGACTGTCAAAGGAACAAGTCCCGCACTACAAAGCCTTTTGGCCCATTACACCCCCTTCCAGTGCCCGACCAACGATGCGACTCTGTCGCAATTGATTTTATCGGACCTCTACCCATCGATGACGGGTTTGATTGCATACTGACGTTTACAGACCGCCTCGGATCCGACATCCGAATTGTCCCTACCACTTGCGCCCTAACCGCGCAAGAACTAGCCTCCATCTTTTTCAGAGAATGGTATTGCGAAAACGGCCTGCCCCTCGAGATTGTGTCAGACCGCGATAAGCTTTTCATATCGCACTTCTGGAGGGAACTCCACAAGCTCACCGGCGTCAAACTCAAAATGTCGTCAAGCTACCACCCGGAATCAGACGGCGCTAGTGAGCGCACAAACAAGACGGTTATTCAATGCGTCAGATTCGCAGTAGAACGCGATCAACAAGGATGGGCTGCGGCCCTACCCAAGGTTCGTTTTAACATCATGAACACGGTTAATGCATCCACAGGCTACTCCCCTTTTCAACTACGTTTCGGCAAGTCCCCGCGACTTCTCCCACCAATCCTGGAACCCCCCGAAACGAAAACCCTGCCGCCACATCCGCGCACTCGATCATCGAACAAATGTTACCTCTCGAACTCGACGCGCGCGACAACCTTCTCACGGCAAAAATCGCACAGGCGGAACTCCAGAATCGACATCGTTCCGACTCCTTCCCGTTCCGCACTGGGGATCGCGCAATGCTTTCCACCGCACACCGCCGAGCGGACTACAAATCTCAGGATCACCTCCGCGTCGCCAAGTTCATGCCACGCTTCGACGGACCCTACCTCATCACTGCTACCAATGAACGACACTCCACCGTCACATTACATCTCCCTAACTCTCCCCACACATTCCCTGTCTTCCACACCTCCGAAGTTCGCCCGTTCAAACCCAACGACGACACACTCTTCCCCGGGCGTACCCTCAAACCGCCTCCCCCCATCATACAAAACGGCGAACAAGAATTCTTCATCGACAAAATCGTTGACGAGCGACGCCGTGCCAAACAAACGCAATACCGCGTCCGATGGCAAGGCGAAGGCCCCGAAGGCGACAAATGGCTTCCAGCAAGTGAAGTCGAAGACTGCGAAGCCCTTGACCTCTGGCTCGCACGCAAAACCTCAAGATCGTCAAAAACACTTAAATCACACGCAAGGCCTCAAATTCATCAAAACATTGAAAACCCCTTGGACGTGGTGTTACGAGATTATGTACTACCGTACGATAACCTTCTAACACCGGTGTAAAGCTTTCCCCCTTGGGGGTTTTGATGCTAACCTGGATTTTTTATTTACCCACCCCCCTTGCTCTCTCCTTTGATGGCGGGGAGGGGTGTAAGTATACCTACGCTTACATACTCACGGGTGGAAGATCACGAGAACCAATATCACATGGCAGAGACACAGGGGACATATAAGCAGAGAGAAGCGACAGAAAGGATTATCTCACCTTTTTCCCATTACCTTACGATACCCGCCTCCTAAATTGCGCAATCAGAAAGACTGTTATACTTCACGCGTTGTCCGTTTAGTGTTGCTGAGTCATATCAGCTTCCAAATGCCAGGTTTGTTCACTTTCAACTGTAGTAATTAAGGAATGTGCTGACTGATGATGCATGCATGATGCATTAATTCAGAGTTAAAGGAAAACTTTAAATACTCTAACAAAATGGAGAGGCATTTATGTAAAAGAGTGTGTAGAGTTGTGTAGAGCTGACAACAGATTGCACTGTGATAGTTGTATATAATGATTAGATTGAAGGATATAGATTGGAAAATAAATGGTGAAATTAATCCAAGACAATTGAATAGTAACATATTGATTTAAATTGTTCAAGTTTAAATTATAGTAAGCTGGCTTTAACATGTTTCACATTATTATGCATATAGTACTACTGTACAGTTCATATGCTTTGTTTAGGCAACTTACTTCCCAATAGAGCTTCTATTTGGCTCTGAATTCAAGTGTTTCACTTAGATCTCTACATACAGATTTATTTTTAAGAGAAAAATAAATATTGTGCAGTGGATAAGCCAGGGGTTTGGGGGCGGAGCCCCCAACAAGCTGAAGGCCAGTGCCAAAGGTAGGGGAGCGAGCTTTGCGAGCGACCCGTGCCGTAGGCACGGCCGTAAGCTTGTATCTTTTTATTGCTTAATTTCACTAATGGATCAAACTGATTCTTACAATAGCTTACCAAAATTTTCACTAAGCCCCATCAAGTACCAGACTGTTTGCTTAATTAGCTTAATTGGCTTGAAATAAAACTAAGACCATTTAAGCATGATAAGTGAATTAAGCAAAATTCGGGTTTTCCTGATGCTCGCGAACAACCTTCACATTGTCTTCACCTACTTGTCCGCTCCGCCAAACACTGCTTGCTGGACATCACCATGACCTCACTGGACATGCAAGGGTGGATGACTTCTGGTTCCCGTGTCGAATAGTAGCCTCGCAGATTCGCCAAGTCCCCCTCCCCACTCTCCACTCTGATGACTGCCCGTTTGCTCAGGGCACAAACACGGCTGCCTCTGGATCCCCGGCGCCGGCAACACCGACTGTATTGGTCCAACCCTGCTCAATGCGCAAGCGTGCCCGACTTCTTCTCGCGCTTGATTACTGCATCTACTGCCATAACCGTGGCTCCTGTCGCTTTTACTATTTATGCACTCCCGACGACTTTGCTTACTTTGATGACGCAGAATCAGGCTCACGCAAGCATTTCTCCCGTTTGTAACAACCCGTGGCTCGATCATCACTCTGCTGGGATGGATGGCTAACGTGGCCAACGGTGGCTTGCAACCCATCCTCGCTCGCGGCGTCTCAAACATGTCAGAAAGTATGCCAGGGGGTTCGAAACCATTTTCGATGGATACCAACGCCTTGGACGACGTTTGTGTACGTATGCCTCAAGACCTCCCCGCCGAAAATGCGGTCTGGCGCTTCTTCGCTCGCCAGGATGGCCGCAGACTGGGACATCCTCACACATGAGGCCCTTTACTTCCTACTCGGCAACCATCTCGTCGACGCATGACACTTGCTCAGAGATTACAACGAGGCCGACGACGATGACCCTGCCTTCGAGGCATCCTTCACGCCCGGCCACTCAGGGGAATTTGAGTGCCGTGACGGTGTTAAATATGCTATAAAAGTGCGTTGTGCACTTTTGCAGCCAAAATGAAGATGAAGTTGCAAGTTGCACACTTGCTGAAAATGTGGAAATAATGATATAATGATATGGCCCGTCGAGGCAATCGTACTTGTACGTCCAATGATGTAGGTATAACGCCTTTCAAGTGCGTACATCCCTTTCTAAACAGGAGACAGTGGTATTTACCCACTGGTGAGATGATTGGGAAAAAAAAGAGGAATTAGGAAACCACGGCACCCAGGATTCCCGCGTGGTCCCCCACCGTGGTACTAACTAGGCGGCACTCTGGTTAACTGCGCAGATCGAACGGGATGCGGTGCTTTCAGAGTCCTATGGCCGTGGATAACAAACCCTCTGAAAAAGTGCTTATGTACACGGCTATCAGGCATGGGTGGAAGTTCTGTCTTTGGTGCTTCTGCCCTCCGCCCGCAGCATCAGTAGAGTCAAAGACAAAACTTGAATTGGAGCTGCGAACTTTTCACACCGCTTTGTCTTGAGACCCAATAAACGGGCCGTATGAAAACCATCTCGCCACGCCACTTCTCACTCTACCACTTACCAATTGACATACACCCCTTCCTTCAGGCCTTCAAGCTTCAGGCCTCAGGGCTCGGTCTACCAAATGGTCCACAGAACTTCTACAGACCCAGGGAAATCGACGCCGGCCCGCCTCTTTACCCTGCCTTCATTTTGATTATAGTACTCAGTAGATGCTTCAGTGCCAGATACGTATCCGCCACAGAGGCGATTAGTTTTACTGCAGTCTCATGCGCGCACGCGCTCACTCCGAACGTTAAACCAAGTATAATGTCCCATATTCGCGATAACCAGAGCGATTTCACTTCTGCCTTGTCCTGAACATCACATTCGAATCCCCGGGAAAACGCAATCCGGCGATGCAAACCTCGCGCGGAACCCCTTTCCCTTCCTCAAATTTGACATCATAGGTCGCGACAACATGGGCAAACAGCGCCTTGACTTCATTGACCGCAAAGAATCGTCCGGGGCTGATACCAAATAGTAACGAGTTAGGTCAAAAAACATAAACCAGGCAGGAATGCTTACCAGGTATGTCGCCCAATTCCAAAAGCCAGGTGTTCGGTGGAAGTGGACACTGTTTGATGTCTGCTCACCGTGGTATCCCCTTCGCTCTCGCGGAGCTTTGAAAAGCGGAAGCCGTCGAATTCATCGGGATTTGGGTAGATTCTTTCATCTGTGTGAGTGGTGCTAGCCGGAATGGAGACAAGTGTGCCGGCTGGAACGGTCACGCCGTTGGAAAACGTGAACGGGCGTAATGCAAGACGGCTCACGGCCACTGAAAAGATGGGGCGCGCACATCAGCATTCATATCGGGACGCAGATGAAGGAATCTGACGAACAAAGACCTAGACCATCAAGCCGCTGGGTCTCCCGGAGGAAACTGTCTATCTTGTGCATTTTGTCTATTCCAGCTTTCGTCCAACCTTCTTCTTTTGTCACGGCGTCGACCTCTTCACGGAGGGGTTCAATATATTCAGGATTCGCAAGAAGACGGTACAATACTTGCGTGAACGTCTGTTGACGTGAATCGATTAGGACTGCATCATAGTGTGTGACGGGACGCAACACTTGCCAAAGACGTTGAATGGATAGCCGCAAAATTGACTAAGAGCAATCGCCGCGCCACGCCTTCGACGGACCTCTCTACTCCCTTAGCCTCGCTCATCAGCCACATGAGCAAATCGTTCTGTAAATCACCCATCTGATGAGATACAAAATATGATCATTATAATGGTCTGACAAACCGGCTTATCATCCCACTCCTTTTCCCAGTCATCCCCATACTCATCCATCTTTGCAAATCGCTCCTCAACCATGGGTCTGATGAATTCAATTTCTTGTCGAATCTGGGAAGGAAGGTTCGATAACATGCGTGACACGATACTAAAGCGGGCTTCAGTAACACGGAAACAAAGATAGAGGAGACTACGCGCGGTTTGAGAGGCTTCGGAAACAGACTGATGATCAGGCCAAATTTAACGACATTGACTGCGAAGGTCAAATTCAAAGTCTGATAGTCATAATCCCGGCCTGGAAATTTTTCAGTCCGGGCCACTGAAGGATCGTAGAATCGAAAAGGATCACGAACATAAAGGAACACCGACGAAAATACGATTCGTAGCACGGCAAATCACGCGTTGAAGGGTCTCTAGAATGGGAAGCTTGACCCACTCTGCGTTCCCTGTCAACCGTAGTCTCTCGCTAGGAATTTATCACGTACCATCCCCACTCGTCGGGATGAATTCATCCATCGCCATGATGAGTTCCTCGCGAACCTCCTTGAAAGTAGCCGCAATATTCCGCGTTAATTTCGAACGGATTACATCAGTGTGGAACGAGTCGTTCATGTTCAACAAGTCTAGCGTGTATTCAGGTTGAAGGAACTAGAGTAATCCTTATAAGCATGGGCACTCGATTTTACATGCAAACGTACTTCAATCGCCGGTTCATTCATAGATAGGAGATCATCCGGGGCCTTCCTGACATCTTCAATAAGCTCAGAGCCGGCGGCCAGCACCATCCATCTCCGAAAATTGGCGATTTTGAATAGACCTGGCCTTGTCTAAAGTAGGAGCGCGTCACCGGTTTGATACAACGGTGCACATGAGGAAAGGCGAGTTACTTTCTGATATCCCTCTTTGAGCATGCGAACGCCATCAAAGATAAATTGGAGAGCGGAAAAGTACGACAGAATAGGGTCAGAAAACCCCACGGTTGGGATAGCATCGAGCTGGAAAGGTGTAACGTTGTTCAGGGGCGGTGTGAATTGGACGACAAGGGTCTGACCATGGGATCACGCCTGAAATACCGGCCGACGAAGAGAGAGAATACAACAAAAAATCCCATGAGGAATGACATCCTCAGGGTGAACTCATCGGCGGGCATGCTGGATCGGATCAAAGACTTGGCGGAAAGCGAACAGCGATGGGAGCGCCGTCTGCGGATTTATAGCTCTTGCTTACTAGTCAGCACTACTGCGGTTAGCGTTAAACTTAGTAACATTTATATTAGTGTCAAGCGCCTGCACTACTGTAATTGTGTTGTCATCCCTTGCTCTCCTATCTTATACGATTCTTCAAGTTGGTTGTCTGCAATTGAACTCGAGCTGACCCTTGCATAGTTATGATTACGGGGTGCGCAACGACCAGTGGAGGGCAGGAATCTGTGGTGCCAGAGAGAACGAACACACCGCTCACACGCGTTACGGGAGCTGTACTGTAGGGGACACACGCGACGCATTGCCACAAATCAGTTTGGTCACCGGTCACTGCCGGTCGGTCATCAGCGCGCAGCTCTTCTGGGCGCTCAACTTAAGCGTTCAAATGGCGCTCAATGCCAGCATCCCTTTTTCCAGTTGCTAAAGCTTTCCATCGAGCTACCACTGTACGTTGCGTATCACACATCCCTTCAATGTCCTAGACTACTCACCGAGACCTCGAGGGAGGGAACGACTCAGGTTTGCGACGACGACGAACTTTGCGTTACCCGCAGATTCGACCCGTTGGTTGCAAGGGGGATCTGACTACGGTGACAGTTCTGGGCCCCTCTTCTCCGTATACTGTACAGTCCTCAAAAGCCGTAGAGGATGAGGAAAATCAAGATGGTCGAGCGCTGGCAAAAAGATGCTGATGGCATCCTCATTTTCGCGAGTCCTTGTGTCCGCATTCATGTTGTCCCGTGCATAAATTGGGACACTAGACTGTTCTATTCTTTGTTGCCGTCATTGCACTCCTCGCTGTGACCGTCCAGGACCCGAGGCCAAACTGTCAGGATACCTCTGCATTCTATCTTGGGAACATCTACGAGGTTCTCGCCAACCCGAGCGTAACACATACTTCCTGCTACATTTTCTCCTCCGAGATATGCCGTCTGGGTGAACTCACTCTGGTTCTCGAACCTGGTTATGAGCGTTGGCTGTGCACTGTGGATAACAACGTTGCATCAATGGTCGCATCAATATATCTGTCTTGCTCATCCTGCGTGGTGCAGTCCAGAGAACAAGCGCGAATGCATGCATTTTTTGCTGATGGCGTTGACAAGATGCATATTCTGTGGGCAATCGAAGTTGCCGAAACTGCCACATCTCTTGCTGTTCTTTCTCTTTAGCAGAGTTTTCATTTTTCAGTTCAATGGACCGGGAAGTCTTCACATGCGTGGTTTGGTGGAGAGGGCTCTACTCAATGATGTATGGATTGATCACACTATTATCTTTACAGTTCTCTCCCTCACATATAGGAACCTGGGATTGAGAATTTCGTGTTTTTGATCCAACAGTTTTGTTTAGGGTAACAGCACCCCTCCTGATTGGATGGATTTGTGCTCAGTTGTTCTCCCTTATTTTATTGCTTATTGCTGTTCATTTTATTCATTCAAAACCATTGCTGTCATCAACACCTCAATGCACAGGGATGGTACTGCACTTTCCAGAGTCAGAGGGTCTGTGAAATGCTGTGCTCTCCAACAACTACGTGGGCACACAGGGATTCTGGGATGAAGCGTAGGCTAGAATGTGGTCTTTGGGAGGTTGGCACGTGACATGTTCGTTTTGT